>SKCR01030506.1:0-168031 GCA_019454045.1 Zanthoxylum bungeanum
TCTATAATAATATTTTTAAGAACCAAATAGCTCGACAGTGGACCAAAGTACCCCTAATTTCTATTTCCACAAATACCTTCAAAGAGGTTGAAGGCTGGTCCGGCCCTAGGCACACACAAACAAGGCATGTGTCTATGGCCCCCAATCAAATAAAATATGGCGCCAAATTAAGGGGTCCAATGTTTATATAAATGTAATTTTTTTAAGTAAATCTTATCAGCCAAATTTATCTATTTACTTTAGATCAAAAACAAAACAGGCCAAGTTTCAAAAAAAGAAAAGAAACAAAACAAGCCCAAGAGCCTATGCACAAACCTCATTGAAGGTTATTTTCATTGTGTAGCAGCTAGGGGTGAGCACCGGTTCCGGGTAAATCCGAAATCAATTGGAACTGGACCGATATTTCAGATTTGGAATTGGCACCGATTGGAATCGAAACCGAACCGAGACTTGTTTTGGGAGCTGAATTTAAAATCAATTTCAGAACCAAATTAAAACCCAATTTCATAATATGTTATTAAACCCAAATTCATAACCCAAATCAAAGTCCAATTTAAACTAAATTTCATAACCAGTTTTAAAACCCAATTTAAACTCAATTTCATAACCCAAATTAAAACTTAATTAAAATCCAATTCATAACCCAATTTCATAACCTAATTTAAACTCAGACACTTCCTTCAATAATATTATGTATTGATTCAAAAATATTATGCAATATGCAGTTTTATTTCTATATGGACAGTTGTCAAGAATATTATGTAATATTCAAGTGTGAGAAATAATTATATTCTCAAAGTTTGACAGTAAAAAATATGGTAAATCAGAACAAGACCGAAACCGAATTAGAATTGATTAATAGGTACCATATTTAATAAAGTAAGTTCCGGTTTCACGCGGAAC
The DNA here is from genome assembly GCA_019454045.1 of Zanthoxylum bungeanum. Classification (NCBI taxonomy): domain Eukaryota; kingdom Viridiplantae; phylum Streptophyta; class Magnoliopsida; order Sapindales; family Rutaceae; genus Zanthoxylum; species Zanthoxylum bungeanum. The sequence continues at coordinate 904 of SKCR01030506.1, forward strand.
TGAATTGGAATCGAATTAGAACTGATTAAAAGGTACCCTATTTAATTGAGTATGTTTCGGTTTCATGTGCAACAGAATTGGACTTATTAATAGGATACCTTATTTAATTGGGTAGGTTCCAGTTCCACTTAGTTAAAAACTGATTTTTTTTTTCGGGTAGGTTTCGGTTTCACGCGGAACCGAATTGGAACCTATTAATAGGGTACCCTATTTAATTGGATAGGTTTCAGTTCCACTGAGGAATCGAAACCGAAACTAATTTTGCGCACCCCCAGTAGCAGCATGATATTAAAACCATAGCAACACTTGTCCTGAATTACATAGCAGAGTAGAATGTGAAATCGTGAACCAATGGAAGTGGGACAGAACACAAAAGAGGGTGGAAGCTAGATTTTAGAAAGAAGCCCCAACTTTTCAAACGAAAAACAAAACAAAAAGAAAAAAATGGTAATTTTTGTTATAAAATAAGAGAGAAATTGAAGAAAATAGTACATTGTAAAGTCGCATGCTTCTTTTCTTATTGATTTTTTGAATGAATCAATTATACAAGATTTTCTTGCTATTTATAGGGAGATGTTAGGTTAAGATGATTATTCCTAAGCAATGTGGGATAAACTATTTTTAGAGAGAGGTTAGGATAATATCATTATCCCAAAACAATGTGGGATAAGCTAGAATAGAAAATAAAGTGTAAGAGACCATCTAATTTATAACATTCCCCCTTGGAACCTATCACTTAAATTTTACAATAACTGACCTTACATTGCCTCATTAAAACCTTGCTAGTAAAACCCAGGGAGACAAAAAAAAAAATGGTCGAAGGAAAAAGAGTACAATGCGTTTTTATCCAATGATATTTTGTAATGTCAATGGTTATGCTCCCCCTGATGAAATGCTAATCTGATGAAATGCTCACCCTCAAAGATATGATCGAGATAATTTGCTAAGTCGGCACATGTCAATGCTACATACAAGCTTCTCAAATGTTGATGTCGGTAAAGTTTTAGTAAATAAGTCTGCGAAGTTATCGATTGAACGTATTTGCTTGACATCAATTTGTTTACTCTGCTGTAACTCATGAGTATAGAAGAATTTAGGTGAGATGTGTTTGGTTCTGTCTCCCTTGATGTACCCTCCTCTAATTTGTGCAATACATGCAGCATTATCTTCATATATAACTGTTGGAATATCTGTGGCAGAATTAAGTTGCATGTACTCTGAATACGATGGATAAGTGATCTTAACCATATACATTCTCTGCTTGCTTCATGTAGTGCAAGTATCTCTGAGTGATTGGAGGATGTAGCAACAAAAGGCTACTTTTTAGATCGCCATGAGATTGTTGTGTTATTGTAGGTAAAAACATACCCTGTCTGTGAACGTGCTTTGTGAGAGTCAGAGAGATATCATGCATCAGCATAACCAATAAGGCCTGGATTTCACATTAGCCCATTTGAATAAAACAAACCCAAGTCTTTAGTCCCATGAAGATAACGAAAGATATGTTTGACACCATTCCAATGTCGTTGAGTTGGCGCAGAACTAAATCTTGCAAATAAATTAACCGAGAATATAATATCCGGTCTGGTGCATTGAGCTAAATATAGCAATGCACCAATTGCACTAATATATGGTATTTCTGGACCAAGTTTCTTTTCATTATCTACTTTAGGACGAAATTGATCCCTTTTAGGATCAAGAGATCGGACTACCATGAGAGTAATTAATGGATGAGCATTATCCATGTTAAAACGTTTGAGAATTTTTTCAATACATGCAGACTGATTGCTAAACACTCCGTTAGTTTTATGCTCGATCAACAAGCCGAGATAATATTTCATTTTCCCCAAGTCTTTCATCTCCAATTCTCTTTTCAAATATTCAGCAGTTCTTATAAGCTCTTTAGAGTTCCAATTAAGTTCATATCATCGACATATATTGTTATAATGACAAATCCAATTTTGGACTTTCTAGTAAATACATATGGTTAGATAGAATCATTTATATATCATTATTTCATCAAATATTCACTCAAATGATCATACCACATGCGTCCAGATTGTTTCAATCCGTATAAAGATTGTTGTAACTTGATTGAACACAGTTTACGATCCTTTGATTTATATGCTTCATGTATTTTTAATCCTTCGGGAATTTTCATGTATATATCAGTGTTAAGTGAGCCATAAAGGTATGTTGTCACTACGTCCATAAGACACATATCTAGCTTTTCGGAGACTGCCAAACTGATTAAAAATCGAAAATTAATGGTATCCATCACATGAGAATACGTATCCTCATAGTCAATACCCGGTCTCTGCGTGAAACTTGTGCAATTAGTCGCGCTTATATATAATGATTTCATTATGTTTATTACGTTTTCGTACAAACACCCATTTATAACCAACGAGTTTGACATCTTTAAGTGTCTGGACTACGGGTCCAAATACTTCACGTTTGGTTAAAAAAGTCAATTCTGCTTGAATTACTTCTTTCCATTTAGGCCATTCATATCTTTGTCTACATTCATCGCTAGTTTGAGGTTCAAAATCATTTGTAATTTCAGTAGCTATTGTATATGAAAACACATTGTCGATGGCTATTTCCTTTCTATCCCATAATTCTCTTCTATAAGTATAATTTGTAAACTTCTCCTCATTTTTGGAATTTTGAACCTCTTCAGAGGCTAGTATTTCTTCAAAGACTATCAGTTCTTATGGGACTGGTGATTGAGAAGATGTGGGTATAGTCATTGCTCGAGCATTATTTTCAATAAGATCTAAATATGCCACTTTCCTCTTTCGGGGAATAGTATCTTAAGAACTAAGTGGTCTACCACGTTTCTAACGTGCAATAGATGATTCATTAGCTGCCTTTACACTAGATTGTTCAACAGGAGCAACCACCCAGGCTGGTGTATTAGTAGCTGGTATATGAGACTTGGTTACTTTTGCAGCATCTGTAAATGCATCTGGTAATTGATTTGCAATTTGTTGCAAATGGATTATCCTCCACACTTCATTTTCACATTGGTTAGTACGAGGATCTAAGTGAGACATGTTAGGAACTTTCCAAGAAAGTTCATGCCTTACTTCTGAAGGCTTTTTTTTCTCATAATGGTGGAAATATTGTCTTATCAAAATGAAAACCCGTGAAAAGTGCGGTAAATAAATCACCCGTTAATGGTTCCAAATATCTAAAATAATGGAAGGTGAATTAAAATCAATATATATCCCCAAACGACGTTGAAGTCTCATCTTTGTGCATTGTGGGGGTGAAATTAGAATATATATAGCACAACCAAAAGTGCGTAGATAAGAAATATCTGGTTGGTGACCAAGAACATGTTGGATTGGAGAATATTGATGATAAGCTGTGGGTCTAAGGCGAATTAATGTAGCCGCATGTAGTATAGCATGACCCCGTGTAAAAATTAGTAATTGAGATTGCAACAACAAAGTTCATGAATTACCTGAATTCGTTTGATCAATGATTTTGCCAATTCATTTTGGGTATGTACATGAAACTGGATGTTCAACATCGATTCCAACAGATGTACAGTAGTCATAAAATGTCTTGGATGTAAATTCACCAGCATTATATAATCGTATGATTTTGATTCGATAATCTGGGAATTTTGCCTTTAATCTAATCATCAAGCAAGTAGCTTGGCAAATGCAATGTTACGTGTGGATAACAAACAAATATGTGACCACAAAGTAGATGCATCAATTAAAACCATAAAGTAAAAAAAGGTCCACTTTGTGGATGAATTGGTCCACAAATGTCTCCTTGAATCCTTTGTAAGAATGATGGGGATTCAAGGGCAATCTTTGATGGAGATGGGCATATCACAAGTTTGCCTAGCAAGCGGTGCAATTGATCTCATCTGTCAATAGAATTTTCTAGTTCTTTAATTTATGCCCATTGGAATTTTTAATAATTCTACGCATCATCATAGCTCCTGAATGACAAAGACGATTATGCCATAACATAAACATCTTTAGATTATTGAACTTCTGGTTCATCACTACATGACTTTCTATTGCATTTATGATTGTATAATACAATCCATATGAGAAAGCCGGAAGTTTTTTCAATATATATTTCTTACCTGAGATATTTTTGGTAATACATATATATTCTATTTTGTTTTCATCTAAAATTTCAATATGATACCCATTTCTACAATATCTTTGAAACTTAGCAGATTTCTACTATACCTGCCTGAATATAGAGCATTTTCAATGTATAATTTTGTTCCATTTGCTAATAAGATTATGGCTCTTCCAGAGCCTTCAATCAGGTCTACAAGACCAGATATAGTGTTTATCTTTCCTCCACGTAATTATACGTCCAAGAAATATTTTCTATCTCGAAGGATAGTGTGTGTGGTTGCACTGTCAGCCAAACATACATCGCCACGTTTTTTTCTAGAACATATAATTTATTTGTAGGATCCATATCCTTGTAAGTAAAGTTCATGTTAGAAATCAAGTAAAAGTTAGGAAATAAAGTACATCTGATGTGATAAAAATTATTCAAATAAAACTTCAATAAAATGCTAAATAAAAATCAATATTCCTAAACTATTCATTAAATAAAGATAAAATTTAAAGTTTAGTCACGATGGACATTTCCATCGTCAATCAGATGATCAATCCTTCCCTCCGAGTCCTTGAAGAAATCGAAGACATCAAGATGAGTGAGATCTACTAGATCCGAGTCATCGATAAAGTTAGCTTCAATCTCATTTCCTTTACTTTTTTTAGATACTTGGTATAGATCTACTAAATGGTAATCTGCACGACAGATAAGTGACCAATATCCCTTTCCTCTACATCGATAACAAATTTGATCGTTATCATTTTTCGTAGATTTCTTTTCTGCACCATATTCTTTATTATTTCTTTTATAGACATTCCACTTCTGGTGTTGTCCATCCTTTTTGTTTTGTTGTTCTGAGTTATTATGACCACCACGGGGGCGATAACCACACCCTCCGTGTCTTTTTTACCTATCGACCATGTCCATTATTTATATGTGTATTTTCATTCGCTTCTGGGAATGGGTTAGATCCTGTTGGTCATGATTCATGATTTTTCATTAGCACCTCATTGTTTTGTTCAACAACTAGGAGGCAAGATATCAAATCTGAGCATTTTCTGAAGCGAAACTCCCTATATTGTTGTTGCAGAATCATATTTGACGCATGAAAGGTAGTGAGTGTTCTTTCAAGCATGTCTTTTTCAGTGATATTATCACCACACAATTTCAGCTGTGAGATGATGCGAAACGGCTCAGAGTTATAGTCTGAAACTTTTTGGAAGTCCTACAACCTCAGATTTGTCCACTCATATTTTGCTTTAGGGAGGAAGATATCCATTTAATGGTCATATCTCTCTTTCAGGTTATTACATAAGGTCAATGGATCTTTAACTGTCAGGTATTAAGATTTCAGGCTCTCATACAGATGATGACGAAGAAAGATCATAGCCTTTTATTTATCCTATAGGGATGTTTGATTTCCTTGACTTTGGTGCTTTCGAGACCCATTGCTCGCAAATGTAATTTGGCATCCAAAACCCATGAGAGATAGTTTCTTCCGAAAACTTCGAGTGCGGGAATTTGCATGTTTATGAGACTTGACATTTTCAAGATTCCTTGTAAAGAAAAATATAAACTAAATATATTATACAAAACTAATTACGAAATAAAAAGAATATCATGCATATATTTAGAACTTTAAGTTCATAAATATTATATTGTATATTCAGAACTTCAGGTTCTATGATAGATTTAAAACTGCAAGTTTTAATCTAATGTCTAATTGTAGTGTAATTATAGAGCTTCAAGTTCTATAATTATTTTACAAATCTAGAACTGCAGGTTCTAATCTAATAATTAATTAATCATAAAATAAATTATAAAAATAAAAATATAATTTTTATTTTCTAATGTGCAGGATCCAAATTAATGTCAACCACAGACCATACTCATAAAATTTTTTTATTAAACTAATAATAAATAAAAGAATAATATAATCATGCTGATAACGTGTTATAAAATAAGAGAGAAATTGAAGAAAATAGTACCTTGTAAAGCTGCAGGCTTCTTTTTCTTATTAATTTTTGAATGAATCAATTATACAAGATTTGCTTTCTATTTATAGGGAGAGGTTTCGTTAAGATGATTATTCCTAAGCAATGTGGGATAAGCTATTTATAGAGAGAGGTTAGGATGAGATAATTATCCCAAAACAATGTGGGATATAGCTAGAATAGAAAAATAAAGTGTAAGAGACCATTTAATTTACAATAATTTTATATAAAGTCTTAATCCCTAATTTAGTTTTAAATTTCAGTAACTCAAATCAAAATTAATTAAGTTTCTTTAATTTTCAATTTTAAAATGTAGTGGATAAATAAGTCTAGTGGATTTTAAAAGACTATTTAAGAATGTAATGACTTATAAGATTTTATTACAGTTTTTAATCAATTTTTTTTTTTTTACTTATTGGATTTCAAAAAAAAAATTTATATTATAAGAAATTAAAAGATTTGAAAGGACAATATATAATATTATTTTTATTTTTTATTTTTTATTTTTTGCTAACCAACTAACTTTTAATCAGGTTATGAGCAATGTATATCTAGTTAAATGACACATTATTTTCCTGGATCATTCTCATTCAAGTCACTGAATTGCCAATGCTATATTTTCCATTATGGTTAGGTGGGGATGCCTCAATCTTTACAGCAGTATTTTATTTTTGAACTAGCATGAATAGAAGTGTAATTTTTTTAGAACCAATATTATATGGAATGGAACCATAGTTATTCATCTATTTAACGTAATAACATAGTTCAAGAAAATTATAACCCTAATAGTTAGACCAAAGTATCAAATAGTTTAACGAAATTACAACAACAATAGTTCAATCAAAGTAGAAGCAAAAAAGCACAAATAAAAAAATATTTCAACAAAACCCCACATGATCAACCAATTATAAATATTCACTGCCATAAAAAAAAATTAAAATATCAATAATAAGCTTATTACGCACAAAACCAGAAATCTATATTTCAAATAAAAGCATATCTAAATTTTAATTAAGAAACCGAAAACGAAATAGTTTAGCAATTTCTTCCCTAAAACCATGATCAAATGCTGGAATACCTTTTTTTAAAATGATTTTCAATAGTGTGAGCATTCCTGGCTATTGTTTGCTTAACTTTGATTTCAGTGCAATGCGTTTGGATCTGTTTTCACAAGAAATTTGAACTATTTGGCTTTTTCTGTATGAAAGAAAAGATAAACTGAATTACGCATGCAGAAAAAAGAAGAAATAACTAATAAGTAAGTATCTTGTTCACGAAGAGCTAACATGTCTATCGTATTCTCTTCTATAATAGCTAAAAAAATCTCATGTTAAAAGTCTGATAGGCTATGATAAGATTTTTTTTATAGAATTTGATATTTATAATTCCCACTAAAAAGTTTCGCACAATTACACATATAAAAAAATCCTTCCAAATAATTAAGTTTTTCAATATCATAAGATTTTTTATTACTTGTTTAAGTCTTGATTGAATATCCCTAGATTTGGACATCTTCTAAAAAATTCTAATAATCTTAATAGAATATCACAAGATTTTTTAGATTATTTAAAAATCGTAATTGGACTTATTTAATCCAAAATATTCTTTTAAAATACCCAAAAATATAACCCCTGTAATTTTATTATTTAGTCTCTTGTGAATTTGCTTTTCTACCCAAGAAATTAGATTTTACTTTTGATTGTATTTGTATTGAATTTGAAGCGTGCGTTTATTGGAATTTTTAAGGCATTCAAATCGAAGAAGATCAACTTATGAAAGGAAGAAGTAAGTCAAATTGTGAATGAGAATAAGAATGAAGATTTGAACCCAATTAAATGCATGCCGAAGAGATAAATCGATCAGAGAATAAAGAATATAATGAAATTGGGAGTGTAGATTCATTGAAAAAAAAAAAAAAGGAAATTTGAATAAAACTGACAAAAATATTTGAGAATTCTTGGTTGAAATTAAGGGGTCCTAAAAGAGTCGTATTTCCGAAAGATGATTTCAATAGATGTTTTTCTTCAAAGCATTACTTACGAGACTTACCAAATGTGGATAAGCAGGATAGAAAGTGGTTGATATATTCGGTTTCTTTGGATAAAATATTCTGTTTTGTTGTAAATTATTTTGCAAATAAAGATATTGTAGGCCAATTAGCTGGTGAAGGTTTGCATGATTGGCATAATATTTCTAATCGGCTGAAAGGTCTTGAAAGAAATAAAGATATTTTTAAGGATGATGGTTATATTGTTGTTGACGTAAATAAATAAAATTGATCCTTATTAATTTTATAAGCATGCAAATAAATTTTATTTATCAATATAAATAATATTTAATAATAATAAAATATATCTTGATGTGTTTATTATTCTCCTGAGCCTTCTTAAATTTCCTCATTGTTTTTTCCCTTGTCGTAGTGCACTAAGCATTGTACCTTTAGTTGGCATACTAGCACTGCTCTACGAATAATTTGCTCACACTTTGAGAATAAAGAAACTGTTTTCCTTGGATGTCGAAGTCTTAGAAAGATGATCAAAGCATATTTTTCTTTGAATTAATCTTAAAACAAACTTGGAACAACCAAAAAAGCTAGTGAGAAACAAAATTCGGCCAAAGAGAATTATATCTCCATTGGCCAAATTCTCCATTTATTTATAGACGATGAATGCTTCAATTGTATCCCAATACAACAAGGACACTCCAACATCTCTCCAAATCAAATTTGGTCTTTTAAACATTCTATCCAAAATAAATTAGAAATACTAATTAAATAAAGACTTCCCTATTTAATCTTAATTAGGATTCTAATTAATTTGGGTGCTAGCACACTAAATTAAATCCCAATAGATTAAATATTATTTTGTTCCAATAATTAATTAATTTATCTTACTTAATTTTAATTAACAATTAATTAAATTACATCTAATTAAATTTAATTTATTTAATATAAATATCAAATATTTATTTAAACAATTAAATTTAATTTTATATTTCAAATTTATTAATCAAATTAATAAATCTGAAATATTATGAATATCCTAATCCAATCAAGAAAGCTTATTTTGCCAAAATAGTCATTTATTAAATTTTAATAAACATCATCGAATTTGTAACATAGACGAGAGCTATATTGTACGACCGTTCTAGGTTCATTGTCAAGTACCATTGAAATAATGTTAACTTTTTAATATTTCATCTCTATGATATTCTACAAACCATGGGTAATCGCCTAGCAGTAAGCCATGGCATTCAGTCAATGAATGAAGTGAGAAAACATATGAACCTGTTAGAATACATTTCGAGCAAGTCATCTCATTCCTTCCAATATTTATGTTTCTTATCGAGTATAGGATCATGATTAGGTCAAATCTTTTCTACCAGATATATTTTAAACTCGATCTTGTAGATTCGATATCTTTAAAATATCGACTGTTTTGGCCAAAGATTTATATCCACAACTTCAAGCAGTTTCCTTGAAACATCTCTAGCTTTTTATTATCAAAACTATCGGATCTCATCTTGAATTACATGTGACATCGTATGTTAATAGTTCAAGGCCATCTAACATTTATTCAAAAGACGTGGATAGTCGAATGAGGATATACTAGTTAACCAATAGTACTATTGAACAAGTCATCATATGATCTCATGTTAGAGAATATGACGACACTAATGTATTATTATGAAGATCAATGACCTTAGTTTATTTTACTATGTGATCTTACACTTTTGTGGTCGTATTCGATATTTCATTCTGCAAATGAAACATATATTATTTATGCCCTTATGATATGAGACTCATCATTCATTCTATTAACATCAAATGTCAATTTAAGCGATACACAAGAATATTGGTCGAGTAATATATTATTGTCATATATAGTAATCACATTTTACCAAAAATTTATTTTGAGACTTATTCATATAAATATAGTTGACTCTCATAATCACAAACTTCTTTAAATTAATGATATTTATTTGACATAATGTCTCGGAACATACAAATGAAATATGAATGTAACAATATGTGGAGAACAAATATTTTTTATTAATAAATAATAAATTGTATTACAAATATTATGTCTTAAACCATAACATTCATAATTGATTTTAGGGCATACACTCTAACAAATTATGTTGCTTGTTGGATGAAATTAGAAAAAAGAATGAAGTTAACAATTGATGCAAGTTTACAAAAACAAATCAACTAGTAGAATGAAAATTGGAAACGAGTATTAGAGACAATCCTTGCAGTTGTGAAAAGACTTGGGAGAAATAATTTGAAATTTCGTGGGGATAATGGAAAGCTATATGAGGAGAACAACGAGAATATATATATATATATATATATATATATATATATATATATATATATATATATATATTTACAAGTAATAGAAGTACTTGTTAAATTTGATTCGACCATGCAAGAACTTGTACGACATATTTTGAAACATGAGATTCATTATTATTATTTGAGTCATAAAATCCAAAATCAAATGGTACAACTATTGATGTTTGCAGTGAAAAGTGTTGTGGTTGGTGCATTGAGCGCCAACCCCTATCGTATATATGGCATTTTCATGAATACTGGCAATCATATTTTTTCTTCATAATACTACTCATTTAATAGTACCACCTTATATTTGATATACATATTCGATCTTATTTAGTTTATATTGAAACTAACTGAGGTTTAGTGATTATATATTAGACAAAGACTCAAGAATATACAATAGTCACACAGTTATAATGAGATTTGTAATTGACATTAGGATGTGTCACTACTTGTGGTATAGTCTCAAATAACGTTCATAGTGGAGATTTACTGATCCGGGTCAGTTAGATCCACCAATAAAGCCAGTACATATCGTATATCGAGATTTGGTCTGATGGTCTATCCAAATGAATCATGAGTCTTATGAGACTCATATAAACATGTAGATGCTCATTTGATGAGCACTGAATGACACACTGAAAGAATTCCTAATTGATGGCACATCAACGTCAATAAAATCTTCCTGAGTTGAGTAACGTATGTGGTACTTTGACAACAGTCACATCACCGGTAAATCTAAACTAGACATTCGTCTGTTCGTTGGGTGTGGAACGATACTCATGATATCTTGTGATGTTGTTGTGATATTTTATATCATACCGCAAGTGTACGGTGTCAAGTTTTAGTATAAATGAGTTTAGAGTGTCGAACCCACATGGATTGCGTTAACTCGCATTAAATACTATAATTGATAATCCTAACTTTATTTAGATGACAATTAACAAAGATTTAATTAAATAAATAAAATATAAAAATATTTAGATAAGAGTGACTAATACGATAGAGATTCTAGATCCTGATTTCACCTAACTGTCGTCTATGTAATCATTATTCAGTTATATTGTTTATAAGTCAAGACTCTGAAAATATCCACTCCCTCTCTCGAGCATCAGTGAAAATATCATCAACTATAGACTTCGATATCTCTATAAAAATCCAGTAGTTAACAACTCATTACGCATTGTGATTCTATATTAACGATTTCAAAGGAACTTATATATTCTTTCGAACTCTATAAAACTCCTAGGTTATATTCTCTAAATCTATTCAAAATCCCCTCTCTCGAGTGATAGGTTTCAAACATATATCATCATATTTGTGGCCAGCAAACACAAAGCATTAAACTAAAAAAAATATAAATAATTCAATAAAACTTCATAACAAAATTAACAATCAATAACAAGGTTCAATCATCAATTACATCATTCTTCATAATTAAGGAGTTTAGTTCATGACAAAAGATAAAAATAATGAAAATAAAGTCATGAATCTAATGGAAATCATTAGAGTTATAAGAAAGAAAAAAGAAGATAAAACCCGAATTGAATCTCTTCCTCTTCGGATGCCACCACATTCGTCTCCTCTTGTTGCTATTCAATCATCCTCATTGGATCTTTAAAAATATGTATTTTGGTGTTTTGTGCTGTGTATTAGTCTCCCATTTTAAATTGTGGACGAACTAATATATTTATAATAGAGCCCTGGAGTTATTAGGTATCTTAAAAACCCTAATAATTAAGATCTGGAACGCGCGTCAGTATGCATCCCCGCAGCGCCGCGGCGTCTGGACTTGGGCTCGGCCTCTGCCTTTTGTATGTGGTGCGTATCTGCCGAGGGCGCTGCGGCGCCTGGTCATGGCGCTGTGGCGCCCTATTCTCGGCCTTTTGGCTGGGATAATTAATCTTGCAGGCGCCGCGGCGCCAGTGAAGGTTTTCCTTCACTAGTGCTGCATCTTGCTTCCGATGCTCCCGTGCTCGTCCGATGCTTCCTAAAGTTCCCAAAACACTCGTATTTACTCCATTATTGATGTTTTAATGCTTCCTACAAATAAGACATAAAAGAAACTAAAAAATATATTAAATGACTCGAAACATAACAAAATAGTAGGCTAAGAATGCCGAAATAAGTGGGTATAAATCGCACTTATCAGATGTATCTAGAGAAGATCCATCATTCCCATGTTCGGGATTTAGGTATCCGCTTCACGATCCTTTAAATCTTTAGATGAGGTATATTGTAGAAACGAATTCTAAGTATTTATTTAGAGAATCGTGAATATGTCGAGACATGCCTGAATTGTATATAGTGGAGATTTGACGTTTCTTCTATATCTACAGTATAATTTGGATAGCCTATGATGGAAACTCTAAACAATATGTCTAGATCTCAACTTATATGATTTAGAGCGATTATTTGTTATCATCATAATTTATGAGTGGGTGAATTACGTACAAGAAATGTATTTTGTGATAGATTTACCTCAACCTAGAACTCTCACTAATAAAGTATACTCGTAGAGAACATGTCAATGTACTTTTATATCTAATGTATATTTATATACGATGTATAATTTGATTAGATACATATTATAATTTTGACATATGTATAAAATAATTATTTAATTATTTAATTGTTAATTAATTTAATAAATATTTTTTAATTATAAAATATTAATGGAATATTCCATAGCAAAGCTGATTATATAATATTTTTTAAATTTGGAAAAATTATAACCATATATGAAAGTGATATTTGGCTTAATTTTGAACATATTTTATAAATATCAAAAATACTAAAATACCCACATCTATATATATTGAAATTTTTGGCCATCAGAGAAACTAGAGAAGAAAAATTATTTCTTCATTTTTTTTTTCTTGAAAAGGCTCAATGATGGAGCTAAAAAATTAAGAGTTAGTTTCTTTTCATCATCAATTGAGAAAAATTGAGGATTTTAAATTTTGAGCATAAATTGGACAAATAAACATGATTAAAGGTAATTTTTTATTTATAATTTATGTAAAAAATTATTTATTTAATTCCAAATTTATATACATATTATTGGATATGTTAATTTCCTAATAATTAATGATTAGAAAGTTAGAAACCTTATTAGAGCCTTAATTTTATGTATGTGTAATTAATTAGGCTTAATTTGGTTGTGTGAGAACCCAATTGTAATTTTAGAGTTGTTAATGCCACTCTATGATGATATAGAATCGTTCTAGAGTGACTTTATGATGGTGACTCTCCTGGGTGTATTTTTGGATTTGTTAATTGCATGAATTTTGAATTAATTTATTGTTAATGTGATTAATTATAAAATTAGTTTAAAAGTGTTCATTTTATAAAATTGAAATATTGTGGATGAAATTGGTCATTTTATAATGTATAGGAAAAATTCTTAAAAATTCAGAATAATTCTGAATGCTTTAGGAAGCGTTTCAAGACTTTTCTGTAAAAATAGTAAAAATATGACTTAGGGGTAAAACTAAAATTTTATGAAATACAAGTTTGATCAGCCACTACTATAGTGACTGAATCATTGTAGCAATGACCTGGTTCAGTTCCATGATTGAACCAGCTTACTGGTTCTCTCGATCGCCTGATTAGTCAAGCCGATAAATCAGTTCACATGTAACTGCAAAAATATTTTCGGAAATTTTTCCCAGGTTACTAATGTGAAATCAAACCTCGATATTTGATAACAATGAGTGATTTAAGTGAAATATGAATAAATTAGCGGTATATAATATCAATTAATTCATCCATATTAAAATATTTTAAAAGTTAATTTTGACCACCGTCACGTTTTTATTCCGCATTTACCCCAACAAAAAAGCTCAATCATTAGTGGAATCTAAGAAGCAAAATACTATTCAGTCATACTTGATTGTACCCCGGACGCAAGTAAGGAGGAAAAAATGTCTCTTGTTTTAAGTTGTGTGAATGTTTCAAAAAGTCTAATCTTGGTTAAAGCAGTAAGATATCAAGCTCTTCATATAATAGTGGCTTTAACTTACTTGGCAAACATCAAGGAAAATGTGAATAAAGAATGATGCTGAGACGTTAGCAACATATAATATTTAGATTTTGAGTTCTTATTTGGTATGATTTGTTGTATGCTGTTAATAATGTTGTAAAAATTTTCAAAGTGAAGATATCCAGTTAGGGTTAGGATTTTGAACACTGAGGAGGGAAAATTAGCTTGATAAATCTGTAGAAAATTTGAACTCGATTCGATCTACAGCTGTGCCTGATTAAAAAAAAAAAATGAAACTAACAAAATATGTTAGCCAAGTAGTACTGTTTGTTTGCCGATAAAAACCTTTAGGTTTAGACTGTAGATGGAGAAAGACGAAGGATGAAGATAACCAAATATGCTAGCCATTACAGGAAAGACAAATCAAAATTGAAAAACGTTTACTTGGTTTCATCTTCAATCTGCTGTGGGGAACACAAAATTAATGAATGGATGAATTACAGGATTTGCATTAATTACAGACGTTTTGCAATATATGCAGATTGATCAGCCGATTTCTATGGGCATTAATTCAAGCACACTATATAATTCATCCCCATTCAACTTCATAACAGATGCTGCTAATTGAAGTCTATTAATGTCAAGCTTTATGATTGGCTAACGACTTTAAGTTTTAGGAGCCGGAGAAGTCAAAAGAATTTAATGTAGAATCTTTGGAATGGTCACTGTTTGTAAGAAATTAAAAATAGAAGCTTCAGTTGATTCTTGCTTGGCAATCACCATTGGCAAAAATGTCTTATATATTCCACGCACGAATGATAAGTGGCCTATAGGCTCTCTTATGTGATCAGAATATATATTCCTCCAGAAAAAAAGATAACTCCAAGTCCAACCAAAGATCCTTTTTTTTATTAAGTCCTGTAGACAATAAGAGAAGTATTGGCTATGCAAACTTAATGTGACATCACAAACTTGTAATCTTATCTTAAACAACTTGAGATATGATTGATTATTTTAGGCCGCAGCTGTATCACACACAATAATGCGTTTATGAAAGTGTGATTACTGATTAGACTCCATTCGCATCCCTTTCTGCTTACCATCAGTACCAGTACCAATACCAGTACCGCAATTTCTTAAAATAATCCATTCAATTTTCGTATAAATCAGAATTGAAAAATCTTGTTTCCTTTCTTCAGAAGTATAGAGAAAGTAGGTCTGAGGATGTCATGATTGAAGCTAAAGAGATTGCAAGTGAGATGGAAATTGAAAACCTGTTTTCATGGAAAAACTGACAATTCTTAGAAAGAAACAGTTTGATGAATCATTTTATATTCATTAAAATTAATTTATTTTCTCTATACATAATTGAACAAGCTATTTCTTCATTCAAAATCCGGTTTGAATAATTTTATATTCATTTAAAATTAATTATTTTATGTATGTAGTTAATAACATCATCTCTTCTTAAACTAGCTTCAAACAATTTCAGAATTTTGAAGATAAAATTTCGGTCTTTTGCTTGATTTAGAGAGATTAAAGTCTGTAGATAGAGAAAGTTTGAAGAATTTTTATGTCAATCTTACAAATTTAGTGAAGCATGGCGATTTTTTAAATATTGACAATGATGATCTATATCAAGATTTATGAATATTAAGTCAAAATTTACCAAAAGAAATAAAAAGAGCCATAGATGTGTTGAATTATATAAAAGAAGTGGTTGACAGTTATTACCAAATATCCGGATTGCTTATAGGATTGTGCTAACTATACAGGCCATTGTTGCTTATGCAGAACGAAGCTTTTCAAAATTGAAGTTGATCAAAACATATCTCCGATCAACTTTGTCTCAAGAAAGAGTGAGTGGTTTGGTTCTATTATCTATTGAAAAGGACATGGTTGAAAAACTTTATTATGTGAGTTTAATTAGTACTTTTGCATAAAAAAAAAAATACAAGATGAATCATTTTCAAGTGATACGAAATATATTAATTCTTATATTACATGTGTTAAATATTAGCTTTTGCGTATAAGATCTTCTAAATTGTCATATATTTGTTTTGTCTATCTATATTTTAGGTATATTTAGTATTTTATATATCTTTTAATTAAATTATATTTGAGTCTCATTATTTTATTTTGCCTTAGACCTCGAATGTTCAGGGCCAGCCCTAATTGAATAATTGAAGTGTTGTGATTCTCTAATCACTGATGAGTATTTTGTGAGAAAAATAAATAATATCTATTACTACTTGAATATAATTTACAAGTATTACAAAACTTGTACAAAATACCTCACACACTAGTTACACTCTTTAGGCTCTCTTACTTGGAGCTTACACTTTAAGCTTTCTTTACTTGAAACTTACTTGTTGGGGATGATTTGAGCTCTCAAATGAACTCTCTATTTTTAGTGAAACTCAAGCTCACTATTAAAACAAACTAATGAATACACCTAAAGCAAACTTGGTGCTTTGCTCCACAAGTAAAAGAAAAAACAAGTACTCCTTGGAAGCTTGCACCAAAAATTCAACAAAGGAGATCCTTCACCTAAAGTAAGTTTGGTGTTTTGCACCATTGTCAAAAATTGGTAATGGTTGTTCTACCAAACTTTGATAATGGTGGTGCCTTTTGACAATGGCGGCAATGGTGGTTTGCAGTTTGACACTTCAATTCTCCCCCTTCAGTTGCATCCGAAACGATTGTCATCTTACAGCTATCCTGACTATGTCTCTGCACAACTCTAACTTGTCCTGAGTGACTACCTTTGTTGATATGTCGATTGTGTCTCTACACAACACAATTCACTGTGCCTCTGTACAGTACTCTTCATTGTGTCTCTGCACAGTACTCTTCTGCCGTATCTCTACACAGCATTTTCATTGTGTCTCTACACAGTACTATTCTATCGTGTCTCTTCACAGCACAGTTCCACTGCCATGTTTCTTCACCCATTTATTCATAAATGTCTTCTTGCCTTGTGGGAAACTCTATGACTCCCCCTCATTGATTATCAAAATATATTCAGATCACAGATATTTGATTGATGGAATCCTGCCTCACTCAGATCTTCTTGTCTGAGATCCACTATTTTCAGGAGGTCTATCATTATCCAAATCTGTGGATGATCCTGCAACATCTAGTGGAGCAGGTTGCAGCTCCTCATGCTAGACACTTTTTTTTGTAATCTCCGATAGAGCGGGTTGTGTCTCCTCCTGCTCGACATCCTCATATGCCTCTTGTAGTTCTGCTTCTGAAATATCATGCACCCTATCTATGGCCAATTGTGCTGGTACTGGGTCTGATTCTGTCGGCATTGAAATTTAAAGACATCTTGGGCTTCACAATGTCTTCACTTGTCTGGTCTTCAAAAAACTCTACATCATTGCTTCTGATGACCATCTTTTCCTTCGGATCCTATTGTATGTATCCAAATTCTTCATCTCCATAACCTTGGAATATACATAGAGTAGTCATTGCATCGAGCTTCTGTTTGATCTTCTTGGATACATATGCAACGGCTAAGTAGTCGAATACTCCAAGGTGAGAGTATGATGGATTCTTACCAGACCACACTTTCTCCGGAATCTCAAAACTTAATTGTACATATAGTGATATGTTAATCAAGTAGCAGACGGTACAAACAGTTTTTCCCCAGAGTGGCTTTGGCAGCTTAGCCATACTGATCATGCTTCCGACTTTCTCCATAATGGTGCGGTTCATTGTTTCAGATACACCATTATGATGTGGGGTGTGTGGAATAGTTCTCTCATTTTGAATGTTGTGTCTCTTGCAGTAGGCATCTAACTCCTTGAAACTGCACTCACCTTCATTGTCTGTGCGGAGGCACTTCAACTTCTTTCATGTTTCACGCTCTACCATGGCATGGAATAGCTTGAACTGATCCATGACATGATCCTTTGGCTTAAGGAAATACACACACACTTTACGAGAAGCATCATCAATGAAAGTCATAAAATACGTGTTACCGCCAAGTGAATTAACCTCCAAGAGACCACACACATCAGAGTGCACCAGACTGAGTAACTATGATCTTCTCTTTGAAGAGAAATTAAACGAGACTCTGTGTTGCTTACCAAACAAATAATGATTGTAAAGACCTACTGCAACATCCTTGGTAAGCTCATTTTTGGTCAGGATATACAACTTGTTCTCACTCATGTGACCGAGTATCTAATTCCATAGATTTCGATAAGCCTATTTTTCAGCTACATTGAGACTGTCTGCATAAATCTTCACATGAGTCTTGTATAATATGCCGCAAAGATGTCATCGGGTGACAACCATGGAACCTTTTGTCATTCTTCATCTGTCATTTCTGAAGTGACTGTCATATCCTTGTTTGTAAAGAGCTATCACTGAGAGTACATTTAGCCAAAGTTTTGAACATGCATGACAT
This sequence comes from Zanthoxylum bungeanum, assembly GCA_019454045.1. Lineage (NCBI taxonomy): Eukaryota > Viridiplantae > Streptophyta > Magnoliopsida > Sapindales > Rutaceae > Zanthoxylum > Zanthoxylum bungeanum. The sequence goes on from SKCR01030506.1 coordinate 19,749, forward strand.
CCTTCAAAGTTAATGTACACCCGATATTTGTCCGCAATTGAATATCACAAATTCCTACAATCCTAGAGGAACTGATATTTCTCATCTTCACTGAACCAAAGTCTTATGCTTTGTATGTTATGAAGAAATCTCTATGCAGAGTGACGTGGTAGGATATTGCAGTATCTACCACCCACTCAACATCTTGGGCTGAGGTGTGAAGGCATATATTTTCCTACATGGAGCATATCGTTACATCTCATTGGACAACAACTAATGTCTCTTCTTCGTTATTCTTCGGCTGGTGATTGTTTTGGTCTTGCTCTGGTTGTAATTTTTGGTAATTCTTCTTTAAATGGTCTTCTATGCCACAATGGTAGCACTTATAGATAGACATCATTACATATGAGAATCTACCTCTGGTTGTGTTTATGCTTTTTTTTTTCTTTTTTTTGATGTTTCCCAGAGTTTTCATGGCAAATGCTTATTCCTGTTCTGAGCCAATGACTTTTCTCATGGACTCTTCATTCAACAAGCCATCTTTTACCATAGGCTTGGTAGGTTTTCCTCATGGAGCTGAATTTCTGAGAGTAATCACCAATGTCTCCTAACTATCTGGAAGAGAACTAAGTAGTATGAGGGTTTGTACTTCATCTCACAGCTGTATGTCTACTCAATACAAGAAAATACAGAATAAACAACAGAAATTAGCGACAAAATAATCATTTTCAAACATTCGAAATGGGATAGTGACAGAATTGAAATGGACATTAGCTACGAAATTTAACGACGAGATAAAATTTCATAACTAATAATAGCGGTAATAAAATCACGGGAAAATGGGACGAAATAGCGATGGATTTGCGACTGAATTAGAGACTGTAGAAAATTCCATTGTACATTTAGTCATGATATGATATTTAGCGATGGATAATTCCATTGCTAAAATGGACATATTAGAGGTGGCAAAATTACAAATCTATATAGCGACAGATTTATAAATCCGTCTCTAAATAGAGACGAAATTATTAATCTATCTCTAAATAGCGACTGATTTATGAATCTGTCTCTACATAAAGAGACGAATTTGTAAATCTGTCGCTACCTATTGAGACAAAATTTTAATTCCGTCTCCAAATAGCGACATTATTAATATTTTATCTCAATATGTAGTGACAGAATTAAGTTTCCGTCTCTAAATAGCGACGAAATTTTAATTCCGTCGCTAAATAGAGACAAATAAAAATTCATCACAAATTGTACTTAAATAAAAAAGATTACCCTTTCGTTTTCCCCACTATCTCCCAATCCCTAAATCCCTCAAACTAATTTCTTTGCCTATCTCAAATTCACTACGCCCTCGGTCTCACTCTCAATCTCGGTCTCACACTCACTCTCCCTCTAAATCTCAGTCTCACTCTCGCTCCTCATCCTCTGTCTCACACTCTCACGAATAAGCCAGGTAAAATTGATCTTTCTGTTGCTGTTTTTCATTTTTTCACTTAATGGGTTTTGTTTGGATCAATTTTCTTTTTCTTTTTATTTTTTCTTTTGACTGAGAAGGCTGGTGAAGGATCATGTGTTCCTAAACATACCGGTGACTCGAGGTCTACCATTCAACATTCCATTGATATGGTTAGATTTTTTAAACATGCGAACAAAGGAATGTACTTTTATTAATTCTTTATTTCTTAAACTTATTTATTAATTCTTTATTTTTTAAATAGGAATCTCAGTTGGGACGTGCACCCACAGGCTATGAGGTGTTTAAGTATATGCACACAAAGAAGGACGGTATCGAGTGACATTAATGTAAATTTTTATTTATAAATTAAATATTTTTAATTTTCTCTTTTCAAAATCATTTTTACTTTATTATATATATTTTTATTAATGGTAGGTTTTGGTGGAGCAAATGGTAACTATTGCATCTTAGTTTTCAGAGGAGTCTGGTGAGCCTGAGACTCAGCTCGACACCAATCGCCTATACTTAGATGTTGTTGGAGTGGATACTAAGAAACGCCGAGTGTATGATCTCGAATCTCTTGCATCGCTTTCATATCCAGATTTGTTATGCAGCTCAGGTATATCGTACTACAGTACGACTTTTGATGATACATTTGAGCAACGGGTACAAGAGCGAGTTAGGATTGAGATGCAGACTATACACCAACGATTGGATGAAGAGCAACGAAAGAGAAATGAAGAGATGCACCAACTAGAGGAAGATCAGCGGAAGAGGAATGAAGAGGTGATTGATCTCAAACATAAGATGGCAGTAGTGGAACGATATTTTCGAATGATGAGAGACTTGAGTTCATAGCATTCCTCTTCAGGTCCACCTTATCCTCCGACTAATTGTGAGCAGACAAATAATGATGATTAATTTATATGTATTTTTTTATATTGTATTTTTTTAAACATTATAACATTTATATAATAAAATTTTAATTTTACTATTTGTTTTGTTTATTTTATAATTTAAGTAATGAATAGATTTATTTTATAATTTTACTAATATTAATAATATTATTTAAAATAAAATTAATTTCTTTAAAAATTCAAAAAAATAAAAATTTTATAAAAAATGAAATTTCCCTACGTAATTAGAAACAGAACATCTAGGGACGGACTTAAATTTTCCATTGCAAGTTAGAGACGGATAAATCCGTCGCTAAATAGTGACTGAAATTTCCGTCTCAAATTAGAGACGAACTTTCCGTTTCTAAATAGAAACAAAATTTTCCCTCTCTAATTACCGACAGAATTTAGAAACAGAATTTTCCCTCTCTAATTAGAGACGAATTTTCCGTTTCTAATTAACGATGGATTTTTCTGTCTCTAATTAGAGATGAAATTTCTGTCGCTAGTTAGAAATGAAAAATAAACCATAGCAACTGTGTCTCTAATGAGATACAGATTTTTCGTCGCTAATTAGAGACGGAATATCTTCCGTCGCTAAATTTAGATTCTGTCGCTATTTGTTTGACGACCAGAGAAATAGAAATGGAAATTTTGTGTCTCTGTTCTGTCGCTAATCATGATTTAGTGACGGAATAGAAATAGATTTTTTCGTCGCTAACTCACTGTTTTCTTTTAGTGACTGCAGACAGTTGATTCACAGGCTTTGGAACTCATTGGTGTGTTATGGAACGGAAGTCCCACTTCGTAGCTTCAAATTACCAAACGCCTCATTAACAGGGCTTTATTCCGAGCTGTCTTGGCCTGGTACATGCCTTCCAGCTTCATCCATATTTCGTAAGCATCTGTATCAACTACTAAGTGGTGGAAGATAATGTGGCTGATCCACTGTCAAATCTGACCGAGAGTTCTGTTGTCGAGTTTATTCCAGTCACTCTCTTTGATAGAATCTTGTCTCACTCCCTTCACCTCGATCATATCGAACAGATCTTTGCAACGCAAATAATCTATCATCCGAGACCTCCAGAGGGAGTAATTGGTTGTTGTCATCTTGATCATTGCATTAGAAGAGGAATATTTTATTTTCATTTTAAGTTTAAAGTTTAAAATGAAAATAGGATAAAATGGAGGCTGATTTTCACAAATTGGAGGTCACAGTTACGTCCGGAACGATTGCAAATGGTGGATTTGACTATTCATTAGTCCAAATCCAACACTGGGGCTGATTTGTAAATTTCTTAACTTTCTAGGGCTAAAATATAAATTTCATGACTTTGGGGAGCTCAATGATATTTACCAGGCATGTTGACATGGCATACACGTTTCTGTTGACGTGGAAGAAATGGGACCGGATTCGTGACGTGGCTGACACGTGTTGATGATATGAAAGATGACGTGTCAGACATTTGTTAACGTGGCTGATAACGTGTCGATGACTGTGCGCTAACATATCGTTGAGGTGTCTAATGACTGTACACTTATGTGGCTGATGACTGTTCGCTGATGTGGTGATGACATTACGCTGATGTGATGCCGACTGTGCGGTGATGTGGATCGTCTTCAACCTCTGGAGCGCGTGGCGGGGTGTGTACGCGTGGAGGTGCATGGGTAGTTCTTTAACGGGCGCGTGCGGCTTCCCTGGATCTCTGTTTGATCGTCAAAAAATACCATTGTGTTCGTCTCGACGTGAACCAGCTGATGGTATGCTCAAAATTGATTTTTGAGAACTTTCCTTAAACCTAAATTTTCCGCACCAAGTTTCGTTCTTCACCACCAAGATCCCCAACGTATAACCAAAGTTACTTATACCACTTTTTGTGATTCTCTGATCACTGAAGAGTGTTTTGTGAGGAAAAATAAATATTCTCTATTACTACTTGAATAGAATATACAAGTATTACAAAACTTGTACAAAAAACCCCCACACACTAACTACACTCTCTAAGCTACTTAGAGCTTACATTCTAAGTTTTATTTACTTGAAGCTTACTTATTGATGATGATTTTAGCTTTCAATTGAGTTCTCTATTTTTAATAAAACTCAAGCTCACTATTATAACTAACTAATAAATACACTTAAAGCAAACTTGGATCTTACTCCATAAATAAAAAAAAAAACAAGTACTCCTTGGAATCTTGCACCAAAAATTCAACAAATGAGATCATCCACCTAAAGTAAGTTTGGTGTTTTGCTCCATTGTCAAAAATGGTGATAGTTATTCTACCAAACTTTGATAATGATGGTGTCTTTTGATAATAATTACAATGGTGGTTTACAGTTGGACACTTCAAGAGGCTCTCCCTTCCAAATCTCTCATCCCTCTCACAACCGGCAAGGCAGCAGCAAATTACGGCAGGGCGACGACAGGAACACTGATAGTGGCACTGGAGTCCGATTTTGGTGTTGGGGGGGAGCAAATAAATTTCAAGTTTGTTTCCTCTTTTCTGTGTTTGATTGGTTGTGTTAGTTTTGAAATGATTCCAACTTTAATGCTAAGATTCTCATTATCATCGTCTTCCATTAAATTCATTGATATGTTTCTCCCCTTATTTGCTCTGTATTGAGCTCTCTGATTTGATTTAGATATGGAAATTTGGCTTTTGGGGAAGATGGGGATATTTTAGTCCGAACAATATTTCTTTAGTCAATAAAAAATTAATATAAAAATAGGTTATTTTTTATATTGATAAAGCTTTTGGGTTATTTTTATAATTTATTTTCCCCTGATAACTATTAACTAACTGAAAAATGATTAAAATAAAACATGAACTTCTATGTAGTAATTGCGTCATTATATTGAATTAAATTTAATGATAACTTGATTAAATCCCCATTTTACAAATGCAGAGGTTATATTTGAGAGCCACTTAAAGAAAAAAAGATTGTAGTAGTTATCAAGTATGAAAATTCGCATTCATTTATTAATAAATAAAATAAATTAAATAATCATTTATTAATGTGGAGAGGGAAATTAATTAAATTTTTAATGAAACATAAATTATGTTATATGTTATTATATCACTAATGATAGGTTACCGGGTAAAGGAATCTAACGCTAAAATATTATTTGGACTGAAACGACCTTTTTTTTTTCCTGTTCAACCCAATTTGTTTTTCATAACCAACTTAAATAATGTAATAAGGTCTTTGCAACTATTAATACTATTATTATTAGTCAACCCAGTAGTTGCAAGATTTTTATTTTTTATTTTTTTTAAATACATTATAAATCTGTAAATATATAATTTAAAATTTATTGAGACATTGAATCCATATAATTATAGCATAATCCAGAAATTTACGTTTAGTTAGAGAGTAACTCTTTCTCTACATTAGAGATATATCTACTTTCACTAATATTTAGAGAGGAAACAGCTCTCAATTTTGGGAGAATATAATACAGTTATTAAGAGAGTAAGAGTAAGTAGTTGTGAGTTAAGCATTTAATTTATTTCTTAAAAATTTTATTATTTTAAATTAAGAGACAGCTGGACTTATGTACAATTACTATGTAATACAAGTACTAATAATTGCAATCCCACAATACCTTGTTTCAGTTCGTTTACGTATAAAAATGGGTTGAATTTCAAAAAGCTAAAAATCCACATTGGAAAACTTCGGTGGAGCAATAATGAACCCTTTCTTGGTGGAGACAAATTGTGGGGGTCGATTTTCCAAGTAATCTTGCAAGTTCAGCAAGCACCATTTCATGATCATAAAAAATTGGAACCAAAAATTAATTATCCGCAAAAATAACTTTTATAAATCAATTTTCAAAATACAACCACAAATGGTATTAAGATGCATGTAATGTCAGCCTAATATTTATCCTGAGATTCAACTCTTTGGAACTTTGAGTGGAGCACCAATTTTCCTTTTGTGAATAGTGGGTTTCAATTTTTTATTTTTTTTCCATCAGTTCTGCGCATGTTTAGTGGCGCACTTTTGTTGTCCTTGTTGCGGAAATAAAAATTATGGAAATAAATGACAGCAGCATAGGAAGCAGATAAAATTGCTTCAACCTAATTCTATCAAGATATTACATCTGTATTTTATGAAAATGTGAATTCATAAAAACAATCTATATTGAGGATAAATTCGCAAGATGAATTTTGATGATACAATACTAGAAGACTTCGATGCACGTGTGCGGACATTATAAGAAAACGTCGAAGTACGTTAGTCATGAAGAGCAAATGAATATGAAGACTAGCGCATATTGAAGAAATTCTTGTATGGTTTTAGCTTAGGGTTCTTTTTGTAAAGTGAGTTGTTTATTTAAGTTTCTAAACTTATAGGACATATGCACATTCATTTAGATGCATTAGGGTCATGTGCAAAATGCTTTTAATCTTCAAATCCTGCATTTTGACACTGAGACCGACATATCAATCATGAGACCAACATAACGGGGTCTTAGACCTCATTGACATGCTCTCTAGAATCGGTCTCATTCATACCGGCATGAATACCAGCATTAATACCGATGTCCCTAAAGATAAATAAGTCTATGGAACCGGTATAAACGATACCCGTGAGCCTCAGTGTTTTGTATAGATATTGGAACCGACATGATACATAATAGTGTACATACCGGTCAATATATATGTCTTGCATTCTCTTCAAAACCGGCACGGTACGTACCGGTCTTTATATCGATAATCACACCGGCATACTGGCTGCAATACCGATCAGTAATCCGGTATAGAGCGTGAATTGTCAACGATAATATAGTCGTTATACTTTGGCAGATCGATATATCGATCTCTTCAGACCGAAATACCGGTCACAGACAAAACATTTGGGGTAGTTTGCACCTTACTATATATTGAGTCCCAAATTTATTTTTGCCTAGTTTTTATATCTTAAAATATTTTATTGTAAAGAAAAAACAGAGAGTTTACAAAACCTCCATCATCATACACTTTCATTCTTAAGCTCACTACTAAAAGTACCCAAGTTGTTCATTAAATCTTCATTATCAAATATTTGAGGTGGTGAAATCCATTTTTGAGTGAGTATACTCAAAAGGGTGGATTGTAAAGGTTTGTGAATAAACATAGAAACAAAAACTCTTTGTAAATGTTTTAAGAGTGAACATAGAGATGAAACTTTTGTGTAAATATTTGGAGTGAACCTAGGGGACAACACTTGGTTGCGGGTGAGCCACAGAAAACTTGGTGTAAGTTGTGGATTCAACAGTCAGTGGAAATTATCAAGCGCAATATGTGGGAGTGAACGTAGGCATTGTTGGCCGAACCACTATAAATCACCAGTGTCAATTTCTCTAACTCTATCTTTTTACTTTATCGCAAGCTTAATATTATCTTTCCATATTATTTAACATAGCTTGTGATTGAGAAATTGATTAATAAGCTTAATTGGTAAAGCTACATGCTTAGTAGCATAAAATCGGCAAGACTTTTCAATTTCGAATATTTAGGCCATTACTCAATTCCCCCCCTCTTGGGTATATAGTGTTGTTTGTTGTGTACGTATAGGAAATTTCAGTTGGTATCAGAGTGGTGTATTCTCAATAAAGACTTAGTCGTCCGAGAATCGATCATGGCTTCTACAAGAAACTCATCAAATCTTATGGATTTTCAACACTAGACCTCCATTCTACACCAAAACCGACTATAAATATTGGAAGATGAGGATGTTAAACTACCTATTGTCGTTGATGTGCAATATTTCAAGGTGATCATACAAGGTACAAGAATACCAATGGAGAAGGATAACAATGGTGTGGAGATTCTTAAGCCACATTTTCAATGGACCAATGAGGAATACATGCAAGCCTCCTTAAATGCTAAGACACTCAACCATTTTCTCTGTGCAATTGATCGAAGTCAAATTAATAAGCTTCCGGAGTTTGAAAATTCATATGATGAATATAGAAGTCTTTGGAATAGTAAATGGGGACAAGCCAAGTGAATGAGTCAAAGATCAACCGGTTCATGTGTGAGTTAAATAGCTTTAAAATGGAAACCGGTGAAGAAATTAATCATATGATTTCTAGGTTCACAATGATTATGAATCAACTTAGTGCTTTAGGGAAAAACATTGATTCTAGTGATTGATTGAAGAAAATTATTAGGTCACTCCCTAAAGAGTATAGGATATGCAATTCCTCCATCAACAAATAATATCAACATTTTGAAACTGGATGATTTAGTAGGAAAATTATTGGAAAATAAGATGGAGCTGAAGATGGACTTGAGGGAAGAAGAAGAAAAAGAATAAAAATAATTAGCCCTTAAGTCATTTGTTAAAAAAAGGATGATACTAACTCAAGTAACGAAAAAGAAGATGATGATGATGAGTTGGCATATTTGACCTAGAAATTCAAGAAATTCCTCAAATTCGAAAAGTCTAAAAGAAAATATCGGATGGATGAGAAGAAATAAAAGTCTTGGCCGCGGAAGCACAAGAAAGACAAGATTATTTGGTACGAGTGTGAAAAGTTGGGTCACGTAGTTGCCGATTGCCCAAAGGGTAAATTCAAAGGAAAATTCAAGAAGAAAGCAATGAAGGCAACTTGGAGCGATAGTGACACTAGCTCATCCAATGAGGAGATTGATGAGAGAACGAATCTCGCTTTTATGGCTATTGATGATCTAGCTGAAAGCGATGAAGAAAAGGTATATGATTCCCTTGAATATGATTATTTACTTGACACATTTAATGAATTATATGATTTATATGATTTTCTTAGAAAAAATCATAAATTGATTAAAAATGAGCATTTATCACTATTAAATGATCATGCATCAATTGTTGAGAAAAATAAAATGCATGAAAAAATAAATCGCATGTTTAATTGATGAAAAACTAAAACTTGAAAAGAGAAAATCTAGCATGTCATCTAACTCAAATACATATGATTGCAAATCTATTATGAACGAAAATGTTGCCTTGAATAAAAAAATTGTGCATTTACATAACATTGTTGCTAAATTTACTTTGGGAGAGAAAATATTTAATATACTAATTGGATCTCAAAGATATACTTTTAAAAGAGAATGATTAAGATATAAACCTTACATCAAAAGAAAATTTTTGAAGAATTATTTTATAAAGGCATCCAATTCTCATACACATGTTACTTTTAATGGCAATATCATATGTAATGCATGCAATAAATGACACAAAATATTTGACTGTATAAACAATAATATGAATGTAAATGTAAATGCATGGATTCCTCAAGGAAGCAAAATTAACCCCCATAAATGCAAGAAAGTTTGGGTACCAAAATGCACTTAAATGATTTTGTGGGGGAGCTTTGGGAATGATTCATAATGAGAAATACAAAATGATCCCAAAGACTTGACAAAGATGAGGAAAGAGCTCAGAAAAAGAAGTGATTAACACTAAAAAGTATACATTTAATAAAGATAAATTAATCGTTTTACACTTATAGTTTCATTAATCCTCTTAATTTATCACAATTGTGAAATAATAACTAAATTTATGTTTCATATATTTTATTGTGATTTTTATTTCTTTATAGGTGAAATAATAATTTGGATTTATAACTAGAAAAATGGATGTGATATTTGGATTCTGGATGCCATAAACTTAAAAGGGCGTTCTAACAATATATATTTCAAAAATTCAACCTTTGCGCAAATTTTTTTTTTGCCATAACGTTTTACTTCGATATCAGATTGAGGCGATTATAGTTCTAGATGAAAGAAGACTCAAATATCTACAACTTTACTCTTACAAGATTTTCTAGTTCTAATATTTTCACTGTTGATATGGTGGTGAAGAAGCCATGTGTGTTGCATGTAATGTTAATTATTAGAAAACAAAGTAAACAATAAAAATTAAAAGTTTAAAAGTCACAATCCAACTTTAGGTGGATTATGACAAATGTTTATAAAATTATCAACAAAAATCAATAAAGTCAAAAAAGGAAAAAGAAAAAAAGTAAATTAGTAAAACTTATTGTTTGTATTGAATTTGGAAAGTTGTAATTAATAATTAAGGGATTAGCACTTACTATAAATAGAGGTGATCACCTCTCATTTTATTCATGCTTCTTTCATTTTCTCTCTTGAAAATTTTGGAAGAAGTGTCTTGTGTATTTTGTTTTTCTTGTAATCTTTTTTCTTTCAGTAAATAAATTTTGCGCGTTTTTATTCAAATCATGAGTAGCTAATTTCATTATGCTGGGGTAAATTGTTAAACTTTTAATATGAGAATATAAAATGAATGTTACTTATTTTTATAATATATAAATTGTAATTTGAATATTATTAATCTTCTTTTATATTTGAGGGTGTTTTAATTCGCTGTAGATAATCAAATCTTGGTTGACACATTTAATACTTTTCCTATATAATATGAGAGAGTAATTTAAATATGGAGTAATTTAAATCTTGGTTGACACATTTATTATTTTACCTCATATAATATGATAGAGTAATTTAATCTAGATTAATTATTGACAAACTGTCTGACCGTCTTTATGGATGTTTTTATATATTTGGCATAATTGAGTACGTAACTGGACTTGTTATAGACAAATATTATCACCACCTTTATACCTGGTTTTATATATTTTGACATAACTAATTCCTGAAATAAATTAACTGGGTAATAATGACTATTTATATATTATAAAAATTAAGATTTCTCTATATTTAAATATTAAGAATGAATCTCTTAGCCCCAATATTTTATTTTATTATTGCACTCCAATTTAAAAATTGCCAACACTTCAACCAAGCCATTTTATTTTTACTCGAATGTTATTTTATTTTACTAAATCTATTTCTTGTGGATCGACCACGAATTTACCGGGTTATTTTATTACTTCGACACTCTTATACTTTGGAGTAAAGAACTACTTTGTGAGTGTGTCAAGTTTTTATCCCCGTTATCGGCGAATATAATTTAGTAGATAGAATAATAATTTATATCCTTGTATATTTTTATTTTTTTATTTTGTATTTACTTTTTTTCCTTTTCTTTTGTCATTTATTTTAATTTTTACTTGTTTATTATTTGTTTTTGTAAGTATTGCATTTACATATTTAAAATTCAAACATATAGTGACACGCTCAAAAAGTGTTTATTTACTCCCAAGTATAAGAGTGTCGAAGAAAAAATAACCCGGTAAGTCCGGCGTCGATATACAGGGACTAGATATAGTATGATAAAGTAATAATCAGAGTGAAAAGAAAAGATTTGATTCGTTTGAAGTTGTTTGGAGAATTTGAATTAGATGACAACAATAAAAAAAAACTGGGGTTATGGGATCCACTTTTAATATTTAAATTTAGAAATCTCACTATTAATATATAAATTGTCATTATTACCCAATTAATTTACTTCTGAAATTAATATGTCAAAACATTATAAAACGACCATAAAGGCGGTAGTAATTTCTGTCGATAACTAATCCTGCCAAGGTACTAAATATGCAAAAAACATAAACCAGCCATAAAGACGGTGATAACGTTTGTCTATGACAAGTCCAGTTAGGTACTCAATTATTCAAAAATCGTATAAAACCAACCATATAGGCGGTAGAAAAGTTTGTTAATAATTAATCCAGATTTCATTTAATTATTAATCATTAGATACAATTCATATATTATAATATAAGTGAGATTAATCTAAACTTTAATAATAAAAGTTTCACCCATTCCCTCAGCAGAAAGTAATTAGCTACTCATATTGTAACTAAGAACACATATAATTTATTATTAAATGAAAAGACATTACAAGAAATTAAAACAAACAAAATACTTTCTTCCAAACTCTATTCAGAATTCAGAGGAAAAGTATGAAGAAATGAATTCAGAACTCTTCAATTTATAGGCAAAGAAAAGGCTTCCACCAATTTCTCCACCAAACACTTCACCAAATATGCCACCAAACACTCCACCAAACATGGTGGAGAAATTTGACAAATGCTTTTGTTTTTTAAGATTTAATATTTGATATACTTTGGATTCTTCATCAATTTCGGTCTTGAAAATTTTGGAATTTGTACATCTTATGAACATAAAAGTTGTAGATCTTTGCGTCTTATTTCATGTGGAACTTGAATCACCTTAATCAGATATCAGAGTAAAAGGTTATGGTCAAACTACGAACATTACACATGATTGGAATATCCGAAATTATACACTGTTAGAATGCCCTATTAAATTTATGGCCTCCAAAATCCAAATATTATGTCTATTTTTTTTAGATATGTATCCAAAGTATTATTATTTCACCTACATAAAAGATAAAAATCACAATAAAATATAAATTAATTATTATTTACAAATATGCTAAATTAAAGGATTAATGAAATTATAAGTGTAAAATGATTAATTTTCTTTTAATAAATGTGCAATTTTAGTGTTCATCACACCCTCAACCAGCTTATTACTAGTCCCTAGTAATTTAAGCGAAAAAACTTTAAAAAGACAAATTCTTATCCAAATTAAAAAATATTTTCTTTCTTTCTAAATGATCAAATAAATAAATTCTCATGTACTTTTTATCCTTCTTCCATACACATAAAATAAGGTATTAATCAATTCATTGTGCCCACAATATTGACAGGTCTCATTGAAAAGAGAGTAATATTTGTCCTAAAATTATATTAGAGTTCACACCATTTGGCAGTGAAAGTTTATTTATAAATACAAAAATAGATTATTATTTTTTTTAATGATGCATCTTCAATCCTTGTAACGAGTTTTGGGCCACTTACTCCCAACCAGTTGGCTTTAAGGTACTAGGTGTTAAGACACCCATACAGACTTAATTGCTCGGATCTCAGATATTAAAAAGAAAAAATGTCTGATTTCCTTAAGCTTTCTTTTAACCCATGTAACGAGCTTTGGGTCAGTGACTCCCAGACCAGTTGGCCTTAGGGCACTAAGTGTTAAACACTCATACGGAATTGATTGTTTGAGTTAGAGAGGCTACAAAATCGAACTTATTCACACATTTGGTTTTTTTTTGTTCTTTTTACAAACTCAAGCGCTACCATTTTACGCAAACATTCACTGCTTACTGAGGTAAAGATATCGGGTTACTAAGTAAGAGTATGGTTAGAGATATATATATATATATATATATATATATAATATATATATATATATATATATATTAAATAAATACTAATTCCACTGCCTTTAGGTGCTATCTTCAACAATTTAGAGAACTGAATATTATAAAATTTCACTTACAACCTATGTTTATATGTTACCATGTATGTTGATAATACCTATCAGATGACCATATGAAGATCAAATTTAATTAATATTATGGAGAATTCACAAATTTAAATGATTCAAAAAGAAAAGAATAAAAATAAACTTGTTACGTATTATTTTGAGAGCGTCTCAAGAGCGAAAACTCCTTACACAACCATCTCTGAACAACAATTACACTTGGTTAGTCAAAAAATTATTATTAGTGTTGTGTATTTTTTTTTATAAAACAACAACACAAAAACAAAATTTTTTTTAAAAAGAAAAAACACAATAATGAAGCATAAAATAAAAACTAACTAGTCAACTATCCCCCTCCCCCAATGAAATTGAGATATTATCCCCAATGTATGAATAAGTAGAAATATAGTTTAAAATATATTACCTGATTAGTGTGGAATTGACAATTGAATCTACGACTAAAAAAGATTACAGATTAACATCCAGGTTTACTCTGTGCTTCTTGCTACGATCGTTACCAGACCAGTTCAACTTGGAAAGAATAAGGTCGATTTTGGGTTCATAAGAGAGTTGGTCCATATAAATTTTCATCTTTCTGCAGTTAGGAAGATATCTTTTACCGATTTTGAAAATAAACCCATTTCTTTTGGCATCTTCAAGAAAATACAAAAAGAAAATCGAAAAATCCATCACATTAAGATTCCAATGGGTTTTTGGTGAATGTTCAAGTTCGCCATGAAAGCAACTGTGAAAATTTATTCCAACGTGCCCAATCCTCCTGGTAAAGCAATAAAAGCATTAGCATGATTGATCATTTCAATAAGTCTTTCAGACATACCCGAAACAATACATTCATCTCCATTTGATTTTCCGATGATGTTATCCTCTGTCAAAGGTTTTGGTATAATCCCTAAACCTTTCTGCCACCATCTTGTACGACCTTTGAAACACATCCTATCAATCCAAGATTTCCACCGACGTATACTAAGTGCATGTTTCTTTCCGCCATAACTCTACCCAATTCTTTTGCAGCCTCAACAAATTCTGATTTAGTTCCAGAGCTAGTTCCACAAAACACACGGATATTAGTGACTTGTCTTCTTGAAGTTGTCTCCATTTTTGTTCCCTCTTATCTGACTGTGTTGAAGAGAAGAATGACGAGCTGAATTTATAGATCCTGAAAAAGGATGAGTAATAAATGCACTAGTTCCTATAAAATGACAATTGTCAGATGAACAATAAAATATATCGTGAAAGTCAAAAAGTTTAGATACTGTTGGCGGAAATTAGAGTAAAGGAAATCAAAACAGTAATTAAAGTAAATCAAAACAATAATTGAAACAATATGTACATATAGTTGTGATTGTGGCTCACATCTTCCTATGATTTTTAGTCCAGTAACGACTTGAACGTCTTCAATGGGTCGGGGATATGCTTCCATCTAATTTTCTTATAAATTGGCAAACAATGTCTTTTAAGTCACATTTCCGAGACTGTATGTTGTTTTTTTGAAATGTGTACGCAAATTGTGAATTACTAGATGAACATGTCCACTAGGTTGCGTCTCAAAAGTCAATGATATATCATCTAAAGATCATTACTCAAGTCACCTAATGAATTGAATTTTATCTTCGCGATTGTCAGACATCATTCCTAAAGAACGACAACGAGTGTTGCATGACAACGTGCACATTTATAACAAATACCTAATTGTTTAGCTCTTCGTTTCTCAACATAGGTGTTTTTCCCTAAACAAGACATGTGAGAAATGAAAGAGTCAGATGACTCACTTGCCGAGCAAACCATTACTTCAATTACCCAATGAATATCACTAGGAATATCATGGTTCATAAGAAGCCTCATTCTTTCAGTGCGTGCTTTGTAAATTTTCATCAGAGCATTTCGGGGAAGAAACGAAAAATGATTATGGAGTTTTGCAAGAGTTTTTTCCATGCCTTGATGATTCAAGTTTGGAGGTATTTGTCTTTCTTGATCACTTGTAAGAGAGGAAGAACTTCCCAAATGATAAGTTTGTTCATCTCCAAGAAATTCATTCTTTAATTCTCTTGGCAAAGGTTTCAATTCCAAATTAGGTACTTCCTCGTGTTTTCCTTCTTCCATTATTTCTAGTTCCTCAAAATTTTGGTTCTCTCCATCTTCTTCCAGTACCCGTGTAGAGTCAATTAAAAAATAATTAGGAATATCAGAATCTAATTGCATTCTTGATTCAAGATAATTATCTGTTTAAATTTCTATAGGGTCAGATAAACTCCCCGAATATATTCTCCCATAATTGGTTCAATTAAATCCATGCTCTCGTCTTCACTGTCCTCATTGTATGGTTGTTTGTACATGTCAAAAATATTAAGCTTCAACGTCATATTGCCAAATGAAAAATTCATGATTCCATTCATGCAATTTATTAAAGCATTAGCTGTTGCTAAAAATGGACGGCAAAGTATTACAAGAACTGGCTTATAATTGTTTTCTTCAGGTTGTGTTTCTAAAACAATAAAATCCACAGATATATGAATTTATTGACTGTAATAACACATCTTCTACAAATATTTTCAGTACCTTGACTGATCAAGCTCCAAATAAAAGAGTAGTTGAAGTTGGTTGTAACTCGCCAATATTAAGTTGTTGGTAAATCGAAAAATGGAAACAAATTTACACTAGTTTCAAGGTAAAAAAACATGTTCAAATTTTTTTTATGTCCTATAATACATGAAATAGTCGGACAACTAGAGTCTTTATATTTTAAAGTATATTGGTGGAGAGAATAGAGCTACCTGTTCAGCTAGAAAAGCTTTCTTTCTTACCTGATGTCTTCGTTTAACAATGCACAAGTCTTTTAGAAATTTGGCATAAGATGGTATCTGTTTGATGATATCTAACAAATGGAATATTGACCTTACCTGTTTGACTATTTCATAAATCTCTAGGGAATGGTTCAATTTATTTGTTTTTAATGCTTGAAGAAATGGAGGTGCATGTGATAAATTTTTATCATCAACGATAAGTACTGGTTCATTAATCTATTCCTTACCCTCTGAATCTGATTTATTTTTAATTTTATGAGGGTTAAAATTAGTTTATGGATAACCTTACCATTATGAAGAGTACTAATAGATTTGATTTGGTCAATGTGTTGACTACCAGAACTACTCTCGTGAGTATTTTGATTATTCTTAGGGTTTGGTTGTGCTTGTGCAGGAAACTTACCTTTCTCATGAATGGTCAATGCATATGTGATTTTGGAAAAAATAACTTTCAGATCAATCAATGTTTGCACATGTTGGATATTGATGGCTTCTTGTTTCTCAATGAATGCATGCAAGGTATCCTCAAGGATTTTCCTAAGTGGTGGGATATACGGTGCATAATTCTGAGAGTTTGGAAATTATGGTGTACCTGAGGAAATTATTGTGATAGTTGTGCTTGGTTATCATTACTCCAATTGAAGTTTGGATGGTTTCTCCAACCAGGATTATAGGTTTGATATTATGGGTTTGGATTAGTCTATTGAAAGTGTTTATGAAACAGACTTGGTCATGAAGACATTCTTACAGGGCTGGCAAGATTGGGAAAACTTTTGTGACATGTTCATTGAATTACAGATTTGACATGAGACTTCTTGAACTGACTTAACATGGTCACCCTTCCTTATTTCTAATGCCCCAACTTTTTTAGCTAGAGATGCATGTTAGGGTTGGTGCTCGGAGTGCCAATCCAAATCGTATTTATGTCCGATTCATAAATAGGAGCGATTCAATTTTCCAAAATATTACTATTTTAACGGTAACACCCTTGTCTTTTATACGCCTATTCGATCTAATTGCGATTAAATATCTGATTACGATTAGATCGAAACTGAATTTGGTTCAGTGATACGTGTATATTAGACAAAGACCCTAGGATTTACAGTAAGTGCCACAGTTACAATGTAGTTGTAATTGAAATTGGGAAGCACACTATTAGTTAGTATAATCCGCTGAGACCAGTACATGTCGTATATCGTGATTGGGTCCGATGGTTTATCCCAGTGAACATGATTCTCGGGAAACTATATAGACATGTAGATATTTATTCGATAAGACATTGAATGACTCACTGAAGGTTTCCTAATATATGGTACACCAACATCAATAGGAACCTTCTCGAGTTTAGCGAGCATAATGGTCATTCGACTTGAGAACAACTATGGATATATAAGTTATCTTCCACACTTCAAGTGTTATTTAGCGATCGTAAATTGAAAGTCGACTGTATTATACCGAACGGATTTGACGTTGTTATCTATATCCTAAGTATAATACAGATAGTCTGTGACTGAGGGATTATATGTATGCAGTGACCTCGACTTGCATAGTTTATGGAGATTATCCGTGGTCATCTTAATCAATGAGTGGGTGGATTATAGACACGAAATTGGATTTCGTGATGAATAAACCTAATCTTAGAGAGTCCCACAATATGAAGTGTACTCGTTGAGCATTTGGACAACTCGATATGAATAATACGGATTATCATAATACTTCACCGGATTAAATTAGTTAATTTAGATCGTTTAATCGGTTAAACGATAACACATGCTTTATGAGATTTTGTCCGATAATAATTATTGTGTATTTTGTATCTGATACATAATACGATTAGATACACATTTATTATTTGTCAAATAAGATTTTGACACATGCCTTATATATATGTATTTGTTATTTATTGTAACAAAAATACATATATAATAATAATTACATTAATTAATTATTTGGATATTAAATGTTAAATATTTAAATATTTAATTAAAATCTTTTTCCATAGAGGTTATGGAATTTGTCCAATTATTATTGGTTGATGTTGCATGAATTAATTACACTTTATTTTGTCCAATTTGATTGATTAATATAAAGTTAAATTGACTTTAATTTGATTAAAATGGGAAAAGACAAAAATGCCCTTAATCATTGCAAAAGTCAGTCAAAGAGGAGAATAAATAAAAAATTTTGTTTTCTTCATCTTCTTCATCACTCCATTGTCGAGACTTCAAAGTAAGAAATGGGTTTCAAAATTCTCTGATGATTCAAGGAAGAAAGGAAGGGAAAATCAAGAAAAGGCTTAAGGAAATTGGAGAATTAAAGGTAATACTCTATATCCTAAAGCTTGAAAACATGTTTCTTGTTTTCTGGACAATCTAGTGACATTATAGGGTTTCCTTTTCCTTAAGATTTTGGGGCTTTTGGTGATGGTTGATGTATTTGGAAGTGATTAGCATGTGTGAAGTGTATTTGGTAGATATTATTATAATATTAGGCCAAATTAATCAATTATTGATGAGTTGCTATTCTAGAGTGTTGTGACCACTCTTATGGCACCTATAATTGTTCTTGGGTTGTTCATATTTGGTGACTTTGGTTGGTGTTTGATTAATTTGATTAATCTTGTTGAAAATTAGATTTAAAGCATGTTTATTGGTTATTTTCGGTCTGCAGATCAGATCTTCCCAAACTGGAAATTATGTGATGATTTTGATGTCATACAAATGTAATGTATGTGTTTTGGGAGTTGGAACAATTGCCGGAAAGTTTTCCCGTGTTGAAATAAGCGAAAACGGCCAAAAACGGCATTACCGGGTGACTTTTGAGTCAACCGGGTGATGGCTGCCCAAACAGTGAATCCATCACTGTTCGGGCAGCCCATGAACTGCCATGACACTATTGGAGCTGACCTGGGTAGTTCCCATAAGTGTCGGGTGGTCGGTTCGGTCAAAAATGCACTTTAGGCCATTTTGCGGAAAAAAACGGTTTTCGTAATACTTTCACGAGTTTTCAACCTTATTTATGTTAATATTTGATATTGAATAAATAGATTTAGGTGAAATATGAATAAATGTTCATATTAGATATTGAATAATTTATTCGGTATTTTGAAAAAATTTTCAATTATGATTTCACGGGTTTTCAACCTTATTTATGTTAATATTTGATATTGAATAAATAGGTTTAGGTGAAATATGAATAAATTATTCATATTAGATATTGAATAATTTATTCGGTATTTTGAAAAAATTTTAAAATATGATTTCGCCCGAACCGTGCTTCCGCTGCACCCCTTCGCCTAAAACCCCAACAATGCATACTTAGCAGAAAGGTTATGGTATTCCTTAAGGTTAAACATACCTATACTAGATGGATGTGGTTTTATAGATGACTCATAAGTGCCAACTGTGTCTCGATGTTTGCATTCTTTGCTATGTGTTCTAGGTAATCTAGTGCATCTTCGGGACGTTTGTCCCTAAACTCACAATTACACATCATTTTTTACTACTTGTTTACCTTATGGTGTTAACCCCTCATAGAAATAAGCGACCAGCCTCCATGTTTCAAATCCGTGATGTGGACAAACATTCAACATCTCATAAATCTCTCCTAATATTGTTAAAGTGTTTCCCCTGACTCTTGTGTGAAAGTCGTGATTCTCCTCTCAAAGGAGTTTGTCCTGTGAGGGGGAAATAATTTTTTGAGGAACTGTTCTTGCAAATCATTTCATGTTCTAATGGATCCTGTCATAAGGGTTTGGAACCAAATTTTAGCTTATCATTTGAAGGAAAAGGGAAAAACTTAAGTAGAATTATGTTCATATTGCAATTTTGATTACCTAGATGAGTTTAGGGACAAAGTTCCCGAAGATGCACTAGATTACCTAGAACACATATCAGTGAATGCATAACACTGGGACACAGTTGGCACTTATGAGTCGTCTGTAAAACCACAGTCATTTGATATAAGCATGTTTAACCTTAGGGAAAATCATGAACTTTATGCTGAATATGCATCTCTAGCTAAAAAATTTGAGGCATTAGAAATGAGGAAGAGTGATCATGTTAAGTCAATTCAAGAAGTCACATGTTATATCTGTAATTCCACAATAAACATAAATATAATTATTATTTAACAAATATGCTAAATTAAGGGGATTAGTGAAACCACAAGTGTAACCTGATATATTATTCTCTTAATAAATATGCAATTTTTAGTCACAATCACACCCCCAACCAGCTTATTACTAGTCCATAGTAATCTAAACGAAAACTAAAAAGTGAAATTCTTATCCAAGTTAGTAGTTGTTTCTTTTTTTCTAAATTACCAATAAGTAGATTCTCTTATACTTTTTACCATTCTCCATATACACAATTAACAAGGTATTAATCAAACTCATTATGCCCACAACATTTACAAGTGTAGTTGAAAAGATGGAAATATTTTTGCTCTAAAGTTATATCAGAATTCACATATTTATCAATAGAAATTTATTTATAAATGTAATTTTTTTAATACATCTTCAATCTTTGTAACCAGCTTTGGACCAATGACTCCCAAACCAGTTGGCTTTAGGGCAGTATGTGTTAAGACACCCCTACAGACTTAATTGGTCGGATCTCAAATGTTAAAAGTTCTATCGTTTGACGCGAACAATCAATGCTTACTGAGGTAGGATGTCTGGTTACTAAGTATAAAATTAATTATTATCATTATCATTTTTTAATTGACTCAGGCTCTACCGTTTGACGCAAACAATCACTGCTTGCTGAGGCAAGATGTCCAATCACTAAGTAAAAGCATGGTTAATTTCATTTTTTTTTATATAAATAGAAATTCCATTGCTTTTAGGTACTACCTCCAATAAACTAGAGAACTGAATATTATAAAATTTTTACTTACAACCCATTTCATATGTTACAGTGTATGTTGATAATACCTGTCAAATGAGCATATAAAGATCAAATTAATCAACATTATAGAGAATTTGAAAATTTAAATAATTCAAAAGGAAATAATAAAAAATATTATTATGAATTAGACTGAGATACATCTGAGGAGTGAAAAATCCTTACACAACTATCTCCGAACAATAATTCCACTTAGTTAGTCAAAAATTTGTTGTTAGTTTGTGTGTTGTTTAAAACACAAAATAAAATCAAAACAAAACATTGCAGGAAATTTTTCTTTTTACACAAAATAATAACAAAGAAAAAAACAAAAACACAACAATGAAACGTAAAGTAAAAATAAACAAGTCAATTATCCCCTCCCCCAACCAAATTGAGACATTGTCCCCAATGTCTGAAAAAGAATAAGTAAAGTTTAGGAGACATCAACTGGTTAGTGTGGAATTGACAATTGAATCTACTACTACCAAAAAGAAAAATTATAACATAAAACAATCAAAGAAAATCAAAATAGTAAATTGAAATATAGTTGTGATTGTGGCTCACATCTTCCTCTGTTTGAAGTCCAGTAACAACTTGAACGTCCTCTATGGGTCGGGGATATGCTTCCCATCTAATTTTCTTATAAATTGGCAAACATATTCTTTTAAAGTTACATTCCCGGGACTGTATTGTTCTCTTTCTTTTTGAAATTATGTATGCAAATTGTGAATTACTCGATGAACATGTCCACTAGGATGCATCTCCAAAGTCGATGATATATCATCTAAAGACTCCTTACCCAAGCCATCTCTAATGAATTGAATTTTATCTTCGCGATTGTCAGACACCATTCCGAAAGAACGAAAATGAGTATTGCATGACCAGCGTGCATATTTATAACAAACACCTAATTGTTTAGCTATTCGTTTCTTAGCATATGTGCTTTTCCCTAAACCAGACATGTGAGAAATGGAAGAGTCAGATGACTCACCTGCCAAGCGAACCCTTGTTTTAATTACCCAATAAATATCATTAGGAATACCATGGTTCATAAGAATGCTCATTCTTTCAGTGTGTACTTTGTAAATTTTCATCTGAGTATTTCGAGGAAGAGATGGAAAATGATTGTGGAGTTTTGCAAGAGTTTCTTTCATGCCTTGATGATTCAAGTCTGGAGGTAATTTTCTTTCTTGATCGCTTGTGAGAGTTTGTTCATATAATAACTTCCCATATGATAAGTTTGTTCATCTCCAATAAATGCATTCTTCAATTCTCCTGGTAAATGCTTCAATTCCAAATTATGTGACTCCTCATGTTTTTTTCTTCCAGTATTCTCAGTTCATCAAAATTCTGATTATCTCCATCATCTTCCAGTACCTGTGTAGAATCAAGTATAAAATCATTAGGATTATCCGAATCTAATTGCATACTTGATTCAAGAAAATTAGATGTATAAAGGTACGTAAGATCAGATAAAATCTCCTGAAAATATTGCTCCACAATTGGTTTAATTAAGTCTATGCTCTCATCTTCATCATCCTCATCATATGGTTGTTTGCACATGTTAAAAACATTAAGCTCTAGTGTCATATTGCCGAATGACAAATTCATGATTCCATTCTTGCAATTAATTAAAGCGTTAGCTGTTTCTAAAAATGGACGACCAAGTATTACAAGAATTGTCTTAATATTTTCTGCTACATGTTGTGTTTCGAAGACAATAAAATCTACATGATATATGAATTTATCAACTTGTATTAACACATCTTCTACAATTCCTTTAGGTACTTTAACTGATCTATCGGAAAGTAAAAGAGTAGTTGAAGTTGGTTTTCAACTCACCAATATTAAGCTGTTGGTAAACCAAAAATGGAAGTAAATTTACACTGGCTCCAAGATCAAGCAAAATAATTTTTTTATTCCCAATAATACATGAAATAGTTGGACAACCAGGGTCTTTGTATTTTAATGTATATTGGCTAAGAGAATAGAACTTACCTGTTCGACTAGAAAAATTTTCTTTCTTACCGAATGTTTTCATTTAACAGTGCACAAGTCTTTCAGAAATTTAGCATATGACGGTATTTTTGGATGGCATCTAACAAAGGAATATTGACCTTCGCCTGTTTGAATATTTCATAAATCTCTGAGGAATTGTTCAACTTCTTTATTTTTAATGCTTGAGGAAATGAAGTTGCATATGACAAGTCATTATCATTAATGGTAGGAAATTGTTCATTAATCTCTTCCTTACCCTCTTATGTTGATTTATTTTCAATTTCATGAGGTTCAAAATTAGGTTTGTGGATAACCTTACCATTACGAAGAGTACTACCAGATTTGAATTGGTCAATGTGTTGATTGGCAGAACTACCTTTGTGAGGGTTTTGATGACTTTTGGGATTTGGCTCTGGTTGTGCATGAAGCTTACCTTTATCATGGATGGTCAAAGCAGATATGATTTTGGAGAAGGTATCTTTCAGATCAATCATTGTTTGCAAAGTTTGGTTTTTGATGGCTTCTTGTTTCTCAATGAATGTTTGCAAGATATCCTCAATGGTTTTCTTAGGTGGTGGGACATATGGTGTATAATTCTGGGAGTTCGAAAATTTTGGTATACATGGGGAGGTTGTTGTGATGGTTGTGCTTGGTTATCATTCCTCAAACTGAAGTTTGGATGGTTTCTCCAACTAGAATTGTAGATCTGGGAGTATGAGTTTGGATTTGGTCTATTGAAGGTGTTTATGGAACTGACTTGGTAATGGAGACATTCTTGTAGGGGTGGCAAGGTTGGGCAAACTTGTGTGACATGTTCATTTGAATTACAGATTTGACATGTGACTTCTTGAACTGACCTTGACATGATCAATCTTCCTTATTTCTAATGCCTCAACGTTTTTAGCTAGAGATGCATACTTAACAAAAGGTCATGGTCTTCCCTAAGGTTAAACATACCTATACTAGATGGTTGTGGTTTTACAAACGACTCATAAATGTCAAATGTATCCCAATGTTGTGCATTCTTTGCTAGGTGGTCTAGCTAATCTAGTGCGTCTTCGAGACTTTTGTCCCTAAACTCACCATTACACATCATTTCCACTACTTGTCTACCTTGGGGTGTTAACCCCTAGTAGAAATAGGCGACCAGCCTCCATATTTCAAATCTGTGATGTGGACAAACATTCAACATCTCCTTATGTCTCTCTTAACTTTGGTAAAGTGTTTCCCCCGACTAATGTGTGAAAATTATGATTCTCCTCTTAAAGGAATTTTTCATATGAGAGGGAAATAATTTTTTTTTTTAAAAATAATTCTTGTAAATCATCCCATGTTCTAATGGATCCCAGCCTAAGATTTTATACCCAAAATTTAGGTTTATCCTTTAAAGAAAAAAGGGAAATTTAAATCGAATTATGTTCATGCTGCAATTTTGATCTGTGCAAAGTATTACATACCTCTTCGAACTCCCTCAAGCATCGATAATGATTTTCTGATTCAAGACCGTGGAATGTGAGTAAAATTTGGATGATATCTGGTTTGAAATTGAAACATGATGTATCTGGGGGAAAAATAATGCAAGATGGTGATCCTGTCTGTCACGACCCCCTCCATAGAGCGGGCCCAACCCTAGAAAGTGGTTCACGATCAACTTTAACTCGAGCATTCTATATATCAAACCAACCATATAAATGTGCAAAAAATTACATCATAGATTACAAATCCCAGAATTATACACCAATTATATGATTTACAACCCAAGTCTTAATAATATAAATGACGACTTAAATGTCTAGACCAACCCAAAAATACAACGGTGGCACGTGGATCCAATTCTGGTACTGCTCCTGCTGTGCTCGCGAACTACCTGAAATGTTTGGGGGGAAGAGGGGAGTGAGCTTAAAGAGCTCAGCAAGTAAGCACTCATACTCTCAACATGACCTCACCAAGTATATATATATATATATATATATATATATATATATATATATATATATGATATATATATATATATATATAATATATATATATAATATATGAAAATAACATATACTATAATATTATCTTAACAATCATCCCAAAACAATACAAACATCCATCAACTATGGTTGTTAATCCGGGTCAAGTATAATAGTTGATTGAAACCAATGAAGAGTACCTCATCACAACTCCCAAGGTTTCCCAACATATCAAAACCAATGGAAGAGTACCTCATCACAACTCCCAAGGTTTTCCATCATATCATCTCGCGTAAAGTATCATTATATCTCATATTAATCTCCGACCACTATCATACAAAACCCGACAGCAGAACTCAACAACACACATCATCCAATACAATCACATTGCATCCAACCATCAACTCATCTCAATAATCATGAATTCATTTTTATCATGCTTCCAATTAATCAATATTTATATCCCCACAAACATATTTATAAAAAAAATTAATATTAATAATAACTATAATTATACTAATATTTTTATATATGGACTCTCACAACAACCATCAATCAACAAACAATTATGTTAATGGATTCATCGTGCAGTGTACTTACGTCTATCCATGCAAAAGCCCTTAATATGTCTATATCCTTGCTAAGAATCGAGCTCCAACGACCTCCAAATCCCTCAACGAAAAAGCCATTGGTCAGCAAACATCTCCAGGATCACAGCGACGGTTGTGGTAGGGGCTGAAACATGGTAGTTATCGACGATCGGTTAAACATCGATAACAATATTATTTTGCTCGTTCTCAACAACCGAAGGTCCGATTTGGGCAAATAAAGTGTCTAACTCTTGTATCTTGACGAGGGGAAAATCTGGTCCGAGAGGTGTCATACACGCGCGGCGGTACGTGGAGCTCGTGGGCAGCAGGTCGCCGACGCGTCCACCGAATTCATGGCGGTGGTTCGGCGGCAAAAGATTCATCTCGTCGAGGGGATGCTCCAGATGTGGTCACTTGCCGGAAACGGAGAATAGAAGATGTCGAAAACTTCATTCTCTATTTGTTTATGAATTTTCTCTCTCTTCTGGATAGTCCTCTCTCATGCTCTCGGTTTCTCTCTTTAACACTTCAAGAAATTACCTCCAATCACTCTATCTACTCATCATCACACACACACACTGTATTGAAAACATGATACAAATTGTATAGTCTCTGGGAATCGTGTATTGAGCAAGAATATGAAGATAACAACCACCAAACCCATCATTCAAACAAAACAACTTCTCACAAATATAAATCAATCTCAATCTTTACCACTAGACCAGCAACGCCAAAAGCCACACAACACCAATATACAAATTCATCCATCAAACCACTAACAAACAACCATGAAATAAGCCACTATCACCATTGATCCTCAAAAACCCATGTAAAGCACTTTCAAAGTCCTTAGAGCCATATAACCAGTAGGAGTCGAGAGAAATCAGGAAATGAGAGAGATGAAGCTAGCATGAGAGACACTAAGAGAGGCAACCAAACAAATCTAGGTTTCAAGTTAAACCCCCATTCATCCACGAGAGACATATAATTTATTTTTTATATTATATTGTAGTAGTGATTGGGTTGTGTAGTGGATTAGGTTTAGTGGTTGGATGCTTTGTTTGATTAGGAGACAATGGGGCATGATTATTGACAATAAAAAGTGTGTGGTGTGATGTTTAATTAATAATGCAATAATGACTTTTACAAAAGGATGAGGTATCACACTGTCCTAGCGAGATTCATGAATTGTCAATGTATCCTAGGATGATTTAGATCGCTATGTTGAGACTCGTTTTCTTTCTGATCAACTAGATTTTCAACTCGAGCATATGGATTTTCAATTTGGTTCTTGGCCATTTTGACTAACGATGAAGGTGATGAAGACTCTCTATTTAATCTACCGCTAGATGATTGAGACTAGTGTTTCATGCAACCTAAATACAAACTATATGCTAAAATTTAAGAAAAAATACAAATACCGTACTTACAAAAAAGAAAATAATAAAAAGGTGGAAAAAAATTAAATTTAAAAAAGAAAAATAAAGAAAATAAAAATATAGTGATTTAGATATAAAAACATCCTCTGATTTTCGTCAATTCAGATCTCAATTAAATTTCTCGTTCAGCTGTCTCAATCTCTCGAATTAGATTCTCATAAAAAATTATGGAAGAATCTTTAGATGGGAATGGTTCAAGAAATTCCTTAGCAAAATACAAACTCTATTTTAATTGATTTTTCTGTTTCCTATAACATTGAAGAATTAAGAACAGAGTATGCGTGTATGTGGGATTTCTGGGTTCATGATTCATTTATGATCAATCATGACATTTTGGATCTACACAAATGTAAAGATGAAAGAAAATGAGATGTAGAAAAAAAATACAAAAATACAAAAAATAAAAATAAAAATAAAGAAAAGAAAGAAAAAAAATTAAATATTCAAGGATTATTCAATCTACTAAATTTATTCCCCCGGCAACGGCGCCAAAAACTTGAGACACTCAAAAAGTGGTTCTTTACTCCCAAGTATAAGAGTGTCGAAGTAATAAAATAACCCAGTAAGTCCGGGGTCCATCCACAAGGAGTAGATTTAGTATGATAAAGTAATAATCAGAATGAAAAGAAAAAAATTTGATTTGTTTGAAGTTGTTTGGAGAATTTGAATTTGATGACAACAATAAGATAACATATTAGGGTTATGGGATCCAACTTTAATATTTTAAATTTAGAAATCTCACTTTTTATAATATATAAATTATCATTATTACCCAATTAATTTACTTCGGGAATTAACTATGACAAAACATATAAAACTGGACATAAATACGGTAGACATTTATGTTGATAATTAGTCCCACCAAGGTACTAAATATGCAAAAATATGTAAAACCAGCCATAAATGCGGTGATATCGTTTGTCTATAACAAGTCCAGTTAGGTACTCAATTATACAAAAATCGTATAAAACCAGCCATATAGACGGTAGAAAAATATGTCAATAATTAATCTAGATTTCAATTAATTATTAATCATTATATTACAATTCATATATTATAATATAAGTGAGATTAATCTAAAATTTAATAATAAAAGTTTCACCCATTCCCCCAACAGAAAGTAATTAGCTACTCATACTGTAATTAAAAACACACATAATTTTATTACTAAAATGAAAAGACATTACAAGAAATTAAAATAAACAAGATACTTTCTTCCCAACTCTTATTCATAATTCAGAGGAAAAGTATGAAGAAACTGAATTCAGAACTCTTCATTTTATAGGCAAAAAAAAAGCTTCCACTAATTTCTCCACCAAACATGATTCCACCAAACATGGAAGCAAGTTTGGTGGAAGTTTGACGATTGTAAATTGTCATTTTCCATTTTTATTTTTGATAATGACTTTAATAATTACACATAACATACTTTGGATTTTTTCATCAATTTCGGCCTTGAACAACTCAGAATTAGAAATTCGTTTGAACTTAAAAGTTGTATATATATTTGAGTATTCTTTCAAATGGAACTGAAATCAATTTAATCAGATATTGGAGTAAAAAGTTATGGCCACAATAGGAAACTTGCGCAAAATTGGAATTTTCAAAATTATACAATGTCAGAACGCCCTTCCAAGTTTTCGACCTCCAAAATCCAAATGTCAAGTTCATTTTTCTAGTTATGCATCCAAATTATTATTTCACCTATATAAAATATAAAAATCATAATAAACATAAATATAATTATTATTTAACAATATGCTAAATTAAGGGGATCAGTGAAACCACAAGTGTAACATGATATATTATTCTCTTAATAAATATGCACTTTTTAGTCTCAATCACTAGCGTCGTGAAGCCAAGTACCCCGCTTTTCGACGCCAAGTACCCCGCGTCGCGACCCGTATCAAGTAGAGGCCCTCTAGCTCGATTCTGATTGAAGGGGCATCACGATACTCAGCACTTAGCATCACGACACGCAGCAAGGAGAGGCTCTACCTCGGGTTTGGACCTGTGAGCGTTGTGATGCCAATAGAGGCTACCCTACGGATCCCGTACCAACTTATGCACTCACGTTTTATCATATCACAAGCATGATATGCCTTGTAGTGATGACATTTAGATGAACTAATAAGCTTAGCTAGTTTCCAAAGCTTATTCTACAACTTATATGCCAATTAAGATTTCGATCATAGATTGTCAACAGGAACCACAATCTTTTTCGACGAAGTGATACAATGCCAGTCAGATTCCAAAATCAGTGAGTGGACATTGTCTTTCTAAGTTGATTTTTTAAAATTAATTTTGTTTTAAGTAAAAGACTTACATTTACGCACTTAGGGCGTTAGCCGATTTTATTGCAGTTATTTCATGAAAAGAATATTTTAAGAAGTGAGAATTTAAAAGTATGATTTTGTGATTTTTGGAGGCATGGGTGAAAAACCCACCTTAGGCTGTAACTTATGGAATTGACGGAGAACATGTGCTCATATAGAGCATGACTGGGGGGACGGCGATACGTAACACCCCCAGATCCTAGATTCAGGGTTAGAGGGACGATATGTAATGGCCCTAAACCCTAATTTTTTTTAGTGCACAATTCCCTTCTTACTTTATTTCTCTACTGCTTTTGTAATCACAAAAATATATTTTTTTTAAAGTCAGATGGAATTTTTGCGATAACAACATATATTTAATTTTTTAGTCACTACCGGATAGTTTTTGGTATTTCAACTGTAACTTTGGCTACTGATGTTCGATTTCAGTGATCTTTATATGGTCGAAAAGAT
This sequence comes from Zanthoxylum bungeanum, assembly GCA_019454045.1. NCBI lineage: Eukaryota > Viridiplantae > Streptophyta > Magnoliopsida > Sapindales > Rutaceae > Zanthoxylum > Zanthoxylum bungeanum. The sequence goes on from SKCR01030506.1 coordinate 49,827, forward strand.
AAGGTTGAGATCTATAGCTTTAGTGTTGACTATGTTTCCATATTCAGATCAGAAATAAGTCAAAAATATACTTTTTCTGGCTGCAGTTAAGAATTCACTATTCACTCAACATGTGATAATATTTTTTTGATTAAAAATCTACTACCACTATATAATCAGCCCCTTCCCTATTCACCTTTCTTCTCTATCCATCAATTCATTAGTTTTCTAGAGCTACTCATGATTTCTTGCTTCACTTTGCTTCTCACATCAACTAGGAGCTAAATGGTGCTCTCTCAAGAAAATCTCCATGTAAGTAAGCTACTATCCCAAATTTCATCTATCTATTGGCATCCAGCATGCATCATCATCAAGCATTCTAAATTACAATTTTAGATCAAAATCAGTTTTACATTCATGAATTGTATAGAAGTGTTTTAAACCGCCAATGGATAGTCGTCCCTTCATATTTAGCATCATGGGTTCGATCGATTTGCTTAATAGGGCACTGAATACCCCCATAAGGCCGAGTAGCATATTCACTATTCAGCTTCCCCTACCTACGCGGTTGTAGACACTGTATTTTTTTCATAAAGCCCAATGATGAGCCTCGTATGGAGGCACTACCCGATAAGTAGCGGAAGTCGTGGGAAACAGACGTCGGAAGGGAAAATTTAAAAATTAATACATCATCAAATTTAACTCATTTGTTTAGCCTCGGGTCGCTTGATTGATCTCTGTTTTAAATATTAGCCTCAGCCCAAAACCCCCGCAACCCCCGCAACCCATGAAAGCCCACATGCCTATACACACCCATCCAAAATCCATGCAACCCATGCAACCCACAAAGGGCCACACGCCCAAGCCCACATCACAAAACCCAAGCCCAATCCAAAATATTCAAATCACATTTAACACATGACAAAATCCCTCCAAATCCACTTCCAAATTAAAAATATTTTGAATATAATCCCCACAAAAATACACAATATTCTTTCTCTAAATAAATTAATAAAATACACCCCTTTATTGCTTGATTTATTTCCTTTTGAAAACCCATGCATAACCCTAACCCTAGCATGCACCACTATAAAAATAACACAAAACCAAACCATATGGGTCTCTTCATTTTTCACGCATCTCTCTCGACCAGAAACCCTAAAAACACTTCCTCGCCCTCGCTTTCATTTCTCTTCTCTCTTCTCCTTAAGTCTCATTCTCTCTCTAAAAAAACACACATTCACGGAAAAGACAACATATCCAAACCCGAGTCTCTCCTCTCTTCCCCCCTAAGACTCACTCATACGGCACCACATCTCCATATTCCATTCACTTAGCAACAAGAAACCAAAACAAAAAGAAAACCTTAGACAACTATTTTCTCTCTCATTCTCTCCATCAACCAACGTGAAAATTAGAATCCCTAAGCAGCTCAAACCAAAAATCAATAAAAGACACTCTCTCTCACAGTAAACAGTAGCCAACAAACACTGACCGACCAAACAGCCCTCTAAAAAAAACAGCCGAGACACAAAACTACTCACACTCCCTCTCGGCATCAACATAAATAATAACCCTAAAACAAACCCCCAACCGACAGCCATGCACAAACCCTAAGGCCTACACTATTGACAACTGATCAAACCTAAGACACACATCAGCTACGTTACAGCTCCATAGGCCACACGCCCTTCTCGATAACAAACACCTAAGACCATAACTTCTCTCATCATCCACTTCTCTCACAGACCGAAAAACCCACTACCATCCATATCATCAACCGAACCAAGAAAACACGACAAAAAGCCACGACCAAACACTATCACTTAGCTTCTCTCGGCAACAGCAAACCAAAACAAAAAAAAACCCAAAACAACACTCTTCAACCCATACCAGACACACGTAAACAACATAACCCTTCCCCAAACTGAACAAGCCACACACTAACCGAACACCACAGCCAGCCACTGACCGAATAAACCTTCAAACAACCCATGAACCAGTCCCTAAAATAGTCCTTTAAAATAGCCCTTACAGTTCTAAAATAACCCCATAAAATAGTGAGCAATATCACCAAAACAGTCCCAAAAACCCCTAAAACAGCGAAAAAACTGTAGTAAAAAATAGTGAAGAATACAGAGAAATATCGGCTCAAAAATAGCAAAACAGTGGATAAAATATTGAACCAGCGAACCGAAAAAGTGACGGAACATTAATGTAACATCCCACCTAAGCCAGGATGCTACCGGCAGGAGACAAGCTAAACCCATCTCCAGCCTTTGATTCTAGAAAAATTTCTGCATGATGGATTCGTAACATCATGCAACTTGGCCTATAGCCAGCATCCAAATACAACATGAAAATACAATCTCGGCCTCAGGCCGGAATCACAACATTAATGCAATCTAAGGGCCTAACTAAAATACTATGAAAACATAATAGAATTGGGGCTCCGTGCCCGAAAATACGTATATGCAAAAACATTTCTAAAATAAACTCGTGCTCAGCACGTTACAACTTATACAAACTAAAATATAAGCTACTAGACTCTTTATTCCCCCCAAGACCTGGTGACTGGCTGACTGCAACGCTGCTATCCGGCTTCTCAAGTTCTGAAATCCGTGGTCGACCGATCAGGTCACCAACCTGCAAAACTCAAAACACTGTTGTGGTGTGAGTCATAAGACTCAGTAAGTAACTATGCTCATTCCTTGAGCATCAAACACATGCAAAGTCTGATTCCAGATTCTATAATAATCTGAGATGTCCATGTGATCATGCAAGTATAAATTAAGTTTAATCTCAATATTTATTTCCAATACATTTAACAATCATATTTCTTATCACTAATCCTCTATATCTGACTACACACATACTTTAAATCATGTTTCTTATTTAGATCTTCAACATCCATAATCAAAACAAAAGCCAAGTCTTTAGGACAAGATCAAATCCAATAATCACCACAAGATATAAACTTAAAATGACATCGAAAATATATTCAAGAATCATTATTATCAATTAAAACTCAAGACCACCAAAGTATATTGGAAACATCATTAAAAAGTCACATTAAAAGTCTCATAGCAATTCCAAAGCATCATCAAAAGAATGAAATACATTAAACTTTATCAATTCAACTTTCAAGTCTAAAGTTCTAAAAATAAATATCAAGTAAAGTATGTTAAAACCAGATATTCCACTCACACTTCTGCTGCGCTATTCTGATTTTTCTCTTTACCTTCTTGTATACTATGTGCTAATCTAGATTAGGCAATTATAATAACTTCCTTACTATCTCTATCTTGAAATATCATCAAATCGGTTATATTAAAACATTATTTCTGTCAAACATTTAATCCACTACCACCAACCATGTATACATGCATACGTTATTAAATCATTATGTTATAACATCTTTACAATATGTTCTTTCAAAGTGAGCATACAAGTCATACAGTCATCAATAATGTATATGCATTTAACTAAAATCATGCTATCATGCACTAGTATTTAACACAATGTTACTTCTATATGAATATGCATTACACAGATATTAACAATATATACATATTAATGCAATCATGCCATTATACATTTATGCCAAACTGTATGCATAAAAGTAATTTATACTATACTCTAGCATGTCATGCTTTTAGAAAAATATTTTTTTTTATTTTTTTTATTTTTTTGAAATATTTTCTGAAAAACTGCTTTCTGAAAATTCTTTCTGAAACTCTATTTAAAAATCTCTTAATAAAACTTATCTTTCTAAAATCATGCTTTGAATCTCTGGTTTCAAGAAACTGTTTACTGAGAATCTGAAAACTGAAAACTCTTTCTGAAAATCTTTCTTTTTCTTGTACTTCTTTCTAAAACCGTCTTTCTAAGTTCTTTTTTGAAAATCTTTTCTGAAAACTGAACACTGAAATCCTTTTTTCTGAAAATTAAATCTCCGCCCGTAGCCGCATCTCCGCCCGAAGGCGCATCTTCGCCCGAAGGCGCATCTCCGCCCGAAGGCGCATCTCCGCCCAGGAATGTACCATCTGAGCGCCGAGGATCTAGAAGCGTCCCCCCAGTCCTCCATATGTGCACATGTGTCTAAATCCATCAATTCCAATTAGTGTATAGCTGGGATGGGTCAAATCCCAAATCCCGAATCCTTATGATATCCGTCAATTCCAACTGAATCTCAAGTTACATACTGGGGTGAGTTTTACCTCATGCCCCGAAAAAATTTAAAACAATAATCTGTATCTCAAAACTGTAAAAATATTTTCTGAAATACGAGTTTCTTTTCAAAAACATTTGAAACTTTTCTTTAAAACCCTTTTGAATTTCAAACCATTCTTAATTTCAACTCAGTTTATGAAAATCGTGGGGCACAAATATGCATATGCAGTTAATGCTTCCCTTTTTATCCTAGCCATGCTTCTCATATACTTATCTTCAGACTATTAAATATTCACATGCATCAACTGTTACGCGTTTACACACATATAATATCATGGGTTCATATTCAGACTAGCAAACTTTATTACCATAAAAACATACCACAACTCATTTCTCAAGTAAGCTAAATGTTCTTTCTACTATACCAATAAAGTCTAAACCAGGTATATAAAATATTAAAAAAAGCTCTGTTATTCCAAATACCTCCACAGCCAAACATCTGAATCATGTCATTCAATTATAGTGTGAAATTGGAATCTCAAAAGATTTTACTGTAACAATAAACCAAATTAGATAAAACTATTTGTAAAGTTGCAAACATAGTAACATTTGTGTATTCATTAATGAGTAATGAAACATAGACAAAAATTAACTAGATTGAAACAAGTTGCTTGATGAGAGCAATCATGCAAAAAAAATATCTGTCATCATCAAGCATACGCATGTGGTAATCTAGGCATGCAAGTTCCCAAAAGAAGCAAAAAGGAATGCATACGGTAAAAGGAAATAAAAAGGCAAGTCCATGAAATCAGTCTATTCCGATACTAATACACACAATACAATAAATGAGCTAATAATATATCTAGAGACCAAATAATGCATAATTGTATAATGTAATTTGTAACTTGTATCACAACCACAATTCAAACTCAAATTTCAATGGCGAGAATAAATCTAATTCAAGGAGTTTATAAGCACAATATACTTACTTAATTTTTCTGCCTCTACTTACCAAATTCAACCTTAACACCCACAAGCACGGATTCAACTATATATGTGATCCAACTCCACGTACCACTTGAGAAACTTTCATGCACGTGCTTCATTTTGTTATTTAATTTTTGTGTTCATTCATTGTTTGTATTTACTGTTCCGTTATTTATTTTCTGTGTATTGTTTCTTTATTTACTTATGCATTGTTATTTAGTGCGCATGGGCTAATCACGTTGGATTAAAGGTCCCCCGTTTGAGGGAAATGCCTAAGGGCAGCCCTTACCACGATGTTTTGCCTCGCCGGATGAAGTATACTTGATCGGATGTGAAATACGTTCAATCGGGCATACGAGGTCCCACATAGATGTCGGCCTTGGTCGCATCTCTTTCCTTATTTTGTTATTCATTTCATATTGTTTCTTTATTTACTTATGCATTATTATCTAGTGCGCATGGGTTAATTACGTTGGATTAAAGGTCCTCAATTTGAGGGAAATACTTAAGGGCAGCCTTTACCACGATATTTTGCCGCACTGGACGAAGTACATTTGATTGGATGTGAAATACGTTCAATCGGGCATACGAGGTCCCATATAGATGTCGTCCCTGGTCGCATATCTTTTATTATTCCGTTATTTACTTTCTACGTGTTATTGCTTGATTTATTTATGCATTGCTATTTAGTGCGCATGGGCTAATTAAGTTGGATTAAAGGTCCTCCAATTGAGGGAAATGCCTAAGGATTACCTTTACCACAATGTTTTACCACGCTGGATGAAGTATACTTGATTGAATGTGAAATACGTTCAATCGGGGCATACGAGGTCCCATATAGATGTCGGCCTTAGTCACATCTTTTTTATTATTTCGTTATTTACTTTATGCGTGTTACTACTTGACTTACTTATGCATTGCTATCTAGTGTGAATGGGCTAACTACGTTAGACTAAAGGTCCTCCATTTGAGGGAAATGCTTAAGGGCAGCCTTTACCACGATATTTTGACACGCCGGACGAACTACACTTGATTGGATGTGAAATACGTTCAATCGGGCACCTGAGGTCCCATATATATGTCGGCCAAGTCTCTTGGTCGCATCTCTTTTTTATTATTCTGTTATTTACTTCATGCGTGTTATTTCTTTATTTACTTATGCATTGTCATCTAGTGCGCATGGGCTAATCACGATGGATTAAAGGTCCCCCATTTGAAGAAAATGCCTAAGGGCATCCTTACCACGATATTTTGCCGCGTCGGACGAGATACGCTTGGTTGGATGTGAAATATGTCCAATCGGGTATAGGAGGTCCCATATAGATGTCGGCCAAATCTCTTGGTCGCATCTCTTTTATCACTTTGTTATTCGTTTCTTATTGTTTCTTTATTTATTTATGCATTGTGTCGATGCTGGAGTGTTGCCTTCCGTGGTATATCAGATGGACACTCAGACATAAATTTTGTAGCCGAATCCGAATGGACGGTAGTGCTGTCTGTACTTGGGATACAACTCCACGTACCGCTTGAGAAACATTCACGCACGTGTTTATGTCATTTTAGATACCACTTTAGTAATCTTCGTTCGAACGCGTTTCTGAACGCTACTCGAATGCATGCATTCCGTTTTACCATGAATCATATCCCGTACCATTCGAACACGTTTCCGAATGCTACACGAACGCATATACAGTGAACAAACTTCTTTTTATCATATTTTATGCATGTTTGCCTCTTTGGTTATTTCTTTTACATTACGCACTTAATAATTTCGCTTCATTATTAACGCTTTTACTGTTATTATTTATTTAGATTTTCGCATTTCTTTATTTAATATGTTTATGAAATTATGTATTTGCCTTCATTTTTATTTACGTTTATGGGTGTGCAAATTTGTGTGTTGATTAAATTATCTTACATGTGTTGCATAAGACTTGGTTATATTATTGCATAAATCCTTTCATTATAATTAGCATAAGTAAAGGACCATTCTGAACCCAACGGTTTGAGGTCTTCCCTTGCGAGGGGTGTAGGACACAGAAATCGGTGACGCTGTTCTAGGCTCGTCGCCCGGTCGGGAGTATGGAGTAGCCCACAGGGGATTAAACTGGAGAAATAAAATGGAGTTGCCACCCAGCGTGAACTGGGAAATGATTTAAGGCCGTACTCACCCCTCGTAAGGGACGACCTCAACCCATTGGGTTCGGAATGGTCCCTTACTTATGCCACTTGTAATGAACAGATTTGTGCAATAATCTAACCAAGTCTACGTAACATACATTCGCAAGGATAACCTGTATCTAAGTTTGCATACAACTTATATCTAAGTTTGCATATATAAAAGTAGAACCTATATCTAAGTTTGCATGCATAAAAGTAAATCGACATAACGACAAGCACACAATCTCATGAACATATTAAATTGATAAATACGGAAATATAAAGAAATAATAATTGTCTAAACATAAATATTGAAGAGATACAATTAAGCTCCTAATACGAAAGAAACAACTAAATCATGCATAAAATAACATGTTATTTCTAATAAATAATGAATAAACACAAGATTAGATGAAACAAGATATGTACGTTTCTCAAGCGGTACGTGAAATTGTATCCCAAGTTCAGACCGCACTACCGTCAATTCAGATTCGGCTACAGAATTTATGTCTAGGTTTCAATCCGATATACCACAAGAGGCAACACAAAATCATTCATCCAATGGCCATAACATACATGAACCAACAATACTCATGCGAAGAAACACTCATAAATAATAAAAAAAGGAATGAGAATAAGTAAAAGGGGTGCCCTCAGGTCTTACCTTTTAAGTCGCCTCTTGGAAGTGAGTTACGCGGTTGTCGGAAGGGTTAATGCTCCGCAACTCCTCCAGTTCACTGGTTCAATATTTCCCTTCGTCGCCTCGCTATTTTGGGCTGCTGTTTCCTCTGTTTTTATGGTTGTTTTATGAGTGAATTTCGGTAATATAGGGGACTATTTGGGGTGAAGTTTTTGCACCATTTTGTCTCGATTTTGGGGTAATTTCTGGGACTATTCGGTTTCTGTAATGGGCAGGTTGGTGAGGGTTGAAGGTTGTGCTTCATGGGTCCGTGTGTTTTATTATTGTCATCGTGTGCAAGTTGTATTGTTTATTCGGTTATACATGTGTGTGTGTTCAGTGAGTGGTGTAAGTGGTGTTGAACGTGACAAGTGGGACATGAGGGCTGTTATTTTGTTGTTTGTGTCGGCTGGTGGGGTAGTTTGTGAGTGGGTTGGTTCTTTTGGCGAAGGTCGTATGTTGCTGTATGTTTTACATGAAGGAGAGGGGCATTAGGGTAAGGCTTTATTTTTTTGTGAGGTTACCGAGTGGGGTGGAGAGAGAGAAAAGTTGGTGGTTCTTGGCTGCCAAGTGAGTGAGGGTGAAGGCCTTTAGGGTTTATGCCGTGAGTGGAGTGAGATGAGTGGAGAGGGATGTGAGGGATTTTCTGGTTACTGCAGAGTGCCTAGGTTCTATTTGTGCGTGTTTGATTTTTCTATAGGAGAGTAGTGGGTGGTTGCCATGAATGTGAGGAAAGTCAAGGTTTTAGGGAAATGTTTTACATAGAAAGAGAAGAGGGTCGAATGAGATTGATTTACTTGGTTTGTTTTTTATCTGGCCAAAGTTATGTTGGGAAGAAGAAGTGGTTGAAGTAGGGTTTTATTTTTGTTTTAGAGAGAGAAGAGAGATGGATATAGAGAAAGATTAGGGTTATTCTTTTGTGTATTACCGTGAATAGTGAGCTCTCTTGTGTTTCTGCCGTGAATGTCCTAGGGAAGAGAGGGTATAGTTTATATCTCTTTTTATAGGAGAGGGTTAGAGTTGTCCTTATTTAGGTAGGAAAGTAATCATGCAATTATAGGGATATATTTTAATTAGTTTGCTACAAGGAATAGATCCATTGAATTAGGAAAGTGATTTATTTTAGTTTAGGAAAAGGATTTATGGGATTTGATTTGATTTCTTTAATTTTGGAAGGTGATTTGATTTTATTTATTTAATTTAGTCATGTGATTTATTTAAATTAGGAAGGTGATTTATTTAAATTTTAACATGTGTTTAATGTGTTGGATATTTTTGGAGGGGATTTGGTGGGCCTGGGCGTGTGGAGTTTGTGGTGTGTGGGCTTGGGTGTGTGGCTTGGTATTGGTTGCAGGGGTTTTGGGCCGATGATGAATTTTAAAATAGAGATCCAACGAGTGAACCCGAGGCTAAGCAAATGAATTAAGTCCAACAAGGTATTGATTTCTGAATTTTCCTTTTCAACGCCGTTTCCCGCGAATTCCACAACTTAAAGGGTAGTGCCTCCATATGAGGCTCATCATCGGGACTTATATGCAAAAATACAGTGCCTACAATTGCCCCCACTTTGATGGGACTTGTGCAGTGTGTGACAATGACAATCCTATCAAAGTTATGCAATGTATTTTTACTTACCTGGCTCGCCAGCTGCTGCCTGACTTGCCAGTTGCTTCAAACAGAGCTGATCTGGTGGTGAGGTGCTGCGACCCTTGAGGTTCATCCCTGCAAGATGCTGTGATCTCTAGGAATCACTACCGAACTGAACTGATGAGAGTTGGTCCCATTTCGAACCTTGCTCCATTTCCGGAGTGCCATTTCCGACATGCTAAACCTCATTCCCGAGGCGTCGCGGTTGTGATAGTAGTCTATTTCCAAACCTTGCTCCATTTCCGGAGTGCCATTTCTGGCATGCTAAACCTCATTTCTGAGGCATCGCTTATGTGATGGTGGTCCATTTCCGAACCGTGCTCCATTTCCGGAGTGCCATTTCCGGCATGCTAAACCTCATTTCTGAGGGGTCGCTGATGTGATAGTGGTCCATTTCCGAACCGTGCTCCATTTCCGGAGTGCCATTTTCGGCATGCTAAACCTCATTTCTGAGGCGTCGCTGATGTGATGATGGTCCATTCCGAACCGTGCTCCATTTCCGGAGTGACATTTTCGGCATGCTAAACCTCATTTCCGAGGCATCGCTGATATGATAGTGCTCCTTATATTTTATTATTTACTAATAAAAATACTATATTTTCATTTCAACCTTATTAATGGTAATGTTATTATACATATTAGATTGAAATATAAATATGCTAAGAATGAAATCGATCTTAGAATAATCATGTAGTAATATTGGACAATGGGTAGTCCGATATTGGGATAATATTACTATTATAAACTATTCATAAAGTAAATATTAATATTCGTTGGTTTTGGAATACGATCGAATTCCTATAACCTAGAAGACTATCACATGTAGTATATTAGAATTGGAGTTCCAATGGTTTAACACAATGTACCATGAGCAAAAGAAGCTCATATAAACATATGGGTATTCGTTGGAGCGAATGCTGAATGACTCACAGGTGATTCCTAATAGTTGAAAGTACACACCACCGTTAATAGGAATCTTCTCGAGTCGAGTAGCATATGTGATCATTTGACTATAGGATAACATTGATTTTGTATGTGATCCTCCACACTTTGATGTCATATATGTCAAGTGCATATTGATGAGTGGTAAATATATCACTATTTCCCACTCATTTGACCTAATATTTTTTATAGTTTCTTGATTTTTGTGATTTTTTTGATGTGTTTTGTGTTATTTTGTAGATAAATAAAGTTCCAGGACTCTCGGGAGGTGATTCGGGGCCAAAGCAGTCAACAACGGACAAAAAGGTAAAATTTTCATTTTACGCATCGTGACGCGCAAGCCTTCTGCGTCGCGACCGCTAACGTCCGTCGGATCCTGCTAAAATACGCCAGACACGTGTCATAATCACATGCTACCGAAAATCATCAAATTTGCTAAAATGCGAATGCCACGTGTCAACATCACAATGAATCCACTAACGTACACCGTGCCACGTGTAACCTTCATATGCTACCGACAATCTACATCGCCATATCATCCCCATGTCAGCACAATCATTCAGCTGCCAGCGCTACCAGGACATGTGTCATCATCTCCGTATTTTGCGCCCCAATTAATGGCGCATCGCGACACGTGCGCTTGCGTTATACGCGTGTGTTTACGCTGGTCAAGTTTTTGGCGCCGTTGCCGGGGACTTATTTTTCTTGAGTTAATAATTTTGAAGCTATCTAATTTACTTGCATCTAATTTTCTTTATCTGTAATTTTTATTTCCTTCTTTTATTTTTCAGGTGATTGAAAAATGGAACATTATTGGGAGATTGAAAGATTACGTGCTCTACAAGAAGATACACCCCACATCTGGGAGCAACAGTCCATTTTCTGAGGCATGTTGTACAACCCACGACTATCATTGGATGCCAGAACTAAGCAATACTACATTTGCTCAACAGAACGTAATGGGGAGATGTGACATATGTAATGGTAACCACCCGAGAGATTATTGCGAGTACAACTACAATCCATGGTCGCAGAGCTATCAAAATCCTTCATGGTACGAAGAACCATCACATTTTCCATCTTATCCACCATCCACCTATGATTTTCATCAAGAACCAGAACCATCAGAGGAAGATCAGTTGATTCACATGCTCAATGTTTGGCTCGAAGAACGAGAAGCTCAATTAGATGCACAAATTCAGAGTCAAACAGAATCCATATAGAGAATGACAGATCAGATCAGACAATTAACAGAAAACCAGAACTTCATACCTCAAGAAGAATTATCAGATGAAACTGACAAAGATTTCGAGTACCCAGAGATCCACAATGACACCTTAACAGAGGAGTAGTCTGAGCAGTATCAACAACCAGAGGTATCAGTTCAGGAGCCCGAACCGGCAAAGTCTCGATTTGATTTTTATTATTCTGACTCTGACGAGGATGAAGCTGATCTATTTGTACCAACTGTACCAACAACGGAGGATCAAACTTTCAATCCTTAAAATGAAGATCTTTGAGCATGCTTTATCATGATGTTTGATGAAGATCTACCTGAACCATCCATTCCAGTCGTATCAGAGAATGAAGACCTAATGTTAGAAACATCTTTACATCCTAAGGCAGATACTTATGGAGCATGCATTTCACATATGACGGATGAAAAGTTGATTACATAAATTTTAAAATTCATCTGTGAAGAAAAGGTGGAGCAAGAAGCAGAGCAAATGTCTGAACATATTAAAGATCCAGAGCATTCAGAAGAAGCATCACTGTTTTTGGGAGTACAAATCAAAGATATCACCCAGAAGCTTGACAAAATGGAACTTTCATTCAAAGTCAAGTACCATACGAGACCTCTTGATTTTATTTCTTTCTTCTCAGGAATCAATGCTGCAACAAAGATAAAAAAGGTGGCACAAACACTAAATGGAACAAAAAATTTCTGCTACCTTATCGTTGGAAAATACCATTCAAAAGCAACTCTCATGGGATTGTCTTTAATCGGACATCCAAAATAACGCTGAAACCTCATTGACATATGGATTTCAGTCACGTCTGGCTGAAGATGAAAAATTTAGCGCTAGCAAGGAGGCAACCCATGCAATTTGTTGTAATTTCTGTTTTAATATTTTGTGTATACATGTTGTAGAATTTTTATTTTCTGTGTTATTTTGTAGGGAAAAGCACAAACGGAGCATTTTAAGACAGAAGGAAAACATGAATGGTGTTTTGCAATCAGGAAGAAAAAAGCTAATTCATTTGAATGAATTCTTGAGTAAAGAATGAATTCTTGAGACGCATCCTAATGAATTTATACTAAGCGAGTTGCGTATTGCGTACACAATTCTGTTGCCTTAATTATTGCTTTGATTCACTTTTCTGTTGTAATTATCTTTATTTTCGTAGACAGGATCCAGATTTTTTGACCTTTCACGATTTCTTTTGTTGTTTAGCTAACAATCGTCCTTTGGAAGATATTAGTGCTATTATTACTCACCCTTTTCAGGTACTATAAATTCAGCGCGTCATTGCACTTTTGAAGGCATCCAGATTTAAGAAAGAAATATATAAAAATGGAAGCCACTTCAAGAAAACGAGTTGAAAATATCTGTGTATTTTGCGGTAGTAGTGTTGGTGTTAAGCCACAATACGTAGAAGCAGCACAGGAATTGGGTCGAGTCTTAGCTACAAGGAATATGCACTTAATATATGGCGGAGGCAATCTTGGATTTATGGGGATCATTTCAAAGGCTGTACAGGAAGGAGGCAGTCATGTTTTGGGAAGCATCCCAAAACCCTTGGCAGAGGCAAATCTTATTGAACCATCAAACGGAGAGGAACTGATCGTGCCAGGTATGTCTGAACGACTGGTAGAAATGATTAATCGTGCTGATGCTTTTATTACTTTGCTAGGTGGCTTGGGTACATTGGAGGAAATTTTTATTGTGCTGTCTTGGGCGAACCTGAACATACACCAGAAACAGCTTGGACTGTACAACGTTGAAGGATTTTATGATTTTCTTTGTGTTTCTTGATGATGCTCGGAGAAATGGGTTCGTGTCGAAACCTTTAAAAGAACTCATCTTTACTGCAAGAACTGCTCTGGATCTAATAGACCAACTCTTAGCCTATGAACCACAAATTGACCATGTCCTTTCAAATATAAATTGGTCCGAGGACGATCGTGGTAAGAGGCGTCGTGTTAATCTGGATCTAACCTTTAATCTCCTTTAGAATTTTAGCTAACCAGTTATTATCTTCTAAACTCTTCTTCTACTGTTTAAGACATTGGGGACAATGCCTCATTTAGGTTTGAGTGAGGGAATTAGTTGATCAGTACCTTGTTTTTAGTTTGGGTTATTTTTATTTTTAGTCCTAAATTTTTTCGAAAAAAAAATGAAATTTTTTCAAAAATTACAAAAATATTTTGCGTTTTTGTATTTTTATTTTGACTAAAAAGGTGAAATTGGTAATGGATAGCTGAGTAAGGAGTTTCCACTCCTGAGACGTATCTTAAACCTATTTTGGAACAAGTTAATTTTTGTTTATTTCCTTTTGAATTATTTAATTTGTAAATTCTCCATAAAATTGACTAAAATGGATCTTCATATGCTCAGTTGGCAGATATTATAAACATGCATAGTAACATACGGACATGATTTAAAATTGAAAAGTTTGTAATATTCAGTGCTCTAGTTTAATTGGAGGAAGCATCTCAAAAAGCAATGGAGAAAAAAAACATCTGAGATCCGAGTTATTAAGTCTGTAAGGGTGTTTTAACACCTAGTGCCATAAAACCAACTGGTTTGGGAGTCACTGGCCCAAAGCTCGCTACATGGATCAAAGATGCGGCAAAAATATCTGAAGTCTGAGTAATTAAGTCTTTAGGGGTGTCTTAACACCTGGTGCCCTAAAGCCATCTGGTTTGAGAGCCACCGACCCAACACTCGTTACATAGATGGAAGGTATTGTATATAAATAAAAAATAGAAAAAAAATCAAAGAAAAAAATAGAAAAATGAGATAAATTATTCCATTGCTGCAAAAAAGTGTGATAAAACTTTAGGACAAAAATATTACTCTCTTATCAACTGCACTTGTGTAACATCCCAGATTTTCAGGATTGTTCTAGAAGTTTTCGGGAATGATGTTTTAGTCTCGAATCATGATATTATTGAAAAATAAGAGTTCGAGCGATGTTATATGAGTTCGAATAATAGATTATGAATTTTCTTCGCGTCGGAAAACGTGTGGGATCAAAGGCCGGTTACGCGATTTTCGTAAAACGCGTAAAGTTTACAGTTTTGGCCACATAATTTGCAAAAAAACTCCAATCGAGCTGATTTTTGAACCATCGGACTCTTTTTTCCAAGATAAACAACTTTTGTGTTGAACCCTTTTCGAAAATCGCTTCAGAAGGGCTCCGAAATTGTGATATTTCAGAAGGTTCCAGAATAGGGGCTGATCAGTAAATTCATAGGGATAAAATGATATTTTCCAGCCTAGTACATAAAGCCTTGAGGTTTCTCAAATTTGCATAAATGGCAAACCAAACCCAAACACACACACACGCCCCCCTCATGCCCATTTCTGCGTTTCTGGTTTGCAGGTCACGCTGGTGGCCTGCCGGCCATCGCCGAGCGGCGTGATAGGCCAGAACGAAGTGCCCGGCCACCGTGTGTCCAGTGGTGGCCGGCGGCGACACAAAGACGCCGGAAACGGCTACTTTTGGAGAGAAAGAGGCGGGCCCATGGGTTTTCCGATCCTGGCTCGTCGGTTCGTTTCAATGCATGAGCCACCTACCAATCGAAGCCCTCGACGAGTACTTCGAGTATGCGAAGTCGGTTTTGCCGAACATTGGCCGGTTGCATACGAAACGAGGAAAGAAGATTCGAATGAATAGTAGACCCAGATGAACAGTATCTCCGATCGAAATTCTGATCGCACCAGGGCGTTCGTATGGCTGTTGGGAGTCCGAATATGGCCTCGAAATTTCGGTACAACTCTCCGTTTAGATTTTGCTATTTTCAAGTATATCGATTTATATTCGGATGTTTCCGGTAGTTTTGTAGTTTAGCGAATTGCCTTGATATGAATTGGATATGTTTTAATATGTTAAAACGATAAATGTGGTAGAATCCGGGGAGAATCGAATGAGATATGATCAATCCGGTAGAATTAGCGAGATTTCGGTAAAACGGAGTTTCTCGCGCGAATGAGCGTAGTTGATCGTAAGTATAGGTATGATGTAAATATGATATTGCGAGGGTAATTAGGTAATTTTGGGTTAGTCCGGAGGATTCGAGACCTTTCCGTAGCATTTGCGGAAACCTTTCTGCAGGTTTTGCCGTAAACGCGTAAAGTGAGAATATGACTCATCTAGCTAGTTTAGAATAGTATGTAAACATGTATTAGAGTAATGAAGCTTAGACCGTAGTATCAGAGATGATTTGGGTGTTCCAGGGAAACCCGTAGTTGTTTTAGATAAGTTGGAAGTTCTGCAAATAGCGGTACTAACCTTGCGTTGTGATTTGTTTGGACAGATCGGACCCGGATCAGGGCATTCACTTAGCCAGGTAAGTAACGCATGCCTCGAGTACTTAAGAAATTTATCGTTGTTCGAAGGTAGTAATAAAATAAATTTGTATATAGTTATAAGCATGAAACCTATGTATATACACATATATATAAGATAAATGTAGCAGAAATAAACAGATGTATGAGCGTATGGAAGTAAAGAGATGTATACGTAGGTAAAGACCAATATTTATATTTATAGACAGAGCATACGAATAAGGTGATGTTGATGAATATAATTTAGTGAAACTTGGGTTTGGGGGATGTAGAAAACTACACCCTAGGGAATGGGACTAAAGTTTAGAAAATGACAATTGTGTGAAGTAACTGTATATGTTCAGTGTAAGTAGAATGATACAGGAACAAAAATACGAGTATATATACATGTATAAACAAGAGTATGTAGGTTCATGGAGAAATAAGTAAGTATATGTATAAATTGTTTGTATATGTTTGATTTAGCGTAACTAATAATTTAGAAAAAGAAAAGCCTAAATGAGCCTATTGTTGGGATAGCTGTTCTAATATAATTATAAATGATTAGAGAGTTTTATAAATAAATGAATAAGTAAACTTTTATATTTTAAGTCATACATTCGTTTATAACGATTGATTGTGTGTATGAATGTAAATTATACATTATATTGTTTGTGAGCTATCAGTAAGGTAAGTAATAAAGGTAGGCTAAGTGATGATGGATTGAATGTGAGTAAGTAAATTGGAAATCGTATAAGCATATAGAATGTGAGATGATTCGAGACATAAGCATATAAGGAATAGAATGCATAGTTCATTACTTTGTTCATACGTATAAACACGTTCATGATCATATCCATATACATACATGATGAAATGAGAAAGGTTTTGAAATTCAAAACGATTTTACAGAAAAGTAACAGAGATTTTTTTTAAAAAATGAGACGTTTTTATAAAAGTTTATTCAGTTCTGTAATCCATATTATGGTTTTATGGTTTTCGGGGCATGAGGTAAAAACTCACCCCAATATGTAACTTGAGATATAGTTCGGAATTAACAGATATTTTGGAATTAACGGATATAGTAGCATGTGTACATGTGGAGGACTGAGGGGACGCTCTTAGATCCTCGAGCAGGACTAGGGGCTACAGGGTCCCGAAATCCTGATTTCAGAGCTTGGTGGCTACACTGCAGTTGAGTTATGGTCCTGGGTGTAGATCTCTACGTTGCCAGTTGAGTATTGGTCATGGACGTAGGGTACCACCAGTTTTAGAGATGCCTAGTTGAGTGATGGCCATGGGTATCGAGTACACCCAGTTGAGTGATGGTCCTGGGTGCAGAACAGTTTTCAGTTTTCAGATTTTCAGTACACAGTTTTCAGATTTTCAGTGCCTAGATTTCAGAAAGTAGATTATATTACACGGATTTCAAAAACAGAGTTTAGAAACAGTTTTTTTTTTCAGGTTTTAATTTTCAGTTACAGCTTTCAGAAAGAGATCTTTAGAAAAGAAAGTTTTCCGAAGCATCGGCTTTATAAGAGATTCAGAATTTTAATTCAGAAACCAGTTTTTGAGTAATGTTTTCAACCAAGAGTTTTCCAGAAAGGATTTTTATAAAATATGTTCTAAAAGGCATAGCATGTTGAAGTAAAGAATGATTTGCAATTTCTGCAAATAAATCATGTATTCTAGTGAGTCATTTGAGATGCATATATTTGACGTTAATACATTATGGCATTAGTATTTTTTTCACATGTAAGTTCTTCAGAAAATATTATAAAGTAATAGTTCATAAAAAGCATGACATGATTGCATCAAAAGATATGTATGGTTGATATTGGTGTGTGGCATGTTTATATAGAGATAACATTTTGTAAAATCCTAATGCATGATAGCATGATTTTATTTAAAGGTATATATATATTAATGATGATTATAAGCTATGTGTTTATTTAGAAAGAACATGTCGAAATGATGATGGTTCGTGATGGAATGGTAACATATGCATGTAATCATGATACGTAGTTAGTGGATTAGGTAAGTAACAGAATCAAGATTTTAACAGTCTGATTTGATGATATTTCAAGATAATGAAAGAAATAAGGTTATAATGAATATCTGAACTAGGATTGTAAAGAGTGTAGAAAGTAAGTAAGAGTCTGTGTAGCGCAGCAAAAGCATCACGAGTCTTACATATTTGTAACATGGAAACTTTATATATATATAATTACATATAGCTTACAGATGTTTGGTAGTGTGCATAGCAAACAGAAGTTAACAGGTAGTGATTCACTTAGAGGTACAGTAATAATGTGACAAGGTTGTGATTTGAATAAGAAATAGACATTTAATTCCAAACTTTATAAGCTTTTGCATGATTACTTACTGAGTCAATATGACTCACACATTTTCAGTTGTAGTTTTGCAGGTCAGTAGCAGAAGTTTGGTGAAGACTTTGAAGACAGTGGATCGCCCCCAATCTGCAGTCAACAAAGATTCTTGAGTCCTAGGATGAGTTATGGGTCCTCACAGCCTTTTGCATTGTTATTTTTGCATTTGTAATTTATAAGTAATGGTTATTTATTAGTGTATTTTCATATAAAATTCTGGCCGGAGGCCAAGTTTTTACATTATGTTCGTTGAGTTCAGGCCTGAGGCCTTGTTGATGATTGAGTATGTGTTGAGTTGTATGATTTGATTGTCTTTTGGAGCTGGCTATAAGCCAGATTGCATAATGTTACGAATACATCATGCCGAAATTTCGTTAGAATAAGAGGCTTATGGAGGTAGGGTTAGTCTGTCTCCTGCCGGTAGCATTCTGGTCTAGGCGGGATGTTACAAAGGTGGTATCAGAGTATGGTTTAAGAGTTGGAGTCAATAGCATGGTCTAGAAGTCAGTGACTGCAATTGTGGGGATCCAGCTGTCGGCGATTGTCTTCAATTTGGTAAAGACCACGTAGGTCTCTGTATGTATTTTATATGGTTATTTGATATGATATGATTGTATTGTTCAGTGCCTTGTTTGCTTGAATATGAGTCCATGGGTGACTCATTTGTTGTGAATAGATTAGCTATTTTCGTATAGGAAGATTTTGGATTAAGTTTGTACTTTTGCGGCCTTTGGATCAGAGAATCGGCAAGGATAAGATAGAATCAGTTTAGGGCCCGAGTGAGGCCAGACGATTCGAGATAAGAACCAGAACAGTACGGTTTAAGATAAGAGTCAGATCAGTATAGCCAGAAATGAGAATTAGACCAGTATAGTTAGTTTAAAGTCGTGAATGAGTTGTTAAGGATTTTAGCTTATAGATAGAGATTAGTTAACAGTTGAGACAGAGAAGTTATATCAGTGGAGTTTAGAGTAAGATAGTTCCCGCACATGAGACCGGGTTGGAATCAGTAGTTGTAAGGGTGGAGAAATTTCGAGGATGAAATTTTTATAAGGAGGAGTGAATGTAATATCTCAGATTTTCAGGATTGTTCTAGAAGTTTTCCGGAATGATGTTTTAGTCTCGGATCATTATATTATTGAAAAATAAGATTTCGAGCGATGTTATATGTGTTGGAATAATAGATTATGAATTTTCGTCGCGTCGAAAAACACGTGGGATCAAAAACCGGTTACGCGATTTTCATAAAACATGTAAAGTTTACAGTTTTAGCCACATAATTTGCAAACCAATTCCGATCGAGCTAATTTTTAAACCATCGGACTCGTTTTTCCAAGATGAACAACTTTTGTTTTGGACACTTTTTGAAAATCGCAACGGAAGGGCTCCGAAATTGCGATATTCCAGAAGATTTCAGAATAGGAGCTGATCAGTAAATTCACATGGACTAAAATGATATTTTCCATCCTAGTATATAAAGCCTTGAGGTTTCTCAAATTTGCAAAAATGGCAAACCCAACCCAAAACACACACACTCCCCCCCCCCCCCCCCACGCCCATTTCTGCGTTTCTGGTTTGCTGGTGGCGTCGGTGGCCTGCCGGCCGTCGCTGGCCGGCCAGAACGAAGCGCCCGGCCACCGTGTGTCCAGTGGTGGCCGGCGGCGAGACAAAGACGCCGGAAACGGCGATTTTTGGAAAGAAAGAGGCCTGCTTATGGGTTTTCCGATCCCGGCTCGTCGGTTCGTTTCACTGCCCGAGCCACCTACCAAATCGAAGCCCTCAACGAGTACTTCGAGTATGCGGAGTCGGTTTCACCGAACATTGGTCGATTGAACGCGAAACGAGGAAAGAAGATTCAGATGAATAGTATACCCAGATGAACAGTAACTCCGATCGAAATTCCGATCACACCAGCGCGTTCGTATGGCCTTTGGGAGTCCGAATATGGCCTCGGAATTTCGGTACGACTCTATGTTTAGATTTTGTTATTTTCAAGTATATCGATTTATATTCGGATGTTTCCGGTAGTTTCTTTGTTTAGCTAATTGCCTTGATATGAATTGGATATGTTTTAATAAGTTAAAACCATAAATGTGGTAGAATCCGGGGAGAATCAGATGAGATATGATCAATCCGGTAGAATTAGCGAGATTCTGGGAAAACGAAGTTTCTCGCACGAATGAGCGTAGTTGATCGTAAGTATAGTTATGATATAAATATGATATTGCGAGGGTAATTAGGTAATTTTGGGTTAGTCCGGAGGGTTCGAGACCTTTCCGTAGCGTTTGCGGAAACTTTTCCGCAGGTTTTACCGCAAACGCGTAAAGTGAGAATATGACTCATCTAGCTAGTTTAGAATAGTATGTAAGCATGTATTAGAGTAATGAAGCTTAGACCGTAGTATCAGAGATGATTCGGGTGTTCCGGGGAAACCCGTAGTTGTTTTAGATAAGTTGGAAGTTCCGCAAATAGTGGTACTAACCTTGCGTTGTGATTTGTTTGGACAGATCGGACCCGGATCACGGGCATTCGCTTAGCGAGTAAGTAACTCATGGCTCGAGTACTTAAGAAATTTATCGTTATTCGAAGGTAGTAATAAAATAAAGTTGTATATAGTTATAAGCATGAAACCTATGTATATACACATATATATAAAGATAAATGTAGCAGAAATAAACAGATGTATGAGCGTATGGAAGTAAAGAGATGTATATGTAGGTAAAGACCAGTATTTATATTTATAGACAGAGCATACGAATAAGGTGATGTTGATGAATATAATTTAGTGAAACTTGGGTTTGGGGGATGTAGAAAACTACACCCTAGGGAATGGGACTAAAGTTTAGAAAATGACAATTGTGTGAAGTAATTGTATATGTTCAGTGTAAGTAGAATGATACAGGAACAAAAATACGAGTATATATACATGTATAAACAAGAGTATGTAGGTTCATGGAGAAATAAGTAAGTATATATATAAATTATTTGTATATGTTTGATTTAGCATAACTAATAATTTAGAAAAAGAAAAGCCTAAATGAGCCTATTGTTGGGATAGATGTTCTAGTATGATTATAAATGATTAGAGAGTTTTATAAATGAATGAATAAGTAAATTTTTATATTTTAAGTCATACATTCGTTTATAACGATTGATTGTGTGTATGAATGTAAAGTATACATTATATTATTTGTGAGCTATCGGTAAGGTAAGTAATAAAGGTAAGCTAAGTGATGATTGATTCAATGTGAGTAAGTATATTGGAAATAGTATAAACATATAGAATGTGAGATGATTCGAGACATAAGCATATAAGGAATAGAATGCATAGTTCATTACTTTGTGCATACGCATAAACACGTGAATGATCATATCCATATACATACATGATGAAATGAGAAAGGTTTTGAAATTCTAAACGATTTTACAGAAAAGTAACAGAGATTTTTTTTTAAAAAAAAAAAGATGTTTTTAGAAAAGTTTACTCAGTTATGTAATCCATATTATGGTTTTATGGTTTTCGGAGCATGAGGTAAAAACTCACCCCAGTATGTAACTTGAGATATAGTTTGGAATTTACAGATACTTTGGAATTGACGGATATAGTAGCATGTGCACATGTGGAGGACTGAGGGGACGCTCTCAGATCCTCGAGCAGCACTAGGGGCTACAGGGTCCCGAAATCCTGATTTCAGAGCTTGGTGGCTACACTGGAGTTGAGTTATGGTCTTGGGTGTAGATCTCTACGTTGCCAGTTGAGTATTGGTCCTGGACGTAGGGTACCACCAGTTTTAGAGATGCCTAGTTGACTTATGGTCATGGGTATCGAGTACACCCAGTTGAGTGATGGTCCTGGGTGCAGAACAGTTTTCAGATTTTCAGTACACAGTTTTTAGATTTTCAGTGCCTAGATTTCAGAAACTAGATTATATTACACGGATTTCAAAAACAGAGTTTAGAAACAGTTTTTTTCAGGTTTTAGTTTTCAGTTACAGCTTTCAGAAAGAGATCTTTAGAAAAGAAAGTTTTCCGAAGCATCGGCTTTATAAGAGATTCAGAATTTTAATTCAGAAACTAGTTTTCGAGTAATGTTTTCAACCAAGAGATTTCCAGAAAGGATTTTTATAAAATATGTTCTAAAAGGCATAGCATGTTGAAGTAAAGAATGATTTGTAATTTCTGCAAATAAATCATGTATTCTAGTGAGTCATTTGAGATGCATATATTTGACGTTAATACATTATGGCATTAGTATTTTTTTCACATGTAAGTTCTTCAGAAAAGATTATAAAGTAATAGTTCATAAAAAGCATGACATGAATGCATCAAAAGATATGTATGGTTGATATTGGTGTGTGGCATGTTTATATAGAGGTAACATTTTGTAAAATCCTAATGTATGATAGCATGATCTTATTTAAAGGTATATATATATATTAATGATGATTATAAGCTATGTGTTTATTTAGAAAGAACGTGTCGAAATGATGATGGTTCGTGATGGAATGGTAACATATGCATGTAATCATGATTCGTAGTTAGTGGATTAGGTAAGTAACATAATCAAGATTCTAACAGTCTGATTTGATGATATTTCAAGATAATGAAAGAAAGAAGGTTATAATGAATATTTGAACCAGGATTGTAAAAAGTGTAGAAAGTAAGTAAGAATCTGTGTAGCGCATCAAAAGCATGACGAGTCTTACATATTTGTAACATGGAAACTTTATATATATATAATTACATATAGCTTACAGATGTTTGGTAGTGTGCATAGCAAACAGAAGTTAACAGGTAGTGATTCACTTAGAGGTACAATAATAAGGTGACAAGTTTGTGATATGAATAAGAAATAGACATTTAATTCCAAACTTTATAAGCATTTGCATGATTACTTACTGAGTCAATATGACTCACACCTTTTCAGTTGTAGTTTTGCAGGTCAGTAGCAGAAGTTTGGTTAAGACTTTGAAGACAGTGGATCGCCACCAATCTGCAGTCAACAGAGAGTCTTGAGTCATGGGATGAGTTAAGGGTCCTCACGGCCATTTGCATTGTTATTTTTGCATTTGTAATTTATAAGTAATGGTTATTTATTAGTGTATTTTCAAATGAGTTCTGGCCGGAGGCCAAGTTTTTACATTATGTTTGTTGAGTTCAGGCCTGAGGCCTTGTTGATGATTGAGTATGTGTTGAGTTGTATGATTTGATTGTCTTTTGGAGATGGCTATAAGCCAGGTTGCATGATGTTACGAATACATCATGCCGAAATTTCGTTAGAATAAGAGGCTTATGGAGGTAAGGTTAGTCTGTCTCCTGCCGGTAGCATCCTGGCCTAGGCGGGATGTTACAACTTGTGACTGTTGTGGGTAAAAATGAGTTGATTAATATTTTGCCGGCAATGCATATGGAGAATGATAAATATAATCGGAGAATTTACTTATTCAGTAATTTAGAAAGAAAGAAAACAACTAGTAACTTGGAGTAGAAGTTTCACCTGATTAGTCAATAACTTCTTTATTCTCTTTTCACTTGTCTTTTTGCTTTTGTGTGCATTAGTTTCACTACCTTTTTACTTTTGTAAAATGTTTGTGGGTATCATTGCTATAAACCCTCACGAGACTATAACTCGTCCACTAGGGACACCTAGGGGTTTAAAGGCTTGTTGCATATGCTAAATACAACTGTGATCCCTACGAAAGTGGCTTAGTTTAATTTTAATTGTTTCTTATATTTTATTTTATTGTTTTTCTCTAGGACTAGCAAAATTTTAGGTTTGGGGGTGTGATGAGCGAAAATATATCAATATTTACCGCCCCTTTTACTTAATATTTTGTTTAGTTTCTCGGGTTTGATGAACGTTTTGATGTGTTTTAGTTTATTTTGCAGATAAAATAATATCGGGTCTCACTGAAATCATTTAGGACGAAATATGGGTCAAATATGGGCAATTATTGGACTTGATATTTTAATTTTGGAGATTGGAAACTTGTAAGGGAGTTTTTGACCAAGTGCAGTTTTGGAAATTCCAGTTTTGCGCATCTGTCTTATTTTAGGGATAACGTTTTTCTCCGATATTGAATTGAACTGATTCAAGTGCCAGAGTAAAGAAGACTCAAAGATCTACAACATTAAAAGACAAAATATTTTCGAATTCTGAAGATTTCATGACCGAAATTGATGAATCATCCAGAAGTGTGTTGTGTGTAATTTATTAAAGTCATTTTCAATCATTTTCAAAACAAAAAAATAAATTAATAATAAATAACAAAATTATCAAATCACTACCAACCATGATAAAAAATTAGTCGAGCAATTAATAATGGATTTGGTGGAGCAATTAGTGGAGCAATTAATAATGGATTTGGCGGATGATTTGATGGAGGCAAAATTTTGCCTATAAATACCAAGCCATTTCATTTGTAAAATTCATACTTTCTTATAAGGAATTCCTTAAGAATACTAAGAAGATTGTATCTTGTTTGTTTATTTATAGCTTTCAGTAATTAATTTCCGCTTTCGCACTTTCTTTTCTTTACTTTTCAGTTTTTACTTTCCGCAATTTACTTTTACGCACAATACTTTTCTTTCTTTAATTTTCAGTTTTTACTTTTCAGCAATTTACTTTCAGCATTTAATTTTCAGTAATTTACTTTCACCATTTACTTTTCAGCATTTAATTTTCAGTATTTAATTTCAGTATTTACTTCCCGTCATTTACTTTTCAGCAATTTATTTTTCAGCATTTTACTTTATGTCTTTTATTTTATTTAAGTTTTTACTAGCCCTAGTTATGTGTTAGTTATCTGGGGTTGTGATGAATTCTAATATCACCGGTTTATAAGGGGTTATTTATAATTTGGGTAATTTAAAGGTTTACTTATTAAGTCTTAAGCTTAATGCTTCTTGTTGTCTGATCACCAATAAGATTGATGTGGTAAATCTAAAATGAACTAGACATAGGGATTTTAGGTTTCAGACTTGGACTTAATAGCCCACGTTCTTCCTTGATGATAGATAACCCTTTAATAGATTTCCTTACAGGATAGACATATACTTGTCGGGCGGGGGTAGCCAGAATTGGAACTTAAACTTAATGAATCCAGATAATTTGGCTGACATAGACATATGGTTCAATTGGGTTAAACTGGGTATTTGCGTCTGACCATCGACAGAGGCTTTTGCATAATTGCGTGTTCCAGGTTAGTAAACTGATTTATTACACAAACATAAAAATAATCACTTCATCTTTTAAAAGATATTAGAATGATTCACAACCATAGATCCTTGTGTCTTTTATTATTTTCCTTAATATTTTCTTTTGTCTTTTTATTTTATTTATTTATTTAGCAAATCTACAATCAACCAAATCAATCAAGCAATCATTCTCTTCTCCCTCAATTAGATATATATAAATAAATATATTCAATAATTAATAACAACGGTAGGAATTAAGTCCTTGTGGGATCGATATTTTTATACTACTTGAACGATACGTGCTTGCATTATACGCGTGTGTTTACGCCGGTCAGAATTCGAAATTATTTTATTCTGTAAAGTTGTAGATCTTTGAGTCTTCTTTAATCTGGAACTGGAATTAGCTCAATCCGATATTGGAGTAAAATGTTATGCCCAACATACGACAATTGCTCAAAACTGGAATTTCCAAAACTGCACTTCGTTAGAACGCCCTTTCAAGTTTCCAATCTCCAAAATTAATATATTTTCCGCTCATCACACCCCCAAACCTAACATTTTTCTAGTCCTCGAGCAAAACAATAAAATAAAATACAAGAAACAATTAAAATTAAACTAAGCCACTTTCGTAGGGATCACGGTTGCATTTAGCATATGCAACAAGCCTTTAAACCCCTAGGTGTCCCTAGTGGACGAGTTGTAGTCTTGTGAGGGATTACAGCAACGATACCCATAAACGTTTTACAAAAGTAAAAAAAAGATAATAAAACTAATGCATACAAAAGCAAAAAGATAAGAGAAAAGAGAATAAAGAAGTTAGTGACTAAACATGTGAAACTTCTTATCCTAGTTAATAATTGTTTTCTTTGTTTCTAGATTGCTGAATAAGTGAATTCTCCGATTATTTTTTTACCATTCTTCATATACATAGCTAACAAAATATTAATCAACTCATTCTGCCCATAATTGTCACAAGTTTAGTTGAGAAGAGAGTAATATTTTTGTCCTAAAGTTATATCAGAATTCACACATTTTTTAAAACAATAAAGTAGTTTTTCTGATTTTTTTCTGATTTTTTTTTATATACAATATCTTCCATCTATGTAGCGAGCTTTGGGTCAGTGACTCCCAAACCAATTGGCTTTAGGGCACTAGGTGTTAAGACACCCTACAGATTTAATTACTCAGAATTCTGATATAAATGTATTATTATTATTTTTTTTACAACATCTTCGATCCATGTAACGAGTGTTGGGTCAGTGACTCCCAAACCAGTTGGTTTTAGGGCACTAGGTGTTAAAACACCCTTACAGACTTAATAACTCGGATCTATGACTTTTTTTAATCCAATTGATTTTTTAGGTGTTTCCTCCAATTAAACTAGAGCACTGAATATTACAAACTTTTCAATTACATCTCATGTCCGTATGTTACCATGCATATTGATAATATCTGTCAACTGAGCATATGAAGATCCATTTTAGTTAGTTTTATGGAGAATTCACAAATTAAATAATTCAAAAGGAAATAAACAAAAATTAACTTGTTTCGAAATAGGTTGAGATACGTCTCAGGAGTGGAAATTCCTTACTCGGCTATCTCTTACACCAATTTCACCTGATTAATCAAATTAAAAACACAAAAAAAAATATATATTTTTGATTTTTGTAAAAAAAAAAAAAAAAAAAGTTTTTGAATTTTTCGAAAAATTTAGGACTAAAAATAAAAATAAGAAAATAACAAGATACTAGTCAACTAGAAAATAAAAGAAGAAAAGTTTAGAAAACCGTACCTGGTTAGCTGAAATGAAATTGATAAGTTAAAGGTTAAGATCCAGATTTATCTGATGCCTTTTACCACGATCATTATCGAACCAGTTTATATGGGAAGAATGGTATCAATTTGTGGTTCAAATGCTAAGATTTGGTCAATTAAATCTGGGGCAGTTCTGGCAGTAAAGAGGAGTTCTTTTACAGGCTTTGACACGGACCCATTTCTCTGGGCATCATCAAGAAACACATAAAGAAAATCATAAAATCCATCAACATTAAACAATCCAAGCGGTTTCTGGTGTATGTTCAAGTTCACCCAAGATAACACAGTAAAAATTTAGTCCATTGTGCCCAAGCCACCTGGCAAAGCAATAAAAGCATCAGCACTGTTAATCATTTCTACCAGTTGTTCAGACATACCTGGCACAATTAGTTCCTCTCCATTTGATGATCCTATCAGATTCGCCTCTGCCAAAGGTTTGGGATGATTCCCAAGACTTGACTGCCTCCATCCTGTACGGTCTTTGAAACAATCCCCATTAGTCCAAGATTCCCACCGCCATATATCAAGTGCATATTCCTTTCAACTATGACTCGACCCAATTCTTGTGTTGCTGCTACGTATTGTGGCTAAGTACCAACACTAGTACCGCAAAACACATAGATATTTTCAACCCATCTTCTTGAAGTGGCTTCTATTTTTATCTGGATGACTTCAAAGGTACAATGATGAGTTGAATTTATAACACCTGAAAAGGGTGAGTAAAAATAATAGCACTGGTACCTGCCAAATGCTAATTATTAGTTAAACAGTAAAATAAATCTGATAGTAAAAAATGTCTGGATCCTGTCGGAGAAAATAAAAGAAAATAAAAAAGCAAATCACAATTATTAGGAAAAGACAAAGAGATATAATATTTACAATAATTTACAGCTTGATTGACGTCTATGCGTCAGAGACAAGCTTCCTATCCAATTTTCTTATAAATTGGCAAACAAGGTCTTTTTGAGTCAGATTCCTGAGACTTAACTGTTCTCTTTCTTTACGGAATTATGTGTATAACATGTGAATTGCATGATGCATATATCCACTGGGATCCGTCTCAAGATTTTTAGATATGTCATCCAAAGACTCCTTACTCAAGCCATCCTTAAAGAATTTAATTTTATCTTCACGGTTATCAGACACCATTCCTAAAGAACGACAATGAGTATTACATATCATACGAGAACATTTATAGCAAACACCCATTCTTTTAGCTCTTTTCTTTTTAGCATAGGTGCTTTTTCCTAAACCAGGCAGATGTGAAATAAAAGAATCAGAAGACTCACCTGCCAATCGGACCCGTGCTTCAATAATCCAACGACTGTTATTAGGAATACCTTTGATCATCAGTAACCTCATTCGTTCCATGAGAGCTTTGTAAACTTTCATCAGAGAATTTTGAGAGAGAGAAGGATATTACTTGTGAAGATTTGCGAGAGCAACTTCTATCTTGAAATGACTTAACCTGCAAAAACTAAACACACAAAAATCAAACACACCAAATCTCAATATATACAGAAATTGCATGGGTTGCCTCCCAGCTAGTGCTAAGTTTAAAGTCGTCAGCTAGACATGACTGCCTGAACGTTAGGCTGGATCTGATAGTGTGACACTTTCTTTTTGTCTCTCAATTGATTCTCCCCAGTAGTGCTTGACATGCTTATTTTTAACTTTGAATGTTTTGTTGGAGTCGGGATCATGTAACTCAACGGCTCTATCTGGTAAAACCTTGGTGATTAGGAATGGACTTGACCACCGTGATTTTGGCTTCCATGGGAAGAGTTTCAACCTTGATTTATTTAACAGTACCTTCTGCCCTGGTTCTAGTTATATGCACACTAACTTTTCATCATGTCTCTTCTTGGTCTTTTCTTTGTACAATTTGGCATTCTCAAAAGGTTGTATGTCAAATTCCTCCAATTCGTTAAGCTGGTGGAACTGTTTCTCTTATGTTGCTTGTAGTGCAAGAATAGGCTTCTTCAGTACGCAGTATGCTTTATCTTCAGTCTCCACAGGCAATTGACATGCTTTAAGTTTGTCAGTAGAACTTTACATTGCATTGGAGTTCTGGATGGTACTATTTATCACATCAAGTACGAAACATTCCTCCTTATTTTCATCATCTGGGAAATTCATGGCCTTGAAAACATTGAATGTTACTTCTTGGTCATGTACCCTCATGGTTAGTTCTCTTTTCTGTACATCAATAATGGTTCGACTAGTAGCCAAGAATGGTCTCCCGAGGATGATCGACACATCTTTGTCTTCCTCCATATCAATGACAATAAAATATGCTGGGAAAATAAATTTGTCAACATTGACCAACACATCTTCAACTACACCTCTCGCAAATACGAGTGTTCTATCAGCAAGTTGTAGAGAGACTGAGGTAGGCATTGTTTCTCCAATCTGCAGTTTCCTGTAAATAGAAAAAGGCATTAAGTTAACACTTGCACCTAAATAACACAAAGCCTTACCTAAGTCACGTTCTCCTAAGGTGCAAGGAAGAGTGAAATTGCCAGGATCTTTCAACTTTGGGGGAAGTTTCCTCTGGATGATAGCGTTGTATTCTTCTGATAATGCTACTGTCTCGTAATCTCTCAATCTCCGCTTTCGTGAAAGAATTTCTTTCATGAATTTGACATAGCTAGGCATTTGTTCCAACGCTTCTGCAAATGGAATGTTGATATGCAGCTTTTTGAAGATCTCTAGGAATCGAAAAAATTACTTGTCTAGTTTATTCTTCTGGAGACGCTGTGGAAAAATGTGGAGGTAGAGTGATCATTTCTTGATCTTTTTCATTTGCTTCTTTTTCCTCCATCTGTGGAACTGCTTCGCTGTTCTCTTTTAGAACTTCCTCAGTAGTTTCCTTGATTCCAACATCTTTGTTGATTTCAGTACCGCTTTTTAACATGATGGAATGACGTTGCTCCTTCTCAATATTCCTTGGATTTGGTTCTGTGTTGCTAGGAAGGTTACCTAGCCGTCTGTAACTCTGAGTATTGGCCAGTTGTCCAATTTGATTCTCCAGTGCTTTGATAGAAGCAGATTGACTTTGAATTAATGCTGTTTGGGATTGAAACAAAACATCATACCTAGCTGCTTGAGATTCATGTTTTGCTTCTATCTTTTTCAAATGGGTCAACACTTCTGCTATTCCTGTTTCATTTTCCTGCTCCTGGCCTTTGTTTTGCGGTTGGAATCCGGGTGGTGGGTTGTTCATTTGCCCTGAATTGTTGCTCCATGTGAAATTTGGATGATTCCTCCACCCTGGGTTGTAGATATTGGAATATGGGTTGTTCCACTGTCTATTGAAATTTATGACGTAATTCACCGTTTTTTTATGTTGGTTTGGTTCCGGTGCCCCTCCAAATGGTGAACTTATGGCTCTGGTGATGTTTACAACTTGCGTGCTAAGTGTTTCCAGGGTTTTGCACATTTGCTCTAACTTAGTATTCACTGCTGAGTTAGCTCCAACTTCATAAATTCCTGCAATTCGTTGAATCATGCTCCTTTGTGGTGGCCACAATGAATTATTATTAGCCATTTCTTCGATTAAGTCTCATGCTTGATCTTCTCATTTTTCCATCAAAGCTCCTCCAGCAGCAGCATCAATTGTGGTTCTCATCAATCCAGAAAATCCATTATAGAAAGTTTGGACTTGAAGCCATTTTGGAATCTCATTGTGAGGACATTTCCGGAGCAAATCATTGTACCTTTCCCAAGCTTCATAGAGATTTTCCGAGTCAAATTGTACAAAGAATGTGATGTCATTTCTCAGTTTTGTTGTTCTGGCTGGTGGAAAGTACTTTGCAAGGAATTTGGTGGCTATAGTGTTCCAAGTTGTGATGGATACTGCTGGTAGTGAATGTAGCCATGCTTTTGCTCTGTCTTTCAAGGAATATGGAAAAACTCACAGTCTCATTGCTTCTTCTGATGCTCTGTTGTAGTTGAAAGTGCCGCAAACTTCCAGGAAGTTGCTGATGTGGACATTAGGACCTTCAGTTGCATTCCCCCCAAATTGTACTGACTGCTGAATCATCTGAATGCATGTTTTGATGTCATATGCATTTGCTGGTAAGGGAGGAAGTATAATACATGAAATGAGGCCGTCCACCACTGGAATGGTTCCGTCTTGAATGAGAATTGGTGGTGCAACTTCTAAAGGTTCAGGTTCCATGTTAACAACTGCTTCTTGGACTTCTCGCCTTTCCCTTCTCAATTGTCTGATGGTTCTTTCAATCTATGGGTCAAGCGGTCAGAGTTCAAATCTTCTGGTTCGTCTCATGTAGTGTCTGAGAACCTGAAACACAAGAAAACAAAATAATAAGTAAAAAGAAATAAGATACAAGTAAAGTATCCAATCCCAAAACTAATAGTGAAAGATAAATAAGTCCCCGGCAACGGCGCCAAAAATGTGACCGGTGCGTAATCACACACGTATAATACAAGCGCACGTATCATTCAAGTAGTATAAAAAGTATCGATCCCACAAGGACTTAAAACCTTCTGTTATTAATTTATGAAGTCAAATTTTTACGAGTATCTAATGGATTGGTTGTTTGATTGGATAGTCACCTTAAACTTAAAACAAGTAAATGAAATTGCTTGAAAGTAGATTTAGGAAAATTGAATTTTATAAAACTATCCAGGGTTGTGAATCTTTTCAATATCATTTTTAAAGATGAAGGTTATCTTACGGTTGTGTAATATATCGATTTATTAACCTGGAACACGAAATTATATAAAAGCCTCTTCCGATGGTCAGATACAAATACCCAGTGTAACCCGATTAATCATATTCCTATGTCAATTAAGTTATCTGAATTCATTAAGATTAAGTTCCAATTATTTCTACCACTGCCCGACATGTATATTCCTATCATGTAGGGAAATCTATTAAAGGGATCTATCCTCAAGGAATATCGTGGGCTATTGAGTCTAGGGTTTAAACTTAAAATCCCTTTTCCAAGTTCATTTCAAGTTTACTGAATCAATCTTATTAAGGGCCAGTTAACAAGAAGCATTAAGACTAAGGCTCAATAAATAAACTTTTATATTACTCAAACCATAAAATAACCCCTTAATAATTGGTGATGTTGGAATTCATCATAACCCCAGTTAATTGACTTAGTTACGACACATATTTACAGGTAGTAAAAGCTTAAATAAAATAAAAGACATAAAGTAAATTGCTGGAAATTAAATACTCAAAAGTAAATGACTGAAAGTAAATGCTGAAATTAAATACTGAAAATTAAATGCTCAAAAGTAAATGCTGAAAGTAAATTGCTGAAAAGTAAATGCTGAAAGTAAATTGCTAAAAAGTAAATAAAGTAAAAGTACAATAAAAGAAAATGTTGAGGTAAAATGATCCACTTTTATTACTTCTATTTTAGATATCTCTCTTAATATACTATATTAACTTTGCATGATAATTATCAACCAGCCATATAGGCGGTATCCAGATTAAGTCAAATTAATAATTAATTACAAACCACCAATCAGGCGGTATCCATTTTAGACAGGTTAAAACCAATTTCAGTAATTACCAACCGACCAATCAGGCGGTATCCTTATTAAGTCATGTTTTAACTAGTTATATTATATTTAAGAGAGATTAATCTAAATATTAGTAATAAAAGCTTTACCTCTTACCCCAGCAAGGGGGAGTTACCTCCTCATTACTGAAAAGTAAAAACTGAAAATTAAAGAAAGAAAACTACTGTGCGTAAAAGTAAATTGCAGAAAGTAAAGACTAAAAAGTAAAGAAAGAAAGTGCGAAAGCTGGAATTAAATACTGAAAGCTGTAAATAAACAAACAAGATACAATCTTCAGAGAATTCTTAAGGAATTACATAGAAGAAAATATGAATTTACAAATGAAATGGTTTGGTATTTATAGGCAAAATTTGGCCTCCATCAAATCCAATATTAAATGCTCCACCAAATTCATTATTAATTGCTCCACTAATTGCTCCACCAAATCCATTATTAATTGATCCACTAATGTTATCATGTTTGGTGGGAGTTTCACTTTTTTTGCTTTGAAAATGACTTTAATAATTACACATAACACACATCCGGATGTTTCATCAATTTCGGTCATGAAATCTTCAGAATTCGAAATTATTTTATTCTTCAAAGTTGTAGATCTTTACGTGTTCTTTAATCTGGAAATTAAATCAGCTTAATACGACAATTGCACAAAATTAGAATTTCCGAAACTACACTTCTTTAGAACGCCCTTTCAAGTTTCCAATCTCCAAAATTAATATGTCAAGTCCAATTTTTACCCTTATTTGACCAACATTTCATCCTAAATGATTCCATTGAGTCCCAATATTATTTTATCTGCAAAATAAACTAAAACACATCAAAACGTTCATTAAACCCGAGAAACTAAACAAAATATTAAGTAAAAGGGGCGGTAAATATTGATATATTTTCCGCTCATCAAAGGTTCATCAAGTTTACAATATTTCATGATCACTAAACATGACAGCCACATATGCATGCATATAAGCCAGTCAGTTAAGTCATTTATGTGCATGTCAGAGGTTCAAGATGATGGCTAGGATGTCTTCTACTAATCACATGCTTAAGGAATTACATAGAATAAAATCATACAATTTCAACTTAACTTGAAGGAAACGAGACAAGTATGAATTTAAACTCTCACACCATTGCGTCGATCGCATTTCACCAAAAAAATACCTTTCAGATAAGCCTCAGCCCATTTTCCACGATTCTGGTGCATCTTTTGAACCCGTGCATTTTTCTCCAACCCCAACTCAGAAACGAAATCAGCCCATTGTCTTTCAAATTCATCTATGGATAACGGATTCAACATAAATGAGCTAAATGTTTTGGTGAATTATTCCTTTTTTATATTTGCTTGAGCATTTATCTGAAGATGCCAACAGCACAAACGATGTGAACAGCCTCTCATAACTGTTTTAATTGCCTTTGACATTGCCTTGTGACCGACGTAATCACACGCGTATAACGCAAGCACACGTATCGTTCAAGTAGTATAAAAAGTATCGGTCCCACGAGGACTTAAAACCTAATCTATGAATTTTATGAGGTCAAATGATTACTAGTATCTAACAGGTTGATTGATTGATTTGAAATGGTGAAGATTTTGAATTTAAAAACAAGTAAATAAAATTACACGAAAGTAGGTTTAAGAAAATTCAATATTAAGAAACTATCTAGGGTTGTGAATCTTTCTAATATCTTTTAAAAGATGAAGTGGTTATTTCATGTTTGTGTAATAAATCAGTTTACTAACCTGGAACACGAAATTATGCAAAAGCCTCTGTAGATGGTCTCACGCAAATACCCAGTATAACTCAATTGAACTATATGTCTATGTCAACCAAATTACCTGGATTCATTAAGTTAAAGTTCCAATTATGGCTACCCCGCCCGACAGGTATATATCTATCCTGTAAGGAAATCTATTAAGGGTTATCTATCCTCAAGGAAGATCATGGGCTACTAAGTCTAAGGCTGAAACGTAAAATTCCTTTGTCAAGTTTATTTTAGATTTACCAGATCAATCTTATTAGTGGCCAATTAACAAGACGCATTAAGCTTAAAACTTAATAAGTAAACCTTTAAATTACCCAAACTACAAAATAACCCCTTATAAACCGGTGATATTAGAATTCATCACAACCCTAGATAACTAACTTAGTTACGACACATAACTAGGGCTAGTAAAAACTTAAAAGTAAAAGACATAAAATAAAATGCTGAAAAGTAAATGCGGTAAAGTAAATACTGAAAAGTAAAATTACAAAAATAAAATGATATGGTTAAAAGATCTACTTTTACTACTACTAATTTATATATCTCCCTTAATATAATATATTAACTTGTGATAACATTACCAACCAGCCATATAGGCGGTAACCTGATTAAGTCAAATTAAGTCTAACCAGCCATTAATGTGGTAACAATATTTGTCCATAAACCAGCCATATAGGCGGTAAATTACCAACCGACCAACCAGGCGGTATCATTGTTTAGTCAAATTAAAATCAATTTAATATCAATTACCAACAAGCCAATATAACGGTATCCTCATTAAGTCAAATTTTAAATAGTGAATATATTATAATTAGGGAGATTAATCTAAATATCAGTAATAAAAGTTTTACCTTTCACCCTAGCAGTGGGAAGTTACCTCCCCATGTTGAATAGTAAAAACTGAAAAAGTAAATAAAGTAAATTATTATTACAGAACGTAATTAAAATTAATTACAAAACTGAAATTTAAAGTAAACTAGATATAAAACTCTATATTTACATCAGAGAATTCAGAGAGGAAGGTACATCTGAAACTGAAACCTCGAGCAAAATTTATAGGTCTCGGTAAGGTGTGCGCGTCGCAACGCCCCACATGTCACGCTCTGGTTGGCTGCTTCAGATTATTATCCGATGACGTGGCGATGTGGATAATTGACTCAATAATTTTGCTGACATGGCGATGACGTGGCAATACGTGGCGAAAGTGATTGTCGGCACCGTAGGATTGCGACACGTGGCACGCTCTGATTGGCTGATGATGACGTGGTGAGTTGACTCGGTCTACTGCTGATGTGGTGATGACATGACATGGCGACATGGAGTTACATATGGCGACACGTGGCGATTTCAATTGTCGGCACCATAGGATGATGACACGACATGGCGCACGTTAGCAGATCGGCTGTGATGTTGACACGTGGCACGACACACTTAGCAGTCAAACTTTTCAGATTCTGACACGTGTCCCCCGGCGCACATTAGCAACTCATGGCGCATGTTAGGCGTCGCGACGCACAAAATTATCAAATTGACCATTTGTCCGTTTTTCACTGTTTTGGCCCCAAATCACCTCCAGGGAGTCTTGAAACTTTATTTATCTACAAAATAACACAAAACACATCAAAATATTCACAAAACTCAAGAAATTATACAAATATAAGTTAAATGAGTGGGAAATAGTGATATATTATCACTCATCACACCCCCAAACCTAATATTTTGCTAGTCCTCGAGCAAAACACAGAATAAAATAACAGAAACATATTTAAAATAAAATTTAACTAAGTCACTTTTGTAGGGATCACAGTTGTATTTAGCGTATGCAACAAGCTTTTCAGCCCCTAGGTGTCCTTAGTGGACGAGTTGTAGTCTCGTGAGGGTTTACAACAATGATACCCAAAAACATTTTACAAAAGTAAAAAGGTAGTGAAACTAATGCACAAAAAGACAAGAGAAAATAGAATAAAGAAGTTAGTGACTAATAAGGTGAAACTTCTACTCCAAGTCACTAGTTGTTTTCTTTCTTTCTAAATTAACGAATAAGTAAATTTTCCGATTATATTTACCATTCTCTATATACATAGCCAACAAAATATTAATCAACTCATTTTTTCCCACAACAGTCACAAGTGCAGTTGATAAGAGGGTAATATTTTGTCCTAAAGTTTTATCAGAATTCACACCTTTTTACAGCAATGGAATAATTTTTTCTGATTTTTCTGATTTTTTTCTTTGATTTTTTGAATTTTTTTTTTATTTATATACAATATCTTCCACCTATGTAGCGAGTGTTGGGTCGGTGGCTCCCAAACCAGTTGGCTTTAAGGCACCAGGTGTTAAGACACCCCTACGGACTTAATTACTCAGACTTCATATATATATATATATTTTTGCAACATCCTTGATCCATGTAGCGAGCTTTGGGCTAGTGACTCCCAAACCAGTTGGCTGTAGGGCACTAGGTGTTAAAACACCCCTACAGACTTAATAACTCGGATCTCAGACTTTTTTTTTACTCCATTGCTTTTTGAGATGCTTCCTCCAATTAAAGTAGAGCACTGAATATTACAAACTTTTCAATTACAGCTTATGTCCGTATGTTACCATGCATGTTGATAATACCTGCCAACTGAGCATATGAAGATCCATTTTAGTCAATTTATGGAGAATTTACAAATTAAATAATTCAAAAGGAAATAAACAAAAATTAACTTGTTTCGAAAATGGGTTGAAATACGTATCAGGAATGAGAACTCCTTACACAGCTATATCTCACCAATTTCACATTTTTAGCCAAAATAAAAACAAAAATGCAAAATATTTTTGAAAAATTTTCAATTTTTTTGTATTTTTCGAAAAATTTTGGACTAAAAATAAAAACAACACACAACTACAAACAAGATACTGATTAACTAATTCCCTCCCCTAAACCTAAATGAGACATTATCCCCAATGTCTTAAACAGTAGAGTAAGAGTTTAGAAGATAGTACCTGGTTAACTGAAATTCTACACGAAAAGTTAAAGGTTAAGATCCAGATTAATCTGACGCCTCTTACCACGATCGTCCTCGGACCAATTTATCTTTGAAAGGATAAGGTCAATTTTTGGTTCATAGGTTAAGATTTGGTCAATTAGATCCGGAGCAGTTCTGGCAGTGAAGAGGAGTTCTTTTAAAGGTTTTGTCACGAACCCATTTCTCCGGGCATCAACAACAAACACAAAAAGAAAATCATAAAATTCTTCAACGTTGTACAGTCCAAGCGGTTTTTGGTGTATGTTCAGGTTCGCCCAAGATAACACTGTAAAAATTTCCTCCAATGTACCCAAGCCACCTGGCAAAGCAATAAAAGCATCAGTACGGTTAATCATTTCTACCAATCGTTCAGACATACCTGGCACGATCAGTTCTTCTCTGTTTGATGGTCCAATAAGATTTGCTTTTGCCAAGGGTTTTGAGATGATTCCCAAAATGTGACTGCCTCCCTCCTGTACAGATTTTGAAACGATCCCCATAAGTCCAAGATTGCCTCCGCCATATACTAAGTGCATATTCCTTGCAGCTAAGACTCGACCCAATTCTTGTGCTGCTTCTACGTATTGTGGCTTAACACCAACACTAGTACCGTAAAACAAACAGATTTTTTCAACTCGTCTTATTGAAGTGGCTTCCATGTTTTACTCTGGATGTCTTCAAAAGTGCAATGATGAGTTGAATTTATAACACCTGAAAAGGGTGAGTAAAATAATAGCACTAATACCTGCCAAATAACAATTATTAGTTAACTGTAAAATAAATCCTGATAGTAAAAAATGTATGGATTATGTCGAAGAAAATAAAAGAAAACAACAAAAAAATTACAATTATTCGGAAAAGACAAAGAGATATTATATCAATAAATATTTATGGCTTAATTGACGTCTATGCGTCAGGGACAAGCTTCCCATCCAATTTTCTTATAAATTGGCAAACAAGGTCTTTTTGAGTCAGATTCCCGAAACTTAATTGTTGTCTTTCTTTTTGAAATTTTGTATGTAATTTGCGAAAGGCTATGTGAACATATCCACTAGGATGCGTCTAAAGAGTCGAAGATATATCATCTAAAGACTCCTTACTCAAGCCATCCCTAATGAATTTAATTTTGTCTTCGCGATTATCAGACACCATTCCTAAAGAACGATAACGAGTATTGCAATTCAAGCGTGCACATTTGTAACAAACACCAATTTTCTTAGCTCTACGTTTCTTTGCATAGGTGCTTCTTCCAAAACTAGGCAAATGTGAAATAAAAGAGTCAGAAGACTCACCTACCAATCGGACCCGTGCTTCAATAATCCAACAAATATCAGTTGGAATACCTTTGATCATCAGTAGTCTCATCCATTCCAGGCGAGCTTTGTAGACTTTCATCAGAGATTTTTGAGGGAGAGAAGGAAATTACTTTTGAAGATTTGCGAGAACTTCTTCCATCCTGAAATGACTTATCCTGCAAAAATTAAACACACAAAAATAAAACACACCAAATAACACACAAAAATGACTTATCCTGCAAAAATTAAACACACAAAAATTACATGGGTTGTCTCCCTGCGAGCGCTGAGTTTAACGTCGTCAGCTAGACATGACTTCTCGAACGTTAGGCTGGATCTGAAAGTGTGATACTTTCTTTTTGTCGCTCAAATGATTCTCCCCAGTAATGCTTGACACGCTGACTGTTAACCTTGAATGTGTTGTTGGTGTTGGGATCCAGTAACTCAACAGCTTCATGTGGAAAAACATGAGTGATCACAAATAGACCTGACCACCTTGATTTCAACTTTTCAGGGAAAATTTTCAACCGTGAATTGTACAACAACACTTGCTACCTTGGTTCCAAATTTTTGTGCACTATTTTTCGATCATGCCATTTCTTGGTATTTTCTTTGTACAATCTAGTATTCTCATAAGCCTGTAAGCGAAATTCCTCCAATTCGTTGAGTTGGTGGAGTTTTTTTCTCTCCTGCAGCTTGTGGATCAAGATTCAACTTCTTTAGTACCCAGTACGCCTTGTGCTCAAGCTCAACTGGCAGATGACATGCTTTTCCAAACACCATTTGATATGGGGACATACCAATGGGTGTCTTGTAAGCTGTTCGATACTCCCATAATGCGTCATCCAATTTTGTAGACCAGTCCTTCCTTGTTGATCCAACGGTTCTTTCTATGATTCTTTTGATTTCCCTGTTTGAAACTTCAACCTGTCCATTTGACTGTGGATGATAAGCAGTGGCAACCTTGTGAGTAACTCCATATTTGGATAGGAGTGCATCGAAGTATTTGTTGTAGAAATGTGAGCCACCATCACTGATAATTGCCTTAGGTGTTCCGAACCACGTGAAAATATTATTTTTAAGGAATTTGATCACCACTTTTAAATCATTGGATGGCAGTGCAATTGCTTTGACCCATTTGGAGATGTAGTCTACAACAACCAGGATATACATGTTTTCGAATGATGGAATGAATGGTCCCATTACACATCAAATATCTCTACTTCCGGAATGTTTTGCAAATGTCCTTCAGTTCTCCTAGAAATATTCCCCGTTCTTTGGCACCTGTCACATTGAAAAGCAAAAAGATAAGCATCTTTAAAAAAAGTGGGTCAGAACAAACCTGATTGTAGGACTTTGGCTACAGTTTTATTCCCGCTGAAGTGTCCGCCATATGGTGATGAATGATAGTGTTGCAAAACATTGTTGACCTCCTCCTGTGGAATACACCGTCTCAATAGTTGATCATCACAGCGTTTGAACAGGTATGGCTCATCCCAAACATAATGCTTTACTTCCTTGAAGAACTTCTTTCGTTTCTGAGTTGTCCATTCCAACGGCCATTTTCCTGATACAATGAAGTTGACATAGTCAGCATACGAAGGGACATCATGCTGTTTCATGGCAAATAGCTGTTCATCTGGAAAATTTTCTTTGATTGATAATTATTTGCCAGCTGTTTCTCCATTCTCGAGCCTCGATAGATGATCTGCCACTTGGTTTTCTGTCCCTTTCCTGTCTCGAATTTCCACGTTAAATTTTTGTAGAAGAAGTATCCAATGGATCAATCTGGGTTTGTCATCTTTCTTCGTTATCAAGTATTCGAGAAAGCTTCGAATCCCTTTGACGGATGTCGGTGGAGGTAGTTTTTCAATTGTTTCAATCTTTGCTTTGTCTACCTCGATTCCCTTTTGTGAGATCCGGTGTCCAAGAACAATGCCTTCATGCACCATAAAGTGGCATTTCTCCCAGTTGAGTACTAGGTTGGTATCTTCACATCTTTGTAACACATGTTCCAAATTTTACAAACAGTGGTCAAAAGAATCTCCAAACACAGAGAAGTCATCCATAAAAACTTCCATAGTCTGCTCCAGCATGTCTGAGAAGATGGCCATCATCCAATGCTAAAATGTGGTGGGAGCATTACATAATCCAAATGGCATCTGCGAAAAGCAAAAGTACCATAGGGACATGTAAATATGGTTTTCTCCTGATCTTCTGGGCGATGGCAATCTGATTGTAACCTGAATATCCGTCCAGAAAGTAATAGAACTCATATCCCGCCAGTCTATCTAACATATAGTCAATGAATGGTATTGGAAAATGGTCATTCATTGTTGCTTTGTTCAGCTTCCGGTAGTCCATGCATACTCTCCATCCAGTCACTGTTCTTGTTGGAATCAGCTCATTTTTTTCATTGGTGACAACAGTAATTCCTCCTTTCTTCGGTACACACTACATAGGACTCACCCAAGTGCTGTCTGAGATGGGGTATATGATGCCAGTATCCAACCAT
Source organism: Zanthoxylum bungeanum (assembly GCA_019454045.1). NCBI lineage: Eukaryota > Viridiplantae > Streptophyta > Magnoliopsida > Sapindales > Rutaceae > Zanthoxylum > Zanthoxylum bungeanum. The sequence goes on from SKCR01030506.1 coordinate 91,498, forward strand.
TTGATGATTTCTTTCTTCACGACCTCCTTCATGATTGGATTAAGTCTCCGTTGATGCTCCACTATGGGTTTGTACTCATCGTTCATCAGAATCTTGTGCATGCAAAATGATGAACTAATGCCTCGAATGTCTACTATAGTCCAACCAATGGCTCTCTTGTGTTCTTGTAATACTCTTAACAATTTTTCTTCGTTCTCCAATGTTAGCGAAGAAGAAATAATAACAAGTAATTCAGAAGATTTTTCAAGAAATACATACCTGAGATGGCTCGGAAGTAACTTCATCTCTAGTTGTGGTGGTTCTTTAATCGAAGGCTTAATTCAATCTTTCTTTGGCAGTTCCAGGCTTTCCACTTGTGGTGTCAATTTGAATCGGAATGGTTTGTCAAGGTAGTTGATACATTCCAGGATTTCAGCATCTAGTTCACTGTCAGTAATGTTGGTGATGCAAGCTTCAAGTTTGTCCGTGGGAGTTGTATCAATATCCTGGATGAGGCTATCAACAGCATCAATTCTGAAACATTCTTCCTCATTTTCTTCACTTGGGAATTTCATGGCTTTGAAAACATTGAAGGTAACTTCTTGGTCCTGAACTTTCATGGCTAGTTCTCTTTTTTGTACATCAATCACAGTTCGACTTGTTGCCAAAAATGGTCTCCCAAGGATGATAGGCACATCTTTGTCTTCTTCCATGTCTAGGATAATGAAATCTGCTGGGAGAATGAGTTTGTCAACTTTGACCAGGACATGTTCAACGACTCCTCTCGAAAATGCGAGCGTTCGATCAGCAATTTGTAGTGAGACTGAGGTAGGCATTGATTCTCAAATTTACAGTTTCATGTAAATAGAAAAAGGCATCAAGTTAACACTAGCACATAAATCATATAAAGCCTTATCGATGTAATGTTCTCCAATGGTGCATAGGACTGTGAAACTGCCAGGATCTTTCAACTTCGGGGGAAGTTTCCTTTGAATGATGGCACTACATTCTTCCGTCAATGCTATTGTCTCGTAATCTCCCAATCTCCATTTTCGTGAAAGAATGTCTTTCATGAATTTTACATAGCTGGGCATTTCTTCCAAAGCATCTGCAAATGGAATGTTGATGTGCAACTTTTTGAACACATACAGGAATCGAGCAAACTGCTGTCCAGTTTGTTTTTCTGAAGGCGCTGAGGAAAAGGTGGAAGTGGAATGATCTGATCTGATCTTTTTCTTTTTCCTTTGCTTCTTTTTCCTCCATCTGTGGAACTGCATCTTTTGGAAGTTCTTCAATTGTTGCATTGATTCCAACATCTTTGTTGATTTCAGTACCGCTTTTCAAGGTGATGGCTTGACATTGCTCCTTCACTCGGTTCCTTGGATTTGGTTATGTATTGCTGGGAAGATTTCCTGGCGATCTGTAACTCTAAGCATTGGCCAGTTGTCCAATTTGATTCTCCAGTGCTTTGATGGAAGCATGTTGGCTTTGAATATAGCATCATATGCTGCTTGTTGCTTTTTGAACATCTCTGCAATCCATTCTTTCATTTATGGTTCTTTTTCATGTTCCTGGCCTTTGTTCTGTTGTTGAAATCCTGGTGGTGGATAGTTCTGCTGTTGGAATCCAGGTGGTGGATTGTTCTTTTGCCCTGAATTGTTACCCCAAGGAAAATTGGGATGATCCTCATGTTAGGGTTGGTGCTCAGAGCGCCAATCCGGACCGTATTCATGTCTGATTCATGAATACGAACATCCCCTTATTGCATAATATTACTTATTTGTGGTTGCACCTCTTGTTTTTATATACGTATTCGATTTGATTACGATTAAATTGAAACTAAATGTGGTTTAGTAATATGTATATATTAAACAAAGCCCCGATAATATATAATGCAGTAAACAGTTACAAAGTTAGTTTGTAATTGACATTGGGAAGTGTCACTGCTATATGTATATTATCAAACATAGTTCCTGGTCAAGATTTGCTAACACGGGTCGGTTAGTCAAATCTGTTGAGACTAGTACATGTCGTATATCGAGACTTTGTCTGATGGTTTATCCCAATGAACCATGAGTCTAGGGAGACCCGTATAGACGTGTAGGTGTTTATAGTGGATAAACACTGAACGGCTCATCTAAGATTCTTAATAGATGGTACACAACTTCAATAAGAATCTTCTCGGGTTGAGTAGCATAGTGGTCCTTCGACTTGAGATACCACTGTGGATGTATGAGACATCCTCCACACTTAGATGGCAGTCACGTCACCGATCTATTTAGATCAGACCTCCGCCTGTTAGTTGGGTGTGGACCGATCCTTAGGATATCCTGTGTATGTCAAGATAGGATCCGTCAGTTCTGTGTACATAGCATAGGTAGTCCATATATATTTAGCAGTCTGTTAAATCTTTGGCCACAGTATACATCGGAAGTAAGTTCCGAGTGTTATTTAAAGATTGTTAATAGATACGTCGACGAGATAATACCTATAGAGATTTGACGTTTACATCTATATCTCTGGGATTATCTGGATACCTGTGATGGAGGGATTATACGTATGCAATGACCTCGACCTGTATGATTCAGCGAGATTATCCGTGACCATAATAATCTACGGGTGGATAGATTATGGACACGAAATTAGATTTTGTGACGGATATACCTGAATCTAGAGAGTCTCAATAATGAAACATACTCGTAGAGCACTAGAGCAACATTTATGAATAATGATGATTATTTATAAATCGTTTAATCGTTAAACGAAAAATACATGCGAACGGGCCGAACCGTCATTTCCTAATTAATGTGTATTTGTATTTAATATATGATATTATTAAATACACATTAATAAATAGTCAAATAAAGGTATTTGACATATATCATTAATATATGTATTTGAGATATTTAAAGCAAATATAATGCATATATTTGATATATTTGTATTTAATTAATTATTTAATTGTTAAATGATTAATATAATTTAAATATAAATATATCACCAAATGATAAAGTTAGGAAGTGATTATAAGTTGCAATTGTTGACTTATACATTAAAGGAAATGGTTGTCAAATTGATTTTGACTTCTTAAGATATTTGTTCAAATTGTTTGAAAAATGAAAATATTTTTTCCTTTATTTCTTGATAAATTCGGCCAACACTTATAAAATATAAGAGTTATATTTTTCTTAGTTGCATTTGTTGACTTAATATAAATATCTATAAAGTGTTATTTAGATATTTTATCAAGTTGATTTAATGAAATTCAAATGAAATTGAAATTAATTTTTCTTGTATATGCCTTTGCCAATTCGGCCAAGGCCTTTGTGATGCAAGTATATATTGTTTTTCATTTCATTTGGTATCTAACCTAATACACTTTAAAAGAAAGCTCCATGAATGGAACCAAAGAAAGCTTGTGAGAAAGAAAGAAGAAACCAAAGAAAGCTTGGATTTTAGTAAGTTTCTCCAACTTACTATTAGAAAAGAAAATGTTCCTTAGGATCTAGGCTTTAAAATATGATGTTCTTAGGTTATTTCTTTCTTTATTCTTTGTGTTTTTGATGATGGAATTTTTGGTGAAAGTGTAGAGCATGTATGATGAAGGAAGCTTATGGCTATTGTAGTAATAAGTGTTCTTTTATGGTTTTGGAAACCTTGTTGCTAATATAGAGTTGTTGACCCACTCTCAGATGACCTAGATTTTATCTTGAGTTGTTTCATTGTGTTGAGACTTTGATTGGATGGAAGAAACATGATTGAAGTATTGGATTTAACCAATTTGGTCTAATTTGTCCAATTTGAAGAAATTGAAAAATTAGGGTTCATGACCAATTCCAAATTTGGGGATTTTCATATATGTTGTGCATTTGGATGTGTATATGATACATATAAAGTTTCATGTTCATTGGATTACATCTTGATGTGTTTTGATGCATGAAATGACAAAATGCACAATTTGCCCACCAAATGGAGCATTCGGCCAAATGAAGGAATATTGGGGATTTTGGTTGTTTTGGTGTTTTTTTTGTTTTGAACATGCTAATTCATCTTAGAAATGATTTAGAATCATTCAAAATTGATTTGATCAATTTCGGACTAAAATGGACAAAGTACCAAGTGTAAGGGCAATTCGGTAAATTCACTTAAATATGATTTATTTGAATTTTGTTTCATAATTTGATTATTGGATAATTAAATAAATATATTTATTTAATTAATCCGAGAAAAAGTTTTGAAATCGAAAAATTTGATTTTCCACCGCTTCCGTTGCGTTACCGATGTTCTGCCCCAAAAAACCCCTACACCTCCACCCTGGGTTGTAGGTGTTGGAATATGGATTGTTCCACTGCCTGTTGAAATTGTTGATATAATTCACCGCCTCTTCAAGTTGGTTTGGTTCTGGTGCTCCTCCATATGGTGAACTTGTGGATCCAGTGGTAAGAGTCTCTATGAATTTGCATATCTGATCCAGCTTGGCATTGACTGCTGTATTGGCTCCAACTTCAAAAATTCTTGCAATTATTAGGATCATGCTCCTTTCTGTTAGCCACAAGGAATTTTTTTTGGCTATTTCTTCGATTAGGTCCCAGGCTTGATCTTCTCCTTTAGCCATTAAAGCTCCTCTAGCAGCAGCATTGATTGTGGTTCTCATCAGTCCAGAAATTCCATTATAGAAAGTTTGGACTTGAAGCCATTTTCGAATCTCATGGTGAGGAAATTTCCGGAGCAAATCTTTATAACTTTCCCAAGCTTCGTAGAGAGTTTCCGAGTCTTGTTGTACAAAGGACGTGATGTCATTCCTAAGATTTCCAGTTATGGTTGGTGGAAAGTACTTTGTAAGAAATTTGGTGGCTAAAGTGTTCCAAGTTGTGATGGAACCTGCTAGTAGTGATGTAGCCAAGCTTTAGCTCTGTCCTTCAAGGAGTATGGAAAAACTCGCAGTCTCATTACTTCTCCAGCTTCTCAGTTGTAATTGAAAGTGCCGCAAACTTCCATAAAGTTGCTGATGTAGGTATTAGGATCTTCATTTGCTTTCCCTCAAACTGCACTGACTCCTGAATCATCTGAATGCATATTTTGATGTCACACGCATTTGCTGGAAAATAAGGAAGTACAATACATGAAATGAAGCCGTCTACCACCGGAATAGTTCTGTCTCGAATGGGCATTGGTGGTGCAACTTCCAAAGGTTAAGGTTCCATGTTGACTAAAGCTTCTTGGCTTTCACGCCTTTCCTTTCTCAACTGTCTGATGGTTCTTTCAATTTTTGGGTCAAATGATCGGAGTTCAAAGCTTCTAGTTTGTCTCATGTAGTTTCTGAGAACCTGAAACACAAGAAAAAAACAATAAGTAAAAAGAAATTAGATACAAGTAAAGGTATCTAACCTCAAAACCAATAGAGAAAGATAAATAAGTCCCCGGCAACGGCGCCAAAAACTTGACCAGCGTAATCACACGCGTATAACGCAAGCGCATATATCGTTCAAGTAGTATAAAAAGTATCGATCCCACGAGGACTTAATACCTAATCTATTAATTTTATGAGGTCAAATGATTACTAGTATCTAACAATTGATTGATTGATTTCAAATTGTGAAGATTTTGATTTAAAAACAAGTAAATAAAATTGCACGAAAGTAGGTTTAAGAAAATTCAATATTAAGAAACTATCTAGGGTTGTGAATCTTTCTAATATCTTTTAAAAGATGAAGTGGTTATTTCATGTTTGTGTAATAAATCGGTTTACTAACCTGGAACACGAAATTATGCGAAAGCCTCTGTCGATGGTCAGACGAAAATACCCAGTATAACCCAATTGAACCATATGTCTATGTCAACCAAATTACCTGGATTCATTAAGTTTAAGTTCCAATTATGGATACCCCAGCCCGACAGGTATATATCTATCATGTAAGGAAATCTATTAAAGGGTTATCTATCCTCAAGGAAGATCGTGGGCTACTAAGTCTAAGGCTGAAACCTAAAATTCCTTTGTCAAGTTTATTTTAGATTTACCAGATCAATCTTATTAGTGGCCAATTAACAAGACGCATTAAACTTAAGACTTAATAAGTAAACCTTTAAATTACCCAAACTACAAAATAACCCCTTGTAAACCGGTGATATTAGAATTCCTCACAACCTTAGATAACTAACTTAGTTACGACACATAACTAAGGCTAGTAAAAACTTAAAAGTAAAAGACATAAAATAAAATGCTGAAAAGTAAATGCGGTAAAGTAAATACTGAAAAGTAAAATTACAAAAAATAAAATGCTAGAGGTTAAAGGATCTACTTTTACTACTACTATTTTAGATATCTCCCTTAATATAATATATTAACTTGTGATAACATTACCAACCAGCCATATAGGCGGTAACCTGATTAAGTCAAATTAAGTCTAACCAGCTATTAAGGCGGTAACAATATTTGTCCATAAACCAGCCATATAGGTGGTAAATTACCAACTGACCAACCATGCGATATCCTTGCTTAGTCAAATTAAAATCAATTTAATATCAATTACCAACCGGCTAATATAGCGGTATCTTCATTAAGTCAAATTTTAAATAGTGAATAAATTATAATTAGGGAGATTAATCTAAATAGCAGTAATAAAAGTTTTTTACCTTTCACCATAGGAGTGGGAAGTTATCTCTTCATGTTGAATAGTAAAAAATGAAAAAGTAAAGAAAGTAAATTATTATTACATAACGTAATTAAAATTATTTACAAAACTGAAATTTAAAGTAAACTAGATATAAAACTCCCTATTTACATTGGAGAATTCAGAGAGGAAGGTACATCTGAAACTGAAACCTCGAGCTGAATTTATAGGCCTCGATAAGGTGTGAGCATTGCGATGTGCCACGTGTCGCGCTCTGGTTGGCTGCTTCAGATTCTTATCCGATGACGTGGTGATGTGGATAATTGACTCAATAATTATGCTGATGTGGCCATGACGAGGCAACACATGGCGAAAGTGATTGTCGGCACAGTAGGATTGCGACACATGGCATGCTGTGATGATGACGTGGCGAGTTGACTCGGTCTATTGCTGATGTGGATGATGACGTGGCTGACATGTGAAGTGACATGTGGTGACACATGTTGGCGATTGTCGTCACCATAGGATGATGTCACGTGGCACGGTGCACGTTATCAGATCGGTTGTGATGTTGACATGTGGCACGTCATACGTTAGTAAGTCAAACTTTTCAGATTCTGACACGTGTCCCCTGGCGCATGTTATCAGATCATGGAAAATGTTAGGCGTCGTGACGCCAAAGGCTTGCGCGTTGCAACGCGCAAAATTACCAAATTGCCATTTTGTCCGTTTTTTACTGTTTTGGCCCAAATCACCTTCAGAGAGTCCTTGAACTTTATTTATTTACAAAATAATACAAAACACATCAAAATTTTCACAAAACTCAAGAAACTATACAAAATATTAAGTTAAATAAGTGGGAAACAGTGATATAATTACCACTCATCACCTTGTCACCATCAGTTATGACTGACTTAGACTGTTTATGTTGGGGTTTTGGGCGATGGGGCGCAGCGGAAGCGCGGGTTCGAGCGAAATCATATTTTAAAACTTTTTCAAAATACCAAATAAATTATTCAATATCAAATATTAATAATTTATTCATATTTCACCTAAACCTATTTATTTAATATCAATATTAACATAAACATGTTGAAAACTCGCGAAACTTTTACGAAAACCGTTTTTCCGCAAAATTGTCTAAAATACGTTTTTGACCGAACCGACCACCCGACACTTATGGAAACAGCCTAGGTCACTTCCAATAGTGTCGGGGCAGTTCATGGACTGCCCGAACAGTGACGGATTCACTGTTTGGACAGTCGTCACCCCATTGGCCTCAAAATCCACTCGGTAACGCCGTTTTTGGCCGTTTTCGCTTATTTCAAGTCGGAAACACTTTCCGGCAATTGTGCCAACTCCCAAATGCATCCATAATATTTAATTTAACATCAAATACATCAATATATACACTAAAAATTCCATATCTGATCCAGAAGGTAAATTGACCAAATTTTCATGTTTTAATTTAATTTTATCCAAGATTAATCTAATTAATCCAACACCAAAGAAGTCCTACCACATATGAACAACTCTAGAAATATTCTAGGCTATTTAGAGTGGATCAAAAACTCTAGAATGGAAACCATTCATCAAATGAACAAATTGGACAAAATTACACTAATTTCCATCCAATCTACTTCGCACATGCTTCAATAACTTCCAATCCATCAACGAACATCAAAAGCCCCAAAAATTAAGTTTTAATGAACCGTATAACTATTCTAAGCATTCAAGAAAAACAATTTCCAAGTTTACGGTTAAGTAGATTACTTTAATCTCTTCAAATCCCAAGCCTTTTCTTGAATTTTTCCTTCAAAATCCATGGATTCTTCAAACCAATTTGTAAACTCATTTTTAAGGAGCTTGGAAGTTGATGAAGATGATGAAAAGAAAGAGAAAAAATAATTTTCTTTTATAAAAGGAAGTGGCCGAAAATGGGTTGGTTTGGGGGCATTATTGTCCTTTCAAAATTAATCAAATTGATATAAATATAAATCAAATCAAACTTTGTATTAACCAATCAAAATTGGACAAACAAGGTTTGATTTAAATCATGCCAAGTGTTACCAATTATTTATCACCATTTGTCATAATAAATATGAAAAAAAGCATAAGGCTTAAAATTTAATTATTTAATTATTTAACTATTAAATAATCAAACAATTAATTTACACACATATATGTATTTTATTTACATTAAATAAAAAATACATATATTATTGGCATGTGTCAAAATCTCATTTGAAGTATTATGAATAATATATATTATTCATCTCGAGTTGCCCAAGTGCTTAACGAGTACACTTCATATTGCGAGACTCTCTAAGTTTAGGTTTATCTGTCACGAAATCCAATTTCGTGTCCATAATTCACACACTCATGAATTATGATGACCACAGATAATCTCGCTAAATTATGCAAGCTGAGGTCATAGCATACGTATAATCCCTCTGTCACAGACCATCTATATTATACTTGGGATATATATCAAAACGTCAAATATGTTCGGTATAATACAGTCGACTTTCAATTTACGATCTCTAAATAACACTCATAACTGATTTTTGAAGTTATACCACGGCCATGAATTTACTAGATCGTAAACACGTGAGGATGCATATTCCCTGTACACAGGACTGACAGATCTTATCTTGATACGTACTGGATATCATGAGCATCAGTCCATACCCAACGAACAGGCGGAGGTCTGATTATGAATAGATCGTTGACGTGACTGCCATCAAAGTGTGGAGGATAACTCATATATCCCACTGTGGTATCTCAAGTCGGAGGACCACTATACTCGCTCACTCGAGTAGTTTTCTATTGACGTTTGTGTACCATCTATTAGGAAACCTTCAGTGAGTCGTTCAGTGTCTTATCAAATAAATACCTACATGTCTATACGAGTCTCCCGAGACTCACAGTTCACTAGGATAAACCATCGGATCAATGTTAGTGTTTGCAAAGGTCCCAAGATCATAAACAAGCATGAAACATGTGTGAATAATAAATCAACGAAGTTGCGGAATACTTACATCGATCGGTTGAGCGACGTGGAGATGAACAAAACTGAAATTCTGCCTCATGGACTGATCGGCAGTGACTGTCACAGCTCACTGGTTTTTAGCTATGTTTTAGTCCTTCGTCAAGCTCCAAGCTTCGTCGAACGATTCCCGACTCATGGGTGGACTTCCATATCACCTTCGCATGTCTCTCAGAGTGCTAGCTCTTGTGCTTTTTTCCATAAAAATCACCACTCATGTTTCCCTTCTTCTCGGCAAAACCAGAAGAAACAGCCCACTGTTGGGCGTGAGATGAGGGAGAAAGAGAGAGGAGAAATATGTGTTAAATATTGGAAAAGTGTATCTAATACACTTTTATATTTTCCAAAAATAAATAAAATGATTTTCCATTTTTTTGGCTTTCAAAAAGTCAAATGGTAAAAAGCTCTCCAACAACTCCAACAACTACCATCAATCAATCACATCAATCAATCAAGTGTCACATCACTCAAAGTGACATGTGATTTGACGCTTGATGTGACGCTAGCGATTTGACGCTTGATTTGACTTGCGTGCCGCACTCAAATTCGAAATGCGAATGCGCTCGCAAAAACTCTCGGGCTCGGGTTCGCTAATTCCAAATTAACAAATTTCCTGTTGCGACGCAATTAACTGATTAGGCGTAGCAAAATCACTATTCACATCGCTAACGAATTAATTCTAAATTAATTCGTTCGCCCGAATTAAAATCTAATTTTAATTCCGCGTCGAAATCCAATTTCATTTAATATATCAAATATATTAATTAATCGATTAATTCCAAATTAATCGTTATCGCTCTTTAATTGATATTTTATCCCAAATAAAATATCTATGCTATTAATCCCAGATTAATTTGGAGTGCGAGTCATACATCATCAGGAATCTTCGGGAAGCGACCCATGAGATCCCCGGATATGTTGGCAGTAAATTCGGTCGTCGGACTATCCGAACACATAAGTACCTCGTACTACGTTTTACCGATTTACAAGACAAGGTTGGCTTCTAGCAAAGCGCCATGCCTTCCCAATTCTCCAGAAATATCCTTACAGGAATAAAGGATCTATATCAGGCGTAGTATACATAGTATTGTGTATGTCTGTCCAGTATCGGATGATCACGTGCTAGGCCTGGGGCTGGAATTATGTCTGTCTCGTACGAAGCACATGTCAGATGTCTGGTAACTAGTCTCTATAATCGGAAAAACTTGACCTTGTCATTTTATCCCGATGACTGCAGTTCTTAAGAGTACTAGTACCGTATCCTACGTGACCATCATCTCCATATGACTGGAGTGACACTTCCGTCTTGACATCACACCCAACACACTACGATTCTCAATATATCCAGCATAGACGTTCACAGAACCTGTTATAGCCCTGGACGACCGCAACCAAAGTATATTGATTGTCGCAAGTATTAGCGGTGCAAGTCTCAGGTTAAGACCAAATACACCTACCCTGATTTCGAACTTCCATAGACACATAGTCATACTACCAATGGAATTTCGAGGGGGTCTATACAGAGTGAAGCTGTTTCCCGTACCATTGGTAAAACATAACCTCCTATTACACTTGCATGAGTATCCTATACCCAAATATATGAGAACTATGCCGTTGTGCCCTCACAACGCGCACAAGTGTAATACTAGTCTTTTACGTATTTATCGATGTCCAATCTCGACAATACTCTGACTATGGATATTTAATGATTTATCCTTCGTGGATTGATACTGTCTCATATCATTCTCAATCCAGGAACAAATCACAATGACCTCTCATCATTTATACATCTAGGTGATCTAATCACAAATGATAAGAGTGCAATCTCCTTTATCACATAGTTAATTTGTACAACAACACCTGATCGGTACAAATAGTGATGCTATGGGTCATAATTGTCCAACAATCTCCCACTTGGCCTATAGCCAGTCACTCGAGTGTCTAACACCCGAACTATATACAGTTGGCTCAAATTGCTGAGAAGGTCTTTCGTCAGCGGATTTGCATGATTATCATCTGATGCGATTTATTCGATCATCACATCGTCACGATGTATGATCCGAACGAATCAGATGAATATCGAAGTATGTATCTGGATCGTTTATGAGACCATTAATTCTTTAGCCTATGCTCAAACCTAGCTCAGCTGCTAACAGAACTATATCTAATCTAATTAGATTTATTTATCGACCCAAAAAGCTTTTATTTCCGCCTCAGCTGCAGCAATGACCCGCATATATTGTTTATTCGGTAACAATATCTTGCTTGGAATATTTCCAACTAACTATACCGTTATCCAAACTTTATAGTACCGTTTGCGACTTATAGTCGTTTTTCGGTTTAGGAAACTTGTTACAGTGATCCCGGTCACTTCAAGTTCTTCATCTCCAAAGATTAAGACAACATCCTTAGTTCTCTAAGATACTAAGTATGTCCTTAACTTCAATCCAGTGATTATCACTTGGATTGTCCTGTCTGTGAATCCATATGCTCAAAGCGTATGAGACATCAGGTCGCGTATATTTTTCAATGTACGATTTCTCAGAGAGTTTTCTCGAAAGCCAAGCTTTCACTGATAGTTTTATGGGAATATCATTTCCAAGAAATGACGTATTATCATTATTTATAGGACAACCACTGTCAGTGTGCTCCCACTAACCCTCTTATATACACAAGAATCATTTCGTTTTGAATTAAATCATAAACTATTATGATTACATCAAAACGATAATTCTAAGAACCTATGCTTGCTTCAATCCAAACATGGATCGAATAACCTGCAAACCTTGTTTGCTAGTTTTGGTACGACAAAACCGATAGGATGTTGTAAACATCCTCCAAAAGGTTTCCTTTTCAGGAAATCGATTTTCCCGTTAAGCTGACATATTTCATAAATGAAACATGCAGCGTTAGCAAGCATTATCCAAATGGATTTACCGTGACAACAGATAAAAGGTTGAATCGTAATCAACACAATGTTGATAACGATACCTTTCCGCTAAAAGCCTAGCTTTGTACGTTGGTATGTTACCATCCATGTATGTCTTCCTAGAAGACTTATAATTACCATTAGGCACAATGCCTTACGGTACATCAACTAGTATCCAAACTTGTTGATATACATGGAATCCATTTCGGATATCATGACATTTTGCCTTAATAGGGAGTCGATACCTTGTATGACTTACTCATACGTAGTCAGTTAGTATACCTCAATGAGATTGACATCTTTATGAGGTGAGATCAGAAACACATACCCTAGGTTATTTTCTGACTCTCTCCGACATACGTGGTTCTTGTGTATTCGAAGATTACTGGTAATAGTTTCATCCTTGATGAACTATTTGTGTTCCATTAGAAATCGGTGCCTTGAATAGTATTACTCCAATTTTTCATCGAGTTTTACTATCCTCCCACTTTCCACTGCATATCGGTATTCCTCTTAGGAAAACCGCATGGTGAGCAACAATTACATTGTTCTCATGTGAGTTGTATAAGTACTATACTTTGGTATCCCTAGGATAACCTACAATTGGCACTTATCCAATTTGGGTTCTAGTTTGGTATCATCCAAACATATGCCTAGCATACCCAAATGTTCAGGATTGAGAAACCCAGTTTCTTTCCCGTTCATATCTAATATGAAATCTGTCAAACAGGTTTTTATGGAACCTTATTCTTAATAAGTTATTGTATTGTTTAAAGCTTATCCGTAGAAGGAAATGGTAGTTCAGAGCGACTCATGATTAGTCTTATCATGTCTAACACAATTCGGTTAATCCGTTCGGATACACCGTCAAATTGACATGTTCCGGGAGGAGTCCTCATTTGAAAGAATACTATACTCTTTCAAGTATAATAGAAACTTATTGCTTAAGTATTTTCATCATGGTCTAACCGTGACGATTTAATACTTTAGCCGATTTGTTTGTCTATTTCGTGTCGAAACTAAAATTTTACGATTTGTGTTCTTCAAAAGAAACACATAACCATAACGCGATGCCACATCCGTAAGGTCACGAAATATTCATATCCATCTCTAGCCATGAACTAGGGCTTACAGATTGGTGGAATTTGGACTTTTACCAAGTAAATAGTATTTAAGGAACTTTGCCCAATAAACTAGATTCGTAGACTTTATTTGATTGGAATCAAATTAGTCCGAGTACCCACTATTCAAAAGTGCGGATATACGAGTCTTGTTTTATTGTGTCCCAGACAACAATGCTACAATTGAGTTTCTTCTGATCAAATCAGTTTGAACTATTTGTTTGTCATGTTTGAGATTTATTTATATTCAAAATATAAATACTGTTATTCACATATAATGTGTTTATCTCAATATCATCTTTATATAATAAAACACTTTAGTGTTCTAGAATATAAAGGTTCACCCGCAGCGGGTTAAACACTGATATAAAGATAATGTTTCTAGTCAAACTAGTTACATTATAACAGTTTCCTAACTTAGGTACACACCCGAGGGTAGTTCCTAAACTTAGGTATCTACGGTTAAAACATCGACTTTCATCCAGTTTATAAGCCGCAAATTAAATCTCAATGGAAGTCAGTATCCTGCTCAAAGCAGATTCTGAACACCAGTATAAATTTATGTATCACGCTAAGTATTTAAAATCCAATTTTAATACTAGTAGTGAATATATTTATGAAAAAAATATTTGAAGTCAGAGCCTTGCTCGTCTTCAATTCCTTCATGTCTGCTTTGTCCAAACGGCAGTCATGCTTCCGCGATCCCGTTTGCCACAATTAGGCAGACATTTTGGGATATGTCATTTTTCTTCCTAGAAGAATATAATGATTTTGCCTTTGCCCATTTCAACACTCCAGAAGCCTTTGGCCAAGCCTCTGGTTTCTAGAATATCAAAGTAAGGTGCGCCTTGCGCTACTTGCCTAATTGCAAACTTTGACTTTGTCTCGTTGAGAATATTCATTAACTCTCCAAGAGTTATGTATTGTAATTTAGTACTTCTAAAATCTAAATATAGATTTATGAAGATCCTTCAATTTCTTTATCATACTTTAAGGATCTAATCCTTAGTTCTGATTCAGAAATTAAGGAGTCTATTGCGACAAGCTTAATGGATTAAGCACTAAAGTTATTATCACATAAATCTTCCAAAGATTATGTTCTACTGTTTGCTTAACTCTGGGCTTAGGCCTAATATGTTATTTTATCAAATAAAATAACTTATTAGTTTCCAGGACCATCCTGAAATATTATTCCCAATTTGAAAATTAAACCATTTAAATACATTTTCCCTAAGATTATGTTTTAAATGTCAATCTTTCAATTTTATTTTGATTCTAATAGTCCAATTATTTAATCAACGATTTAGGTACTATTTATTATAATGATTACAATAGTCCAACTATTTAATCAACTATAATTTAATAGATTAAAATCAATTATATTGATTACTATAATCCAATTATAAAATCAACTATAAATGAATAGCTTGAATATAGTCCAACTATTTATTAAAACAACATTTAAATATTAGTCCAACTACCATTTAATTTATTTGACGAATGATGTTTGTTTGAGCGCGTATGGCAAGTAATTAAACGAGTATTGCAAATTCAATTCTTGCCTCCCACTATTTTTCGACGAGCCTCTAACCCTCTGTCGAGTACTCGGGAAACTGTATTTCCTAACGGGCTATGATCCCGTTAAATATCACACAATCTTGACTTTGGCCAACAAATTGTATGATAATTAACTAGGTAGATCTCTAATATCAATTTGATCCAATCCAATTCCTAGATCCAGTAGGGGGACATCCAAGTCCGAAACATATATCTTATATATGCCAATACATCCAATGTATTACCTAACATTTTTCCTCTGAATCAACTAAGCCTTGGCTTTGGCATAACAAACTTAGTGATCCCAGTTAAGCGCGACCCATTGACCATGGAAAGTTTCGTAATCAATGTCGATGGACAAGAAGTGGTCTTGACTTTGGCCAACAAACCACAACTTGGACAAGACACCAATATGGAACAAAGCTCTCGTGATTCAAACACATCCTCGACGGAAAAAGGCCTTGACTTTGGCCAACAAGCCAATGCCAGTCTCGGATCTTGAGTGAGAATCACTCAATGGAAGGAAAAACGCTTATTATTTTGCGAGGGTTTTTCGAGTGCAAATTGGCAACCAATTTATTATCTTTGTTAAGGTTTCATCATCATACACCCTTAAACATTCTAAACACATAATAAAGCGCGTATAAATAAATAATAATGATATGCAGATGGATACTTTACACATTAATCCTAGATCAAATCTCTCCATTTCTCTCTCCCTCTAGCACAAATATTTCTTCTACCCGTTACTCTACACTTCTAAAGAAACCTCATTTACATTGAGGGGATATATGAGAAGAGAATACAAAGAATATGGAGGTATAAGGCTGGACACGTAGGTCCAATTTAATAAATCAAATTTATTACAACAATTTCTAAAATTATCTCACCCATCTAATATCCATCTGATATACATTATTCATGCATCGGAACCATGTATTCACACAAGCATGTTATCAATCAATCTAATCAAATTAATTAATCTGATAATTAGTGACCATCCAATGTTCAAACAACGATTTGATTTTGCTCGAGTCAAACTTGTTTTGCGAATAAGTAATCAAAGTACGAATTCTCGAATTAAATTAAACTACATCATTAAATCCAATTTAATATGCATTCAATTCTAATTTGCTATTTAATTCCAAATTAAATATTACACTTTAATTACGAACCTTTACGACTTAAATTCCAAATTTAATCGCTACGGGTCTCAAAGCCCGATTAACGTCCAACGTCAATTCAATTAAAGTCCAATGGGCTTTTAATTAATTTCTTAAGGCGTGGACTTTTGGTCAACTCGGGTCGAACCCAATAACCAAAGTCCAATCCGAGAGTTACCCCATAAGCCCAGGAATCAATTTAGGCCCATTAGGCCCAATTAAACTTTAAAGGTCCATTAAGTCGCATTTGGGCTTTATGGAGGCGGTTTTGGGCCCAATTGGATCCAATCCATTTGGCATAAACCCAACTTTATACAACAAAGCCCAATTAGTCCAATTACACCATAAGAAGCCCAAATCCAATTTTAAGGCCCAATTATAATTAAATCACAAAAACCCAATTTCACAATTTAATTACATAAAGTGCATAACACAATTAATCACCCAAACCAATATTTACAAAACATTAATTTATACAATTAATCATGCTCAATTACATCAATTAGTGTCCAACACATTTTGATCAAAATCAAACCCAATTACATGCTTCTCATGTCTCGGTCAAAGAGGGGATTTCATGTCCAATTTCGAATTTAATCCAATCAAATCCAAATTAACATTAAATCATCATTCCCAATTGTTTCCAACTCATCCAATGAATCAAAAAAACAAAAATCCAAGACAATTAGGGCACTAGGTGGATTCGGCCAAGCCTTCCAATTTGGGGAAAAATATTCCAAACATAATTTCTTGAAATTGATCTAATCAATCTTCAATTCAACATGATTTAAGCATATTCAAACATCCAATTTAATCAAATCATGCTCAAAATCAATTTACCCAATTTTAAGCCCAAAATCAAATTTCATGCTCAACCTTGCTCTTGATGCCATTGTTGGATTATTTTGCTAAGGTCCCAAGATCATAAACAAGCGTGAAACATGTGTGAATAACAAATCAACAAAGTTGCGGAATACTTACATCGATCGGTTGAGCGACGCGGAGAAGAACAAAACTGAAATTCTGCCTCATGGACTGCTCGGTAGTGACTGTCACAGCTCACTAGTTTTTGGTTCGGATTTGGTCCTTCGTCAAGCTCCAAGCTTCGTCGAACGATTCCCGGCTCATGGGTGGACTTCCCTATCACCTTTGCATGTCTCTCGGAGTGCTAGCTCTTGTGATTTTTGCGACAAAAATCACCACTCATGCTTCCCTTCTTCTCAGAAAAACCAGAAGAAATAGCCCACTGTTGGGCGTGAGATGAGGGACAAAGATAGAGGAGAAATATGTGTTAATTGTTGGAAAAGTGTATCTAATACACTTATATATTTGCCAAAAATAAATAAAATGATTTACCACTTTTTTGGCTTTCAAAAAGTCAAATGGTAAAAATCTCTCCAACAACTACCATCAATCAATCACATCAATCAATCAAGTGACACATCACTCAAAGTGACATGTGATTTGACGCTGATGTGACGCTTGATTTGACTTACGTGCCGCACTCGAATTCGAAATGCGAATGCGCTTGAAAATAATCTCGGGCTCGGGTTAGCTAATTCCAAATTAACTAATTTCCCATTGCGACGCAATTAAAAGATTATGCCTAGCAAAATCACTATTCACATCGCTAACTGACCGTGTGTAATCACACGCGTATAACGCAAGCGCACGTATCGTTCAAGTATTATAAAAAGTATCGATCCCACGAGGACTTAATACCTAAGCTATTAATTTTATGAGGTCAAATGATTACTAGTATCTAACAGGTTGTTTGATAGATTTGAAAAGGTGACGATTCTAAATTTAAAAATAAGTAAATAAAATTGTTCGAAAGTAGGTTTAAGAAAATTCAATATTAAAAACTATCTAGGGTTGTGATTTCTTCCAATATCATTTTAAAGATGAAGTGGTTATCTTATAGTTGGGTAAAATATAGATTTATTAACCTGGAACACTAAATAATGTAAAAGCCTCTTCCGATGGTCAACTATAAATATCCAGTATAACACAATTGAACCATATGTCTATGTCAAACAAATTACCCAGATTCATTAAGATTAAGTTTTAATTATGGCTACCCCGCCCGACAGGTATATTCCTATCCTGTAAGGAAATCTATTAAATGGTTATCTATCCTCAAGGAAGATCGTGGGCTATTGAGTATAAGGTTTTAAACATAAAATCCCTATGTCTAGTTCATTTTAAGTTTACCAGTTCAATTTTATTAATGGCCAGTTAATAAAAAGCATTAATAATAAGACTCAATAAATAAACCTTTATATTACCCAAACTATAATTTAACCCCTTATAAACCGGTGATATTGGATTTCATCACAACGCCAGATAACTGGCTTAGTTACGACACATATTTACAAGTAGTAAAAAAATAAAAGACATAAAGTAAAATACTAAAAATTAAATACTGAAAAGTAAATTGTTGAAAAGTAAATAAAGTAAAAGCAAAAGTAAAAAGTAAAAAAAAAAAAAAGTAAATTACTGAAAGTAAATTGCTGAAATTAAATAAAATAAAAGTACAATAAAAGAAAATGTTGGGGTTAGAGGATTAACTTTTATTACTACTATTTTAGATATCTCCCTTAATATAATATATTAACTTTGCGTGATAATTACCAACCGGCCATAGAGGCGGTATCCTGATTAAGTCAAATTAATAATTAATTACCAACCGACCAACCAGGCGGTATCCATACTTAGTCAGGTTAAAACCAATTTATAATTAATTTCCAACCGGCCAATATAGCAGTATCCTCATTAAGTCAGGTTTTAAATAGTTTATATTTTATATTTAAGGGAGATTAATCTAGATAGCAATAATAAAAGCTTTACCTTTTACCCCAGCAAGGGGGAGTTACCTCCTCATTGCTTGAAAAATAAAAACTGCAAAAGTAAAGAAAGAAAAGGTTGTGCGTAAAAGTAAATTGCGGAAAGTAAAAACTGAAAAGTAAAGAAAAGAAAGTGTGAAAGCGGAAATTAATTACTGGAAACTATAAATAAACAAACAAGATACAATCTTCTTATTTATTCATTAGTAATTTCAAAGAAGAAAGTATGAAATTTACAAATGAAATGACTTGGTATTTATAGGCAATCTTTTGCTCCATCAAATCATCCATCAAATTCTCCACCAAATCCATTATTAATTTCTCCACCAATTACTCCACCAAATCCATTATTAATTGCTCCACTAATTGCTTATCATGTTTGGTGGTGATTTGATAATTTTTATAATTTATTTATTAATTTAATTTTTGCTTTGAAAATGATTGAAAATGACTTTAATAATTACACACAACACACTTCTGGATGGTTCATCAATTTCGATCATGAAATCTTAAGAATTCGAAATTATTTTGTCTTTAAAAGTTGTATATATTTGAGTCTTCTTTAATCAAGAACTTGAATCAGCTCAATCCGATATCGGAGTAAAATGTTATTCCCCAAATACGACAGATGCACAAAACTGGAATTTCCAAAACTGCACTTCGTTAAAACTCCCTTTCAAGTTTCCAATCTCCAAAATTAAAATATCAAGTCCAATAATTGCCCTTATTTGACCCATATTTCGTCCTAAATGATTTTATTGAGATCCGATATTATTTTATCTGTAAAATAAACTAAAACACATCAAAACGTTCATCAAACCCGAGAAACTAAACAAAATATTAAGTGAAAGGGGCAGTGAATATTGATATATTTTCCGCTCATCACACCCCCAAACCTAACATTTTGCTAGTCCTCGAGAAAAACAACAAAATAAAAATAAAAATTAAACTAATCCACTTTCGTATGGATCACGGTTGCATTTAGCATATGCAACAAGCCATTAACCCCCTAGGTGTCCCCAGTGGACGAGTTATAGTCTCGTGAGGGCTTACAACAATGATACCCACAAACATTTTACAAAAGTAAAAAGGTAGTGAAACTAATGCATACAAAAGCAAAAAGACAAGCGAAAAGAGAATAAAGAAGTTAGTGACTAATCAGGTGAAACTTCTACTCCAAGTTACTAGTTGTTTTCTTTCTTTTTAAATTACCGAATAAGTAAATTCTCCGATTATATTTACCATTCTCCATATACACAGCCAACAAAATATTAAACAACTCATTTTTGCCCACAACAATCATAAGTGGAGTTGAGAAGAGATTAATATTTTTGTCCTGAAGTTTTATCAGAATTCACAACTTTTTGTAGCAATGGAATAATTTTTCTGATTTTTTTTTTAATTTATTTGTTTTTCTTTTTTATTCTATATTTTTTATTTATATACAATACCTTCCATCTATGTAACGAGCTTTGGGCCGGTGGCTCCCAAACCAGTTGGCGTTAGGGCACCAGGTGTTAAGACACCCCTACGGACTTAATTACTCATACTTCAGATATATATATTTTTGCAGCATCTTTGATCCATGTAGCGAGCTTTGGGCCAGTGACTCCCAAACTAGTTGGCTTTAGGGCACTAGGTGTTAAAACACCCTTACAGACTTAATAACTCGGATCTCAGACGTCTTTTTTTTTTACTCCATTGCTTTTTGAGATGCTTCCTTCAATTAAACTAGAGCACTGAATATTACAAACTTTTCAATTTTAGCTCATGTCTGTATGTTAACTATGTATGTTGATAATATCTGCTAACTGAGCATATGAAGATCCATTTTAATCAGTATTATGGAGAATTCACAAATTAAATAATTCAAAAGGAAATAAACAAAAATTAACTTGTTTCGAAATAGGTTTGAGATACATCTCAGGAGTGGAAACTCCTTACTCAGCTATCTCTTACCAATTTCACCTTTTTAGTCAAAATAAAAACACAAAATATTTTTGTAATTTTTGAAATTTTTGAAATTTTTTTTTGTATCTTTCGAAAAAATTTGGACTAAAAAATAAAAACAACACACAACTAAAAAGAAGATATTAATCAACTAATTCCCTCCCCCAAACCTAAATGAGACATTGTCCCCAATGTCTTAAATGGTAGAAGAAGAGTTTAGAAGATAATACCTGGTTAGCTGAAATTCTACAGGAAATAAAAGGTTAAGATCCAGATTAATCTGATGCCTCTTACCACTATCGTCCTTGGACCAATTTATCTTTGAAATGATAGGGTCAACTTGTGGTTCATAGGCTAGGAGTTGGTCTATTAGATTCGGAGCAGTTCTGGCAGTAAAGAGAAGTTCTTTCAAAGGTTTTGACAAGAACCCATTTCTCTGGGCATCATCAAGAAACACACAAAGAAAATCATAAAATCCATCAACGTTGTATAGCCAAATTGGTTTATGGTGTATGTTCAGGTTCACCCAAGATAACACAATAAAAATTTCCTCCAATGTGCCCAAGCCACCTGGCAAAGCAATAAAAGCATCATCACGGTTAATCATTTCTACCAAATGTTCAGACATACCTGGCACGATCAGTTCCTCTCCGTTTGATGGTTAAATAAGATTTGCCTCTGCCAAGGGTTTTGGGATGATTCCCAAAACGTTATTGCCTCCCTCCTGTACTGCCTTTGAAATGATCCCCATTAGTCCAAGATTGCCTTCGCCATATACTAAGTGCATATTTCTTGCAGCTAAGACTCGACCCAATGCATGTGTTGCTTCTACGTATTGTGGTTTAGTTTCAACACTACTACCGCAAAACACACAAATGTTTTCAACTCGTCTTCTTGAAGTGGCTTCCATGTTTTACTCTGGATGTCTTCAAAAGTGCAATGATGAGCTGAATTTATAGTACCTGAAAAGGG
Organism: Zanthoxylum bungeanum; assembly: GCA_019454045.1. Lineage (NCBI taxonomy): Eukaryota > Viridiplantae > Streptophyta > Magnoliopsida > Sapindales > Rutaceae > Zanthoxylum > Zanthoxylum bungeanum. The sequence goes on from SKCR01030506.1 coordinate 113,675, forward strand.
TGAGTAAAAATAGAACAAGTATCTTCCAGAGGATGACTAGTAGCGAAATAATATCGTGATAGCCAAAAAAGGTCTGGATCATGTCGGAGAAAATAAAAGAAAACAACAAAACAAATTACAATTATTAAGAAAAGACAAAGAATATAATATTTACAAGAAAAGTAACGACTTGATCGACGTCTATGCGTCAGGGATAAACTTCCCATTAAATTTTCTTATAAATTGGCAAACAGGGTCTTTTTGAGTCAGATTCCCGAGACTTAACATTTGTCTTTCTTTTTGAAATTGTGTATGTAATTTGCGAAAGGCTATGTGAACATATCCACTGAGATGCGTCTCAAGAGTCGAAAATATATCATCTAAAGACTCCTTACTCAAGCCATCCCTAATGAATTTAATTTTGTCTTCGCGATTATCAGACACCATTCCTAAAGAACGACAACGATTATTGCAATTCCAGCGTGCACATTTATAACAAACACTCATTTGCTTAGCTCTACGTTCTTTGCATAGGTGCTTCTTCCAAAACCAGACATATTTTTAATAAAAGAGTCAGAAGTCTCACCTACCAATCGGACCCGTAGTTCAATTACCCAACGAATATCATTAGGAACACCATGGATTGTCAGTAACCTCATCCTCATCAGAGATTTTTGAGGGAGAGAAGGAAATTGCTTGTGAATATTTGCGAGAGCTTCTTCCATCATGAAATGTCTTAATCTGCAAAAACTAAACACGCAAAATTAAATCACACCAAATCATAATATATACAAAAATTGCATGGGTTGCCTCCATGCGAGCGCTAAGTTTAAATTCGTCAGCTAGACGTGACTGCCTGAACGTTAAGCTTGATCTGAAAGTGTGACACTTTCTTTTTGTCGCTCAAATGATTCTCCCCAGTAGTGCTTGACACGCTGACTATTAAATTTGAATGTGTTGTTGGTGTTAGGATCCGTAACTCAACAGCTCCATAAGCTAAAACCTGAGTGATCACAAATGGACCTGACCACCTAGATTTCAACTTTCCAGGGAAAAGTTTCAATCTCGAGTTATACAACAACACCTGCTGCATTGGTTCCAACTGTCTGTGCACTATTTTTCGGTCATGCCATTTTTTGGTCTTTTCCTTGTATAATTTGGCATTCTCATAAGCCTGTAGGCAAAATTCCTCCAATTCGTTGAGTTGGTGAAGTCTTTTTTCTCCTGCAGCTTGTGAATCAAAATTTAACTTCTTCAGTGCCCAGTACACCTTGTGCTCAAGCTCAACTGGTAGATGGCACGCTTTCCCAAACACCAATCGATATGGGGACATACCAATGGGTGTCTTGTAAGTTGTCCGGTAGGCCCATAATGCATCATCTAGTTTTGTTGACCAGTCCCTCCTTGTTGATCCAACAGTTCTCTCCAAGATTCTTTTGATCTCTCTGTTTGAAACTTCAACTTGTCCATTTGACTGTGGATGGTAAGTTGTGGCAACCTTATGAGTAACTCCGTATTTGGATAGAAGTGCATCAAAGTATTTGTTGCAGAAATACGAGCCACCATCACTGATAATTGCACGAGGTGTTCCGAACCGAGTGAAAAATTTCTTTTTCAGGAATTTGATCAGGACTTTTTTATCATTGGATGGCAGTGCAATTGCTTCAACCCATTTGAAGACGTCGTCTACAGTAACCAGGATGTACAAGTTTCTGAATTATGGAACAAGGGTCCCATGAAATCTATACCCCACATATCGAATATTTCCACTTCCAGAATGTTTTACAATGGTCCTTCGTTTCTCTTGGAAATATTCCCCGTTCTCTGGCACCTGTCACATTGAAAAGCAAAAGATAAGCATCTTTAAAAAGAGTGGGCCAGAACAAACTGATTGAAGGACTTTGGCTGCAGTTTTGTTTCCACTGAAGTGTCCGCCATATGGTGATGAATGAACATGCTGTAAAATATTGTTGACCTCCTCATGTGGAACACATCGTCTCAATAATTTATCAGCACACACCGTTTGAACAGTACGACTCACCTAGACATAGTGCTTGACTTCGTTGAAGAACTTCTTCCATTGCTGAGTTGTCCATTCCAACGGCCATTTCCTCCTGACACAATGTAGTTGACATAGTCAGCATACCAAGGGACTTCCTGTTGTTTCATGGCAACAATGTTCATCTGGAAAAAGTTTCTTGATTGACAGTTCTTTGGCCAGCTTTTCTTTGCCACTGTTTCTCCATCTCAAGCCTCGATAGATGATATGCCACCTGATTCTCTGTCCCTTTCCTGTCTCGAATCTCCACGTCAAATTCTTTGCAGAAGAAGTATCCAACGGATCATCTGGGTTTGGCATCTTTCTTCTTCGTGATCAGAAATTTGATTGCTGAATGATCTGTGTAGACCCCACTTTGGGACCCAAGAGATAGGAGCGAAGTTTCTCAAAAGTGTACACAACTGCGAGAAACTCATTTTTGTGGTTGTGTAGTTGAGTTGAGCTTCATTCAGAGTTCTGCTGGAGTAGTAAATGGTGTGGAAAATCTTTGCTTTACGTTGTCCCAAAACTGCACCTACACAAAATCACTAGCATCGCACTTCACTTCAAATGGAATGGTCCGTCTGGTGCTACAATGATTGGGGGCAGAAACCAGCTTCTGTTTTAAGATCTCGAAAGCTTCCTGGCATTCTTTGGTAAAGTTGAAAGGCAAATCCTTTTTCCAGAAGATTGCAAAGAGGTTTTTGCAATTTTGGAAAAGTCTTTGATAAATCTCCTGTAAAAACTTGCATGTCCAAGAAAACTTTGAATCCCCTTGACAGATGTTCGTGGAGGTAGTTTTTCAATTGTTTCAATCTTTGCTTTGTCTATAATCGATTCCCTTTTGTGAGATCCGGTGTCTAGAACAATGCCTTCTTGTACCATGAAATGACATTTCTCCCAGTTGAGTACCAGGTTTGTATCTTCGCACCTTTGTAACACCTGTTCCAGATTTTGCAAGCAATGGTCAAAATAATCTCCAAACATAGAAAAGTCATCCATGAATACCTCCATACTATGCTCCAGTATGTCTGAGAATATGGCATCATGCAACGCTGAAAAGTGGCGGGGCATTACATAATCCAAATGGCATCCTGCGAAAGCAAAAGTCCATAGGACATGTAAATGTGGTTTTCTCCTGATCTTCTGGGGCGATGGCAATCTGATTGTACCCTGAATATCCGTCCAGAAAGTAATAGAAATCGTGTCCTGCCAGTCGTTCTAACATCTGGTCAATAAATGGTAGCGGAAAATGACCCTTCCTCGTGGCTTTGTTCAGTTTCCTGTAGTCCTACATGCGTACTCTCCATCCAGTCACTGTTCTTGTTTGGATTAGCTCATTCTTTTCATTGGTAACCACAGTAATTCCTCCTTTCCTTCGGCACACCTACATATGACTTACCCAACTGCTGTCTGAGATGGGGTAAATGATGCCAGCATCCAACCATTTGATGATTTCTTTCTTCTTCACGACTTCCTTCATGATTGGATTGAGTCTTCGTTGATGTTCCACTGTGGGTTTGTACTCATCGTTCATCAGGATCTTGTGCATGCAAAATGATGGACTAATGCCTCGAATGTCTGTTATAGTCCAGCCAATGGCTTTCTTGTGCTCTCGTAATACTCTCAGTAGCTTTTCTTCCTGCTCCAATGTTAGTGATGAAGAAATAATAACAGATAATTCAGAAGATTTTCCAAGAAATGCATACTTGAGATGACTCGGAAGTAACTTCAGCTCCAACTGTGGTGGTTCTGCAATCGAGGGCTTGATCCGGTCTTTCTTTGGCAGTTCTAAGCTTTCAACTGGTTGTGTTGCTTTGAATCGGAATGTTTGTCAAGGTAGTTGATACATTCGAGGATTTCAGCATCTAGCTCGCTGTCAGTCATATTGGTGATGCAAGCTTCAAGTGTATCTGTGGGATTTGGCTCAGTATTTTGAACGATACTATCAACAACATCAACTCTGAAACATTCTTCTTCTTTTTTTTTCATCGCTCGGGAATTTCATGGCTTTGAAAACATTAAAGGTCACTTCTTGGTCCTGCACTTTCATGCTCAGTTTCTCCTTTTTGCACATCAATCACATTTTAACCTGTAGCCAAGAATGGTCTCCCCAAGAATGATAGGGATTTCTTTGTCTTCTTCCATGTCAAGGATGATGAAATCTACTGGGATAATAGTTTTTCGACTTTCACACACCAGCACATTCAACAACACCTCTTGGAAATGCAAGTGATCGGTCAGCAAGTTGCAATGAAACTGAGGTAGGCATTGCTTCTCCTTCTCTCCATCTGTTTCCTGTAATAGAAAAAGGCATCAAGTTCACACTAGCACCTAATCACATAAAGCCTTACCGTGTAATGCGCTCCAATGGTGCATGGGACAGTGAAACTGCCAGGATCTTTCAACTTCGGGGGAAGTTTCCTCTGAATGATGGCGCTGCATTCTTCCGTTAATGCTACTGTTTCGTAGTCTCCCAATCTTCCGTTCGTGAAAGAATGTCTTTCGTGAATTTGACATAACTGGGCATTTCTTCCAAAGCTTGTGCAATGGGATGTTGATGTCAGCTTTTTGAAACCTCCAGGAATCGAGCAAACTGCTTGTCCAATTTGTTTTTCTGAAGACGCTAAGGAAAATGTGGAGGTGGAATGATTCTGATTTTCTGTTCTTTTTCCTTTGCTTCTTTTTCCTTTGCTTTTTTCCTCCATCTATTTATCAAGCTTCTTTTGGAACTTCTTCTTGGGACATATTGATTCCAACATCTTTGTTGATTTCATTAACCTCATTACGCGCTTTTTAAGTAATGGCTCGACATTGCTCATTCCCTCGGTTCCTTGGATTGGGTTTTGTGTTGCTGGGAAGATTACCCACCTGGTGGTCTGTAACTCTGAGCATTGGCCAGTTGTCCGATTTGATTCTCCAGTGCTTTGATGGAAGTGATTGGCTCTAAAACATAGCTCATACTTTTTTAACTGATTCAACACTTCTGCTATTCCTGGTTCATTTGTCTGTTCTTGGCCTTTATTATGTTGCTGGAATCCAAGTGGTGGATAGTTCTGCTGTTGGAATCCTGATGGTGGATTGTTCTTTTGCCATGAATTGTTGCTCCATGAAAAATTAGGATGATTCCTCCACCCTGGGTTATAGGTGTTGGAATATGGATTGTTCCCTTGTCTGTTGAAATTAATGACATAATTCACCATTTCTTCAAGTTGGTTTGACTCTGGTGTTCCTCCATATCGTGAACTTGTGGATCCAGTGGTAAGAGTCTCCATGAATTTGCATATCTGATCTAGCTTGGTGTTGACTGTTGTATTGGCTCCACTTTCATAAATTCCTGCAATTCTTTGGATCATGCTCCTTTCTGTTGGCCACAAGAATTGCTGTTGGCCATTTCTTCGATTAGGTCCCAGAATTGATCTTCTCCTTTTTACCATTAAAGCTCCTCCAGCAGCAGCAGCATCGATTTGGTTCTCATTATTCCAGAAGTCCATTATAGAAAGTTTGGACTTGAAGCCATTTTGGAATCTCATGGTGAGGACATTTCCGGAGCAAATCTTTATACCTTTCCCAAGCTTCATAAGATTTCAGATTCTTGTTGTACAAAGAATGTGATGTCTTCCTCAGTTTTCCAGTCTGGCTGGTGGAAAGTACTTTGCAAGAAATTTGGTGGCTAAAGTGTTCCAAGTTTGATGGAACCTGCTGGTAGTGAATGTAGCCAGCTTTAGCTCTGTCCTTCAAGGAGTTTGGGAAAACACGCAATCTCATTGCTTCTTCAGCTTCTCGGTTGTAATTGAAAGTGCCGCAAACTTCCAGGAAGTTGCTGATGTGGGCATTAGGATCTTCAGTGCATTTCCCCCAAACTGAACTGACTGCTGAATCATCTGAATGCATGTTTTGATGTAACCTGCATTTGCTGGTAATGGAGGAAGTACAATGCAAGAAATGAGTCTGTCAATCACCGGAATGGTTCTGTCTCAAATGGGAATCGTGGTGCAACGTTCAAGGTTCAGGTTCCATGTTGACTAAAGCTTCTTGGCCTTTTCGCCTTTCCCTTCTCAACTGTCTGATGGTTCTTTCAATTTTCCGGGTCAAGCGGGTCGGAGTTCAAAGCTTCTGTTTCTCTCATGAAGTTTTTGAGAACCTGAAACACAGGAAACAAAACAATAAGTAAAAAGAAATTAGATACAAAGTAAAGGTATCTAACCTCTAAACTAATAGTGAAAGATAATAAGTCCCCGGCAACGACGCCAAAAACTTGATCGGTGCGTAATCACACGCGTATAACGCAAGCGCACGTATCGTTCAGTATTATAAAAGTATCGATCCCACGAGGACTGAATACCTAAGCTATTAATTTTATAAGGTCAAATGATTACTAGTATCTAACAGGTTGTTTCATAGATTTGAAAATGTGACGATTCTAAATTTAAAAATAAGTAAATAAAATTGTTCGAAAGTAGGTTTAAGAAAATTCAATATTAAAAACTATCTAGGGTTGTGATTTCTTCCAATATCATTTTAAAGATGAAGTGGTTATCTTATAGTTGGGTAAAATATTGATTTATTAACCTGGAATACTAAATTATGTAAAAGCCTCTTCCGATGGTCAACTACAAATATCCAGTATAACCCAATTGAACCATATGTCTATGTCAACCAAATTACCTGGATTCATTAAGATTAAGTTTCAATTATGGCTACCCCGCCGGACAGGTATATTCCTATCCTGTAAGGAAATCTATTAAATGGTTATTTATCCTCAAGGAAGATCGTGGGCTATTGAGTCTAAGGTTTTAAACTTAAAATCCCTATGTCTAGTTCATTTTAAGTTTATTTAGTTCAATTTTATTAATGGCCAGTGAATAAAAAGCATTAATATTAAGACTCAATAAATAAACCTTTATATTACCCAAACTATAATTTAACCCCTTATAAACCGGTGATATTGGATTTCATCACAACCCTAGATAACTGGCTTAGTTACGACACATATTTACAAGTAGTAAAAAAAATAAAAGACATAAAGTAAAATACTAAAAATTAAATACTAAAAAGTAAATTGTTGAAAAGTAAATAAAGTAAAAGTAAAGTAAAAAAAATAAAAATAAATTACTGAAAGTAAATTGCTGAAATTAAATAAAGTAAAAGTACAATAAAAGAAAATGTGGGGTTAGAGGATCAACTTTTATTACTACTATTTTAGATATCTCCCTTAATATAATATATTAACTTTGCGTGATAATTACCAACCGGCCATAAGGCGGTATCCTGATTAAGTCAAATTAATAATTAATTACCAACCGACCAACCAGGCGGTATCCATACTTAGTCAGGTTAAAACCAATTTATAATTAATTTCCAACCGGCCAATATAGCAATATCCTCATTAAGTCAGGTTTTAAATAGTTTATATTTTATATTTAAAGGAGATTAATCTAGATAGCAATAATAAAAGCTTTACCTTTTACCCCAGCAAGGGGAGTTACCTCCTCATTGCTTGAAAAATAAAAACTGCAAAAGTAAAGAAAGAAAAGGTTTGTGCGTAAAAGTAAATTGCGGAAAGTAAAAACTGAAAAGTAAAGAAAAGAAAGTGTGAAAGCGGAAATTAATTACTGGAAGCTATAAATAAACAAACAAGATACAATCTTCTTATTTATTCATTAGGAATTTCAAAGAAGAAAGTATGAAATTTACAAATGAAATGGCTTGGTATTTATAGGCAAACTTTTGCCTCCATCAAATCATCCATCAAATTCTCCACCAAATCCATTATTAATTTCTCCACTAATTACTCCACCAAATCCATTATTAATTGCTCCACTAATTGCTTATCATGTTTGGTGGTGATTTGATCACTTTTATAATTTATTTATTAATTTAGTTTTTGCTTTGAAAATGATTGAAAATGACTTTAATAATTACACACAACACACTTTTGGATGGTTCATCAATTTCGGTCATGAAATATTCATAATTCTAAATTATTTTGTCTTTCAAAGTTGTAGATCTTTGAGTCTTCTTTAATCTGGAACTTTAATCAGCTCACTCCGATATCGGAGTATAATGTTATTCCCAAAATACGATAGATGCACAAAACTGGAATTTCCAAAACCGCATTTCTTTAAAACTCCCTTTCAAGTTTCCAATCTCCAAAATTAAAATATCAAGTCCAATAGTTGCCCTTATTTGACCCATATTTCTTCCTAAATGATTTCATTGACACCCGATATTATTTTATCTGCAAAATAAACTAAAACACATCAAAACGTTCATCAAACCCGAGAAATAAACAAAATATTAAGTTAAAAGGGCGGTAAATATTGATATATTTTCCGCTCATCACTAACGAATTAATTCTAAATTAATTTGTTCGCCCGACTTAAAATCTAATTTTAATTCCGCGTCGAAATCCAATTTCATTTAATATATCAAATATATTAATTAATCAATTATTCCAAATTAATCGTTATCTCTCTTTAATTGATATTTTATCTCAGATAAAATATCTCCGCTATTAATCCCACATTAATTTTCTCTCTCATCTAATTAATCCCAGATTAATTTAGAGTGCGAGTCATACGTCATCGGTGAATCTACGGGAAGCGACCCATGAGATCCCCGGATATGTTGGTAGTAAATTCGGTCGTCGGACTATCCGAAAACGTAAGTACCTCGTACTACGTTTTACCGATTTACAAGACAATGTTAGCTTCTAGCAAAGCGCCATGTCTTCCCAATTCTCCAGAAATATCCTTAGAGGAATAAAGGATCTATATCAGGCGTAGTATACATAGTATTGTGTATGTCTGTCCAGTATCGGATGATCACGTGCTAGGCCTGGGGCTGGAATTGTGTCTGCCCCGTACGAACCACATGTCAGATGTCTGGTAACTAGTCTCTATAATCGGATAAACCTAACCTTGTCATTTTATCCCGATGACTGCAGTACTTAAGAGTACTAGTACCGTATCCTACGTGACCATCATCTCCATATGACTGAAGTGACACTTCCGTCTTGACATCACACCCACACACTACGATTCTCAATATACCCAGCAGAGGCGTTCATAGAACCTAATAAAGCCTTAGACGACCGCAACCAAAGTATATTATTGTCGCAAGTATTAGCGGTGCAAGTCTCAGGTTAAGACCAAATACACCTACCCTGATTTCGGACTTCGATAGACACATAGTCATACTACCAATGGATTACGAGGGGGTCTATCCAGAGCGAAGCTATTTCCTGTACCATCGGTAAAACACAACCTCTTATTACACTTACATGAGTATCCTATACCCAAATATATGAGAACTATGCTGTTGTGCCCTCACAACGCGCACAAGTGTAATACTAGTCTTTTACGTATTTATCGATGTCCAATCTCGACAATACTCTGACTATGGATATTTAATGATTTATCCTTCGTGGATTGATATTGTCTCATATCATTCTCAATCCAGGAACAAATCACAAGGACCTCTCATCATTTATACATCTAGGTGATCTAATCACAAATGATAAGAGTGCAATCTCCTTTATCACATAGTTAATTTGTACAACAACACCATGATTTGTACAAATAGTGACGCTACGGGGTCATAATTGTCCAACAACCAAGTCACGATATACGACATGTACTGGTCTCAGTGGATTTTACTAACCGACCCGTGTTATTAAATCTTGACTAGGAACTTTATTTAAGGATATACAACTAATAGTGCGCTTCCCAATGTCAATTACAAATTACGTTGTAACTGCGTACTATACTATAAATCCTAGGGTATATGTCTAATATACACGTATTACTGAACCATATTCAGTTTCGATCTAATCGTAATCAGATATCTAATCTCAATTAGATCGAATAAGTGTATAAAAGACAAGGGTGCTACCGTTAAAATAGTAATATTATGGAAAATATAATTGTTCATATTTATGAATCGGACATAAATACGATCCGGATTGGCACTCTGAGCACCAACCATAACAATTTCTCCCACTTAATCTAGTGTCAATCCATGGTATCCTATACACATCTTAATTTGTATCGCATACTCATGACCCTCAAGATCTCACCAGCACTCAAGAGGTAGGCAAGAACAAGTAAGTCTGCTTTATTAATTCGAGTATGTCCAACAAACCCAACCGTTTTCCTAAGCCAGCATCATTCATATTTTGTAGAATCCAAATTCCACATAAATATGACTTAGACGGTATATCAGTATTGTGCTATAGCTACTGAGTTGTCTATGTATTTAGAAGTCAAATCCAAATTCTTTACAGACAACCACAAACACTACACTAATACGAAAATTTCTAATCTATTGAGTCACTATGCAACTTCGTAAGTCAATACTTCATAAGTTGCAACTGATTCCACTAGTTTAGTAGAATCATCGGTGACACACCCACTACATCTTTTCTGACTTTATATGGCATAGACCATCTTATGTCATAATTAGGATCAAAACTAATCTAACCTTATGGTTGCTGACTAAATTCTCTATAAATTAGAAACTTATTCTTATTATCTCAAAGATCACAAAGATTATGTTTCTAGAACTATCATATAGTCTACACCGTATCAAAATAACTCGTAACAATTACGATTAAATTGATATCTTTAATCGCACATAATATAGTATTCATTACGCCATCATCTTATGATGCATAAAATTGATTAGACATTCCAATCAATCTTTCTTTCGACAAAGGTAGCATCCTTTAAGAAAGATGAATACTATATACATAAACGACACGTTAACTGTCAAAGAGTTATACTAACTGTCATACAGATAGTCTTACTGTGTCATTTATTAGATCATATCTAATACGCGACTAATGGAAGTTTTTCACAAGTCTCTCAATTTTATATCTTATATAAAACTTTATATCAAATATAACATAGACTACTCTCACTGCTCTTATGGAGAAAAGAATACTTAAGGATATATAACACTAGAAAGAAATTTGTACACTCCCACTGACCCTACTGAGAAATATGTATTCTCTATATTTCGATAAAATCAGACAATCTGACTGACATCAAAATCAGAGAACATAAATTTCTGGAAAGCCTACTTGAGTCTACAATAGGCTCTATAAGCTAGTATATCAAACTGTGATCTTAGCAGAATACAAACTGACTCAAAACTCACTTGGATGTTTAAGGCCAAGCAAACCCCTCGCAACGGTTAGAACCCCAAGCACTGCGAATTTGATTTTGTAGGAACAAAACCCTTCCAATGCCACAAAGAACTTGTCTTTGAGAACCCTTAAGATGATTCCTTGTAGTGTTCTGCTAGCACGAAGACGCCACTAAGGTTGCAACGCCTTAGATAAGTCGATTGCATGAAATAAGGGGAATCTCTCCCTTAAGTAATTTTCGGACAAAGCCAAGCTTTCAAGATGAAGCTAATTTCAAAAATTGATGATTGATTTCATTAAGAAAGAAATGTTACAATATATAGTACAATGAAAGAAACCCTAATAGGTGCAAAAATTCCAAAACACCCTAACTTGCTAACTAATGGCTATTTAAAGGCTATGCCCTTAATAGTCATTTAATAATCTATACAACATAACATGAATGTCAAACAAGGTGGATAAAGTCATCAACAACTTTTCCAAAAAAAATCAACAAAAGGAAAAACAACAAAATCACAAAAATCCAACAAAGGTGTCTAATAAGTCAACAAAGGTGACAGTTGTTCCTAAAATATCTAAAGTTGTCTCCTTGCACCAAAAGCTCCTAAAATTCGTGGCCTTCATGTAACTAGGCCCAAATTATATGTCTCAAGCCCATTAAGTCTTGTCTTGGTAGAATTTTTGGTGTCGGACTTGATTCGGCTTAATTCATCAAAACTGCTTCTATATTGGACTTGCGCCGTTCTCATTTATTTCAATCCGGTTCTTTAGGTTTGAAAGTTATCTTGGACTTGAAGATTGAATACAAATTAACCCACAATAAGCCCAATTGAACTCTGTCGTCGAGGACCCTCTGGAGGGTACCCTAGATCATATCATTCTCCCTCTCTTGAAATGGATTCGTCCTCAAATCTGAACCCGAACCATAGATAGTTATGACAAAATCAATTGAATGATGATCTTGGAAAATAAATAAATCATACTTGACCACGTGCACCTGCAATGAAGAAACATAAATAATAGAGAATGTGTTAGGTAAAAACTTCACTACCACATCAACTTCATTTTCACTCGCTCGCATGGCTTCATCATCACCACTGGCCACTATCTCAACCTTACTTCCAAAGACCTCACAAAAATGCTCAACTTCACTATGTTTTTCAACCTCAAAGCACATTGTCTCACAAGTGTTTACTCCCTCAATGCTCACGGTCTCCCAAGCATTTCCACTCACCATGTTACTCATAACAACATACTCATAACTTTTGGCCTCACAAGCATTCTCACCAACTTTAGCCTCGCTAATGATCTCACTCTCATTAAAACCCTTAGTCACTACTCCATTTCATTGTCGTACACTTTCCTTTACAACAAATTCTTCAACCATCTCATTACCCATGTCGTTCTCTGATGGCTCCACATACCATATTGTATCAATATTACCATGTCTATCACTACTCGTACTCCTCTGAAAATACAACACATCATCATATGCCTGTTGTGGTGTTAAAGGAATGATAATAATGACTTTCCCTCCATATTTGACCTTATATCTATTATTGTCCATATCATAAGTTAACTTGTTAAACTTATACCAAGGCTTGCCCAATGATATATGTGTAGTAATTATAGGAACTATGTCACACACTACCTCATCAATATATTTTTCCCCAATAGCAAAACTAACCACAACTCTATGACTAACCTCAACCTCGCCAAATTCACTCATCCACAAGTAAGGTCTATCCATATGTATTAATGGTAATCCCAACTTTTCCACTAGTGTAGTACTAGCAAAATTAGTAGGATCTTTTCTACAGATGATCATACTACACGCTCTAGAGTTGATGCGACATCTAGTACGAAAGACGATGACCAAATTATTTTGAAAATTTCTATCCATGGTCTAATATTCTCTTTCCATCTCAAAATACAATAAAAACTAAATCAAAAACACAAAGTAAAGATAGAAAAATTAGACTTTGGAACCCTAAGCTCTGATACCAAATGACGCGGAACTCACTTGGATGTTTAAGGCCAATCAAACCCCAAGCACCGTGAATTTGATTTTGTAGGAAAAAAAACCTTCCAAAACCCTTCCAAGGCCACAAATAAGACCCGCAAAGAACTTGTCTATGAGAACCATTAAGATGATTCCTTATAGTATTCTGCTAACACGGAGACGCCACTAAGGATTCCACGCCTTAGATAAGTCGATTGCATGAATTAAGGGGAATCCCTCCCTTAAGTAATTTTTGGACAAAGCCAAGCTTTCAAGATGAAGCTAATTTCGAAAATTGATGATTGATTTCATTAAGAAAGAAATGTTACAATATATAGTACAATGAAGGAAACCCTAATAGGTGCAAAAATACCAAAACACCCTAACTTGCTAACTAATGGCTATTTAAAGGCTCTGCCCTTAATAGTCATTTAATAATCTAGACAACATAACATGAATGTCAACAAGGTGGCTAAAGTCATCAACAAATTTGCCAAAAAATTCAACAAAAGGAAAAACAACAAAATCACAAAAATCCAACAAATGTGTCTAATAAGTCAACAAAGGTGACAATTATTCCCAAAATATCTAAAGTTGTATTCTTGCACCAAAAGCTCCTAAAATTCGTGGCCTTCATGTAACTAGGCCCAAATTATATGTCTCAAGCCTATTAAGTCTTGTCTTGGCCGAATTTTTGGTGTTGGACTTGATTCGGCTTAATTCATCAAAACTGCTTCTATATTGGGCTTGCGTCATTCTCATCTATTTCAATCCGGTTATTTAGGTTTGAAAGTTGTCTTGGACTTGAAGATTGAATACAAATTAACCCGCAATAAGCCCAATTGAACTATGTCGTCGAGGACCCTCTGGAGGGTACCCTGGATCATATCACAAACTCTAGGGCCATTATAGAATGAACTCTTCAAAAAAAGAAATCACAACGGATCTCTCATTCGAAGAAATCACTCAAGAACGCCATTTTGTATTCTTTAGTCAAAAACCACGGTTTAATATCAACATTAACCAACAGATCCTTAATTATCCAATCAGTGCGACAAGAGACAAGCTTCCTCATAATCTACAATAGACTACTGAGTTTAACCTACTCACTTTCATACTATAATGGTCAAACCTTTATTAAGCTCACTTTACTTTTGCTGCGCAAATAATTTGCACATCTTATGAACTATTCATAATGGAAGCCTAATCAAGTTCAAAACTTGATCGTCATAAGCAATGAACAATCTTAGATCTATGGTTCAATTGTAAATTCCGAGATCGATATCAAATATCACTCCCACTATAAATTATATGATAATTTTCTTCAATAAGAAAACAACAGAATCATTAAGTATCAAATACTTTGTAAATGATTATGACATCTTATTGTACTTATACAGAAGTTGTCCAAGGGTCATTTGATCTTATTAATTATGTAGTTCTATCACAGTTTATCATTCTCACATTTGACTTCACTAAGTCAAGTCTTTTCTACAATTGTCAACATCCAATGTTAAACACCAAGTAATAGAACAATTCTATTATTCGGGATCATAGAAAAGATATTCTATCAAATAGAATACAATATTCCATTGAATAGAATAAATGATAGACCTTTCACTTGTACCTCTGAGGCACAAGTACTTTCAATTATATAATCATTATACAAAGGAAAGATTCAAATCTCAAACTTTTCAAGATTCGAATTGTCTACCTATACACATTATATATGTAACTGTAGAAATAAATGGAACCTTAATTAAAAAGATGAATTAGTGTTTCTGGAGCATAACCCTAAGAGTATTGAAAAAACAATTCGGTAACACTCAATATGAACGAATCAAATCATATAAGATTCGATAATTCTTACTGAAAAATTCCATCAAAATGGAATCGCGGAAGTTTAATATCGAGTAAGAATCAAATTCATTAAATAACTTTAGAACTGATTACCTTAAATTCATGTGTCCGATCATATCAAACATCTTTGAACAATTCAAAGACTCACGATGAATTTTAAAATATAGTTTTCAACAATTCAAATAGAATATCTTTGAACCATTCAAAATATTCTATCCGCATTTCATCAGAAACATATTGAAAGTTCTCGAACAATTCAAGACAATCAATGTGTACTCTTTTAGAAACATGTAACCAAGTCATGACAAATTATTAACTAAGTTACGGAGTATAGAAAACTATCTAAGGCAATTATTAATTCATTAAACCACGTACATCTAATGTATTAGTTTAATAAACCTTGTGGTCCAATGATGATCATCGGTAAAATGAGATTTAATCACATCATGAATACAATATTCATTAAATGGATAAGGATATTTAGTGTGATCTCATATCAGACCATCATTTACCATAAGGAACAAGCATCAAATGCTTATATGTAAAAACTCATAAAGCACTATTCTAAGTTATTTACTCTACCGAATATTTTTCTTAATGCTTATCTTTCATTAATGACACTACTAGTAATATTAAAATATGTAACAACTGTTTATACAAAACAAGTAACTATCCAATAGTCACAAATTCTGATATCAAATATCAAAACAATTATTGAACATTATTTTAAATAACTAGACGGGAGATCCGATATCCAATACTTATAATTGTCGTATTGTGAGAATAAAAATTCTCTATATACAACTATACGCGTCTCTTTTCTTAACCTTCATAATTTATGTTCAATTATTCACAACGATTGTAAAATAATTGATTAGCAAACTGTGTCAGACACGTGACTTCACAAAGTCACTAAAAGCCCAGAAAAGTCATTAAAAGACAAACAAATACTAAGAGATTTTGCTAATGCCAGTCAAGAATCTCGAGACATGAACTGATTCGTGTCAATTCTTACTACACAAGAAACTATTCTTTCTAGAATAATATCCTAAAACATGTATCTTTTTAGATTACCTAATCGCGACTTAGAAACTAAGTCACATACTACATTGATTTTCAAGAAAATCAGAACAATAGTTCCCGATGGTTTCAACTAATCTAACAATATCTAAGTCTACTGTCTTTCTAGAACCTATTCTACAACTACGCAACCATATGTAAAGTCAGAAAACCTAAATATTCAAGTAATATACTATGCAATGGATTAGAAGTACAAATCTATAAACAATATAGGATGTAAGGAAAACAAAGCAAAATATTCCAAAATATTACGCACTGCTTAAGTTATGGATTTTAAACTCAACAGTGTCTCCCACTACTTTACGTAATACCGTAATCCCCAACGGACAACGAGAATTCAATAATCAAATCGAATTCCATAGTGAGAGTAAGATCCCATGAATATATTTCGACACATGAATATATTTCGACTCACAGCTTTGGAACGATCTCGCCTACGTATATTTATTAGGTAGACAACTCTTTGTCAATCATTCACCAGTGACTCCTGGTTTTGGTCCTGATCGTTTCTCGCTGTGACAGCTTTGGCACGGTCACATGGAGGCGTATCAAGTTTTCCCTTGCCAATGACAAACTCAAGCTACCGATGTAGTCCTGACAGCTTTGGCACGTTCAGGATTTCCATTTTCACTTGAATTTATCTAGTATCAATATACAACCGGCATGGATAAAATTCTATCAACTACACCCTTACTACTTTGGCATGATCTCGGATGCAGCCATAAAAAGTTACCCATAAACCGTATTGACAAGACGAACCAAGAAACATGTATCCAATACACATTACTTTACAGCCATATTTAAAAAACGGGGATTTTCCTATGGAAGCTACAATCTACATCAATGCAGAATTTTAATATAAATCATTTTCAAAACATTTTAATTCTACCTATAGAAAACATAACTTAATTTAACGATTAAATTTTCGTTACATTTTCCGTTAGCGTGGAATCGAACAGTAGAGAAACATATCTAGATTACAAGCATGTGTGAACATTAAAATTGGATTATATATCATATATCAAGCATGAATAATGTAATGGATGAAGCATCAAACCAGCTCGGATACCATTTTTGTTGGGGTTTTGGGCGATGGGGCGCAGCGGAAGCGCGGGTTCAGGCGAAATCGTATTTTAAATCTTTTTTCAAAATACCAAATAAATTATTCAATATTTAGTATGAATAATTTATTCATATTTTACCTAAACCTATTTATTTAATATAAAATATTAACATAAACATGTTGAAAACTCGCGAAACGTTTACGAAAATCATTTTTCCTTAAAATTATCTAAAACACGTTTTTGACCGAACCGACCACCCGACACTTATGGAAACTGTCCAGGTCAGTTCCAATAGTGTCGGGCAGTTCATGGGCTGCCCGAACAGTGACGGATTCACTATTTGGATAGCCGTCACCTGGTTGGCTCAAAATCCACTCGGTAACACCGTTTTTGGCCGTTTTCGCTTATTTCAAGTCGGAAACACTTTCCGAAAATTGTGCCAACTCCCAAAATGCATCCATAACATTAATTTAACATCAAATACATCAATATATACACTGAAAATTTCATATCTGATCCATAAGGTAAATTGACCAAATTTTCATGCTTTAATCTAATTTTATCCAAGATTAATCTAATTAATCCAACACCAAAGACGTCCCACCATATATGAACAACTATAGAACAATTCTAGCTATTTAGAGTGGATCAACAACTCTAGAATGGAAACCATTCATCAAATGAACAAATTGGACAAAATTACACTAATTTCCATCCAATCTACTTCACATATGCTTCAATAACTTCCAATCCATCAACCAACATCAAAAGCCCCAAAATTCAGATTTAAGGAACCCTAGAACTATTCTAAGAATTCAAGAAAAATAATAAAATAATTTCCACGTTTACGGTTAAGTAGATTACCTTTAATCTCTTCAAATCCCAAACCTTTTCTTGAATTTTTCCTTCAAAATCCATGGATTCTTCAGACCAATTGGTAAACCCATTTTTAAGGAGCTTGGACGTTGATAAAGATGATGAAAAGAAAGAGAAAAAACTATTTTCTTTTATAAAAGGAAGTGTCCGAAAATGGGTTGGTTTGGGGGTATTATTGTCCTTTAAAAATTAATCAAATTAATATAAATATAAATCAAATCAAACTTTGTATTAACCAATCAAAATTGGACAAACAAGGTTTGATTTAAATCATGCCAAGTGTTACCAATTATTTATCACCATTTGTCATAACAATTATGACAAAAAGGATAATGCTTAAAATTTAATTATTTAATTATTTAACTATTAAATAATCAAACAATTAATTTACACACAAATATGTATTTTATTTACATTAAATAAAAAATACATATATTATTGGCATGTGTCAAAATCTCATTTGAAAAATAATTAATGTGTATTTAATCGTATTATATATCAAATACAAATACACAATAATTATTAGCAGACAAAAATCCCCTAATGCATGTGATATCGTTTAACCAATTAAACGATCCAGATTAACTCATCTCCAGTTTCCCAAGTGCTCAACGAGTACACTTCATATTGTGGGACTCTCTAAGTTTAGGTTTATCCGTCACGAAATGCAATTTCGTGTCTATAATTCACCCACTCATGAATTATGACGACCACGGATAATCTCGCTAAACTATGCAAGCCTAGGTCATAGCATACATATAATCCATCCGTCACAGACCATTCGTATTATACTTGGGATATAGATCAGAACGTCAAATCAGTTCTGTATAATACAGTCGACTTTCAATTTACGATCTCTAAAAAACACTCGGAACTGATTTTCGAAGTTATACCAGGGCCATGGATTTACTAGATCGTAAACATTTGAGGATGTCTATGCCCTGTACACAGGACTGACTGATCTTATCTTGATACGCACTGGATATCATGAGCATCAGTCCACACCTAACGAACAGGCGGAGATCTGATCATGAATAGATCGTTGACGTGACTGCCATCAAAGTGTGGAGGATAACTTATATATCTCACTGTGGTATCTCAAGTCGAAGGACCATTATGCTCACTAAACTCGAGAAGGTTCCTATTGACGTTAGTGTACAATCTATTAGGAAACCTTTAGTGAGTCGTTCAGTGTCTTATCAAATAAACACCTACATGTCTATACGAATCTCTCGAGACTCATGGTTCACTGGGATCAACAATCGGACCAAGTCACGATATGCGACATGTACTGGTCTCAGTAAATTTTACTAACCGACCCGTGTTAGTAAATCTTGACCAGAAACTTTATTTAGGGATATATAACTAATAGTACGTTTCCCAATGTCAATTACAAATTACGTTGTAACTGCGCACTATACTGTTAATCCTAGGGTATTTGTCTAATATACACGTATTACTGAACCATATTCAGTTTCGATCTAATCGTAATCAGATATCTAATCTCAATTAGATCGAATAAGTGTATAAAAGACAAGGGTGCTACTGTTAAAATAGTAATATTATGGAAAATATAATTATTTGTATTTATAAATTGTACATAAATATGATCCGGATTGGCACTCCGAGCACCAACCTTAACAGTTTATTATGCATTGCAGTAAGAAATGTACGTAGCAGCCAAATATATGAGTCAACTGTTTCATCACAGAGTAAAGCGAAACCGAAAATAGTTGTTCTTCGATGGTGATTAACCCCAACGAACACAACTAAAGGTAGGTTGTTTGCATTTTTCTATTATGTCGCATCAAATGCCTGTAGAGTTCAATCAAAGTCCCAAGGATCACAAACATGCATAAAAACGAGTTGAATACACAAAGGAGTAAGGCAGAATTCATACTCACATTGATGGGTTTTGATGAAATGAAGAACACAAGCTTTCAAGCTTCTCAAACTCGCGGTAATGGAGCTCCTTGTGCTGCTGGACTGCTCGGTTTTGGGGCTGTCTTCCTCTCCAAGATTCGGCCATGCATGGACTCCATTGAAGCTCCAAGCTTCAAGCTTTCCAAGCTCACAAATTCGTTTCCCTATCACCATAATATAATCCAAGGTGTGCTAGCACTACTCTTCTTCATTTGCTTCTCAAATTTTGATCGGCAAACCATAAGAAATTAGATGAAGAATCGGTCTTGAGACCGTGAGAGAAGAAGAAGAGTTTTTTGGCTCCAAAAGACCAAAAAACGTGAACTGTAAAAATTGGTAGAGAGAGAGAAGAAATGCTTTTGTATATATCATTTTATTAATATTTACCAAGTAAATAAAATAAGACATATACTCAACTTTAATTCAAAAGTCAAAAAGGCAAGGAATAAAATAATGTTATATTCCATCTCAAGCCTTTTAAAAGCTTTCAATCAATGCACATCACTATTCACATCACATCTCTTCACTTTATTAAAGTGACAACATGTCATGTCACATCACTCAAAGTGACAAGTGATTTGACAATTGATGCGACTAGTGATTTGACGCTTGATGTGACTTGCGTGCCGCACTCGAATTCGAAATGCGAATGCGCTCGCAATCACTCTCGGGCTCGGGTTCGCTAATTCCAAATTAACGAATTTTCCGTCGCGTCGTAATTAAATGATTACGCCTAGCGAAATCACTATTCACGTCGCTAACGAATTAATTCTAAATTAATTCGTTTGCCCGAATTAAAATCTAATTTTAATTTCGCGTCGAAATCCAATTTCTAATAATATATCAAATATATTATTTTATCGATTAATTCCAAATTAATCGTTCTCTCTTTTTAACGGTATTTTATCCGAGATAAAATATCTCCGTAATTAATCCCAGATTAATTTTCTCTCTCTAGAAATTAATCTTCTCTCTCTACTAATTAATCCCAGATTAATTATAGTGCGAGTTATACATCATCGGTGAATCTTCAGGAAGCGACCCATGAGATCTCCGGATATGTTGGCAGTAAATACGGTTGTCGGACTATCCGAACACGTAAGTACCTCGTACTACGTTTATACCGATTTACAAGACAAGGTTGGCTTCTAGCAAAGCGCCATGCCTACCCAATTCTCCAGAAATATTCTTACATGAATATATAGATCTGTATCAAGCATAGTATACCGTAGTATTGTGTATATCGGCCCAGTATCGGATAGTCACGTGCTAGGGCTGGGGCTGGATAAGTGTCTGCCCCGTCCGAAGCACATGTCGGATGTCTGGTAACTAGTCTCTATAATCGGATATATATGACCTTGTCATAATATCCCGATGGCCGGCCAGCACTTAAGAGCACTAATACCGTATCCTACGTGACATCATCTCCACTATGACTGAAGTGATACTTCCGTCTCGACATCACACCCAATACACTACGACTCTCTGATAAACCCAGAGGCGGCGTACACAGAACCGGTTAAAGCCCCGTACCACCAAGACTAAAGTCTACCGATTATCGCAGGTATTAGCGATGCAAGTCTCAGGTTAAGACTATACACACCTACCTTGATTTCGGCCTCCCATAGACACATAGTCAAAATACCAATGGGATTTCGAGGGGTCTATCCAGAGCGAAGCTGTTTCCCGTACCATCGGTGAAACACAACCTCCTATCGCACTTGCATAAGTATCCAATACTTATATATATGAGAATTGTGCCGTTGTGCCCTCACAACGCGCACAAGTGCAATACTAGCCTATTCCGCATTATCAATGTCCTGTCTCGATAATACTCCGACTAGGGATATTTAATGATTAATCCTTCGTGGACTGATACTGTCTCATATCATCTCAATCCAGGAACTAATCATATGGACCTCTCTTCATTTATATATCTATGGTGATTTAATCACAAATGATGAGAGTGCAATTTCTTGTCACATAGTTAATTTGTACAACAACACCGTGATCTGTACAAATAGTGACGCTATGGGTCATATTATCCAACAATCTCCCACTTGGCACATAGCCAGTCACTCGAGTGTCCCACACCCGAACTATGTACGGTTCGCTCAAATTGCTGAGGAAAGGTTTTCGTCAGCGGATTTGTGTGATTATCGTCTGACGCGATTTATTCGATCATCACATTGCCACGATGTATGATCCGAACGAATCAGATGAATAGTCGAAGTATTTATCTGGATCATTGATGAGACCTTTAATTCCTTAGCCTGTGCTGACGCCTAGCACAGCTGCTAACAGAACTATATCTAATCTAATTAGATTTATTATCGATCCAAATGGCTTCTATTGCTGCCTCAGCTGCAGCAATAATTCGCATTTGTTGTTAATTCGGCAACAGTTATCTTGCTCGGAATATTTCCAGCTTACTGTCCCGTTATTCAAACTTTATAGTACCGCAGTATTTACCGGTTTAGAAACTTGCAGCAGTGATCCCAGTCACTTCAAGTTCTCCATCTCCATAGTTTAAGACAACATCTTTAGTTCTCTCAGATACTAACATATGTTCTTAATCTTCAATCCAGTGACTA
The DNA here is from genome assembly GCA_019454045.1 of Zanthoxylum bungeanum. Lineage (NCBI taxonomy): Eukaryota > Viridiplantae > Streptophyta > Magnoliopsida > Sapindales > Rutaceae > Zanthoxylum > Zanthoxylum bungeanum. The sequence continues at coordinate 136,242 of SKCR01030506.1, forward strand.
TCACTTGGATTGACCCGATTGTGATTCCATATGCTCAAAGCATATGAGACACCAATACAAGTACATTTTAAATGTACAATTTCTCAGAGAGTGTTAACAACTCCAAATCTAGCCCAGTAGATCTTTATTCCTTGAATAAAGGTTGTTACTCCCCAGAATTCTACGGAGAATTTCTTATGAAAGCCAAGCTTTCACCGATTGCTTTATGGGAATTTCATTTCCAAGAAATGACATATTATCATTATTTTACATGACATTCATGTCAGTGCACTCCCACTAACCCTTTTATATACACAAAAATCATTTCGTTTTGAATTAAATCATACTTCATTATGATTACATCAAAACGACAATTCCTAGAACCTATGCTTGCTTCAATCCAAACATGGATCGAATAACCTGCAAACCTTGTTTGCTTGTTATGGTACGATAAAACCGACAGGATGTTACAAACATCCTCCGAAAGGTTTCATTTTCAGGAAAGCGATTTTCCGTTAAGCTGTCATATTTCATAAATGAAATATACAGCTTTAGCAAGCATTATCCAAATGGATTTACAATGACAACATGTAAAAGGTTTCGTCGGAATCAACACAATGTTGATAACTCTACCTTTTATTTACAAGCCTAGCTTAGTACGTTGGTATGTTGCCTTCCATGTATGTCTTCCTTGAAGACTTATAAAGTACCAATAGGCACAATGCCTTATGGTACATCAACTAGTATCCAAACTTGTTGATATACATGGAATCCATTTTGGACTCATGACACTTTGTCATAATATGGAGTCGATACCTTGTATCACTACCTTGTACGTAATCAGTTGGTATACCTTAAAAGATTAACATCTTTATGAGGTGAGATCAGAAACTCATACCCCAGGTTGTTTTCTGACTCTCTCTGATCTACGCGGTTCTTGTGTACTCGAAGATCAATGGTATAGATTCATAATAGATGAACTATATATGTTCCATTAAGGACTTCGTGCCTTGAACAGTATTACTCCGATTTTCATCGAGTATCACTATCCTCCCACTGACCACTGCATATCGGTATTCCTCTCAGGAAAAACCGCATGGTGAGCAACAATCACATTGTTCTCATGTGAGATGTATAAGTACTATACTTATGTTTCCCTTAGGATAACCTATATTGGCACTTATCCAATTTGGGTCCTTAGTTTGGTATCATCCAAACATTATGCCTGGCATACCCAAATTATCAGGAATGAGAAACCCGGTTTCTTTCCCGTTCATATCTAATATGTAATCTGTCAAACAGATTATTATGGAACCTTATTCTAAATAAGTTATTGCACTGTTAAAACTTATCCATTGAAGGAAATAGTAGCTCAGAGCGACTCATGATTAGCCTTATCATGTCTAACATGATTCGGTTAATCCGTTCGAAAACACCGTCACTTTGACGTGTTCCGGGAGGAGTCCTCATTTGAAAGAATATTATACTCTTTCAAGTATATAAGAAACTTACTACTTAAGTATTTTCCATTACGGTCTTACCGTGACGGTATAATACTATAGTCGATCTGTTTGTCTATTTCGTGTCGAAACTCTAAAAGTTTCTGATTTGTTTCTTCAAAAGAAACACATAACCATAACGTGATGCCACATCCGTTTAGGTCACGAAATATTCATGTTCACATCTAGCCTAACTAGATATGGGCCCACTAACTTCACCATGAATAGGCTAACAGATCGGTGACACTTACACTATTACCAAGTAAACAGTGTTTTAGGTACTTTACCTAACAAACTGGATTCGTAGACTTCATTTGAATAGTCAAATCAGTCCTGGTACCCACTCTTCAAAAGTGTGGATATACGAGTCTTGTATAATTGTGTCCCAGACAACAATGCCACAATAATTCGCTATTGATCAAATCAATTTGAGCTATTTATTTGTCATTTTATATGTTTGAGATTTTAATTATATTCAAAATAAATTCTGTTGTTCACATCTAATGTGTTTATCTCAGTATCATCTTTATATAATGAAACACTTAGTGTTCTAGAATATAAAGGTTTATCCACAATGGATTAAACACTGATATAGAGATAATGTCTCTAGTCAAACTAGTTACATTATAACAGTTCCTAATTTAAGTACACACCCGAAGGGTAGTTCCTAAACTTAGGTATCTACGGTCGAAACAGCGACTTTCGTCCTGTTTCCGATTCGCAGAACAATCTCAGCTTGAAGTCAGTATCCTGCTCAAAGCAGATTCTGAACATCAATACATATATTTTATGTACCACACTAAGTATTTAAAATCCAATTTCAATACTAGCTGTGAACATAACTAAGACAAACATTTTCAAAGTAAGAGCCTTGCCCTTTCTTTAATTCCTTCGTGTCTGCCATATCCAAATGGTAGTCACTTTGGGATATGTCAATTATCCTTTTCAATATTTCAGAAACCTTAGGCCAAGCCTTGGGTTTTTAGAATATTGAAACAATGTGCACCTCATGCTACATGCCTAATTGCAAACTTTGACTTTATATGAATAGTCAATTAATTCTCCAAGAATTATAAATTGCAATTTTAATACTTCTTAAATCTAAAATTAGATTTATGACAAGTATATTAAATAAAGCACTAAAGTCATCATCACATAAATCTTCCAAAGATTTTATGCTCTACTTATTTTGCTTAATTTTGGGCTTAAGGTATAATAAGTTATTTTATCAAATAAAGTAACCTATTATTTTATTCCCAATTTGAAAATTAAATTATTTAAAATATTTTAATCCCAGATTATATTTTAAATATCCAATTTTTTAATTTTATCTTGATTACAATAGTCCAACTATTTAATCAACGATTAGTGGTACTATATATATTATAATGATTATAATAGTCAAACTATATAATCAAATATAATCCAATTAATTAACCTCAATTACATTGATTATTATAATCCAATTATAAAATCAACTGTAAACTGAAATTAATTAATTCAAATATATTGATTAATATAATCCAATTTTATATAATCAAGTATAATACAGTCCAACTGTTTATTTAAAACAACAATTTAATATTAGTCCAACTAACATTTAATCTAATGACGAAATAATTTAAATGAGCGCGTATGGCGAGTAATTGAACGAGTATTGCAAATTCAATTCTTGCCTCCCACTATTTTTCGTCGAGCCTCTAACCCTCTGTCGAGTACTCGGGAAACCGTGTTTCCTAGTGGGCTAGGATCCCGTCAAATATCACACAATCTTGACTTTGGCCAACAAATTGTATGATAATTAACTAGGTAGATCTCGAAGATCAATTGGATCTCATCCAACTCCTAGATCCAGTAGGTGGACATCCAAGTCCTAAACATATATCATATATATGCCTATATATCCAATATATACCCTAACCTTTTCCTCTGAATCAACTAGGCCTTGGCTTTGGCACAACAAACCTAGTGATCCCAGTCAAGCGCGGACCCATTGACATGGAAGCTTCGTAATCAATGTCAATGGACAAGAAGTGGTCTTGACTTTGGCCAACAAACCACAACTTGGACACGACACCGATATGGAACAAAGCCTCGTGATTCAAACACAAACTCTTCGACGGACAATGGCTTGACTTTGGCCAACACCCATGCCAATCTAGGATCTTGAGCAAGAATCACTCAATGGAAGGAAAAGTCGCATGATATTTGATGAGGGCTTTTCGTGTGCAAATTGGTAACCAATTTATTATCTTTTTTAAGGTCTCATCATCATACACCCTTAAACATGCATTCTAAACACATAATAAAGCGCATATGTAAAATAATAATGATATGCGGATGGATATTTTACACATTGATCGTAGATCAAATCTCTCACTTTCTCTCTCCCGCTAGCACTAATATTTCTTCTCTACCCGTTACACTACACTTCTAAAGAAATCTCATTTACATTGAGGGGAATAGGTGAGAAGAGAATACAAAGAGTATAGAGGTGATAAGGCTGGACACGCAGGTCCAATTAATAATCAAATTTTTACAATTTCCAAAATCGCCCACCCCTAATATCCATCCGATATACATTATTCAAACATCACAACCATGTATTCATACAAGCATGTTATCAATCAATCTAATCCAATTAATTAATCTTGATAATTAGTGATCATCCAATGTTCAAACAAAGATTTGATTTTGTTCGAGTCAAACTCGTATTGTGAACACGTACTCAAAGTATGATTTCTACGAATTAAATTAAATTACATAATTAAATCCAATTTAATACGCATTTAATTCTAATTCATTATTTAATTCCAAATTAAATATTACACTTTATAAAATAAACATTTACGACTTAAATTCCAAATTTAATCGTTACGGGTCTCAAAGCCCGATTAATATCCAATATTAATTTAATTAAAGTCCAATGGGCTTTTAATTAATTTCTTCAAGGCGTGGACTTTTGGTCAACTCGGGTCAAACCCGCAACCAAAGTCCAATCCGGGAGTTACCCCATAAGCCCATAAATTAATTTAGGCCCAATTAAACGTTAAAGGTTTATTAGTTGCATTTGGGCCTTTTGGAAGCGGTTTTGGGCCTAATTGGATCCAACCAATTTTGGCCTAAACCAACTTTGTACAACAAAGTCCAATAAACCCAATAACAACTTTAAAAGCCCAAATCCAATTTTAAGGCCCATTTTAATTAAATTACAAAATCAAATTTTACAATTCAATTAAACAAAGTGCATTATATGATTAATCAACTAAATCAACATTTCCAAAACACCATATTAGTCCAATTAATCATACTCAATACATTATTATATGTCCAACACACAAATTGAAAAATCAAACCCATTACATGCTTTTAATGTCTCGGCCAAAGAGGGAAATTATGCCCAAATCAAATTCAATCCAATTGAACCCAATCAAACATAAATTCAACATCCCTAAATGATTTCTAAGTCATCCAATGAACAAAAATTCAAAAATCCAAGACAATAGGGCACTTGCCAAATTCGGCCATCACAAGCAAATTGGGGAAAAATTGTTCCAAACACTTTTCATCAAATTGATCTAATCAATCATCAATTAAACAACATTCAAGCATTCTAAATCATCCAATTTCATTAAACATGCTCAAAATCAAGTTTACCCAAATTTGTCATGCCCAAAATTTGGGGAAAAATGGATCCAACCAAATTTCATGAAATTGATTATGCACAACATCAATTCAACCTCATTCAAGCATACTATACTAAACAATTTAATCATTAGATGCTCAAATTGAGTTTACCCAAATTAAAGTTTTGACCAACAATAAGCAATTGGGGGGAAAATCAATCCAATCAATTTTTCTTCAAATTGATTACATATAACTCTAATTAGATCATATACAAACATTCTTAAACAATCAATTTGTCAGAATCATGCTTAAATCAAAAAGCCTCAAATTAAAGTTTTGTCCAACAATAAGCAAATTGGGGAAAATCAATCCATTAATTTTTCTTCAAATTGATTACATATAAACTAATTGAATCATATACAAGCATTCTTAAACAAACAATTTGTTAAAATCATGCTTAAATCAAAAAGCCCCAATTAACTCAAGAACCCTAAATCGTTTTTATGCAACCAATAGCTCTGATATCATTGTAGAGTTCAATCAAAGTCCCAAGGATCACAAACATGCATAAAAACGAGTTGAATACACAAAGGAGTAAGGCGGAATTCATACTCACATTGATGGGTTTTGATGAAATGAAGAACACAAGCTTTCAAGCTTCTCAAACTCGCGGTAATGGAGCTCCTTGTGCTGCTGGACTGCTCGGTTTTGGGGCTGTCTTCCTCTCCAAGATTCGGCCATGCATGGACTCCATGAAGCTCCAAGCTTCAAGCTTTCCAAGCTCACAAATTCGTTTCCCTATCACCATAATATAATCAAAGGTGTGCTAGCACTACTCTTCTTCATTTGCTTCTCAAATTTGATCGGCAAACCATAAGAAATTAGATGAAGAATCGGTCTTGAGACCGTGAGAGAAGAAGAAGAGTTTTTTGGCTCCAAAAGACCAAAAAACGTGAACTGTAAAAATTGGTAGAGAGAGAGAATAAATGCTTTTGTATATATCATTTTATTAATATTTACCAAGTAAATAAAATAAGACATATACTCAACTTTAATTCAAAAGTCAAAAAGGTAAGGAATAAAATAATGTTATATTCCATCTCAAGCCTTTTAAAAGCTTTCAATCAATGCACATCACTATTCACATCACATCTCTTCACTTTATTAAAGTGACAACATGTCATGTCACATCACTCAAAGTGACAAGTGATTTGACAATTAATGTGACTAGTGATTTGACGCTTGATGTGACTTGCGTGCCGCACTCGAATTCGAAATGCGAATGCGCTCGCAATCACTCTCGGGCTCGGGTTCGCTAATTTTAAATTAACGAATTTTCCGTCGCGTCGTAATTAAATGATTACGCCTAGCGAAATCACTATTCACGTCGCTAACGAATTAATTCTAAATTAATTCGTTTGCCCGAATTAAAATCTAATTTTAATTTCGCGTCGAAATCCAATTTCTAATAATATATCAAATATATTATTTTATCGATTAATTCCAAATTAATCGTTCTCTCTCTTTAACGATATTTTATCCGAGATAAAATATCTCCGTAATTAATCCCAGATTAATTTTCTCTCTCTAGAAATTAATCTTCTCTCTCTACTAATTAATCCCAGATTAATTATAGTGCGAGTTATACATCATCGGTGAATCTTCAGGAAGCGACCCATGAGATCTCCGGATATGTTGGCAGTAAATACGGTTGTCGGACTATCCGAACACGTAAGTACCTCGTACTACGTTTATACCGATTTACAAGACAAGGTTGGCTTCTAGCAAAGCGCCATGCCTACCCAATTCTCCAGAAATATTCTTACAGGAATATATAGATCTGTATCAAGCATAGTATACCGTAGTATTGTGTATATCGGCCCAGTATCGGATAGTCACGTGCTAGGGCTGGGGCTGGATAAGTGTCTGCCCCGTCCGAAGCACATGTCGGTTGTCTGGTAACTAGTCTCTATAATCGGATATATATGACCTTGTCATAATATCCCGATGGCCGGCCAGCACTTAAGAGCACTAATACCGTATCCTGCGTGACATCATCTCCACTATGACTGAAGTGATACTTCCGTCTCGACATCACACCCAATACACTACGACTCTCTGATAAACCCAGAAGCGGCGTACGCAGAACCGGTTAAAGCCCTGTACCACCTAGACTAAAGTCTACCGATTATCGCAAGTATTAGCGATGGAAGTCTCAGGTTAAGACTATACACACCTACCTTGATTTCGGCCTCCCATAAACACATAGTCAAAATACCAATGGGATTCCGAGGGGTCTATCCAGAGCGAAGCTGTTTCCCGTACCATCGGTGAAACACAACCTCCTATCGCACTTGCATAAGTATCCAATACTTATATATATGAGAATTGTGTTGTTGTGCCCTCACAACGCGCACAAGTGCAATACTAGCCTATTCCGCATTATCAATGTCCTGTCTCGATAATACTCCGGCTAGGGATATTTAATGATTAATCCTTCGTGGGCTGATACTGTCTCATATCATCTCAATCCAGGAACTAATCATATGGACCTCTCTTCATTTATATATCTATGGTGATTTAATCACAAATGATGAGAGTGCAATTTCCTTGTCACATAGTTAATTTGTACAACAACACCGTGATCTGTACAAATAGTGACGCTATGAGTCATATTATCCAACAATGCCAACATATCACCAAAACATTCATAATCATGTCGTGCAACAGTGTCAGGCCATAACAAGTTACGTAATAATTTATTAAACATGATATTGAATAATTTGTAATTGTTAGATATAACCAATACATGCAACTTGACACCATCGATATGCAATTCAACCATTAAGATGCAAATTTCAACCTTAAAAGATGCAACAAATGTTACAAAAATTAAATAATGACCATTAAAAACACAACTTTTAACAATAAATATGAAATATTTTCTAATATGAAACTTTTAACAATGAACATGCAACAGAAACCATTAGACATGAAACTTTTAACAATAAACATGAAATATTTTATAACATAAAACATTTTACATTAAACGTGAAACCTTTAACAATAAACATGCAACATGAAACCATTGCACATGAAATTTTAGCAATAATATGCAATTGCATTTGCCTCGAAAATCGCACATGTAACTATGCCCATTGAATATGCAACTTCTACCATTACAGTTGCAACTTTCACCAATAAATATGCATTATTTCTAATATGAAACCGTTAACAATAAACATGCAACATGAAACCATTAGACTTGAAATTTTAACAATAACATGCAATTGCATCTGCCTCGAAAATCGCAAAAGTAACTATGACCATTGAATATACAACTTCTACCATTAGATTTAGAACTTTTACCAATAAATATGTCATATTTATAATATGAAACCTTTAACAATAAACATGCAACATAAACCATTGGACTTGAAATTTTACCAATAACATGCAATTGCATTAGCCTCGAAAACCGCATATGAAACTATGACCATTGAATATGCAACTTCTACCATTACAGTTGCAACTTTCACCAATAAATATGAATTATTTCTAATATGAAATCTTAAAGAATGAACATGCAACATGAAACCATTGGACTTGAAATTTTAGCAATAACATGCAACCGCATCTACCTCGAAAACCGCACATGTAACTATGGCCATTGAATATGCAACTTTTACCATTAGACTTGCAACTTTTACCAATAAATATGCAATATTTCTAATATAAAACCATTAATAATAAACATGCAACATGAAACCATTGGACTTGAAACTTTAGCAATAACATGCAACTGCATCAGCCTCCAAAATCGCACATGTAACTATGAACATTGAATATGGAACTTCTACCAATACAGTTGCAACTTTCACCAACAAATATGCATTGTTTCTAATATAAAACCTTTAATAATAAACATGCAACATGAAACCATTGGACTTGAAACTTTAGCAATAACATGCAATTGCATCTGCCTCGAAAATCGCACATGTAACTATAAACATTGAATATGCAACTTCTACCAATACAGTTGCAACTTTCACCAACAAATATGCATTATTTCTAATATGAAACCTTAACAATAAACATGCAACATGAAACCTTTGGACTTGAAATTTTAGAAATAACATGCAACTACATCTGCCTCGAAAACCGCACATGTAACTATGGCCATTGAATATGCAAATTCTACCATTAGACTTGTAACTTTTACCAACAAATATGCATAATTTCTAATATGAAACCTTTAACAAAGAACATGCAACATAAAACCATTGCTAATGAAATTTAGCAATAATATGCAATTGCATCTGCCTCGAAAATCGCACATGTAACTATGTCCATTGAATATGCAACTTCTACCATTACAGTTGCAACTTTCACCAATAAATATGCATTATTTCTAATATGAAGCCTTTAACAAAGAACATGCAACATGAAACCATTGCACATGAAATTTAAGCAAAAATATGTAATTAGATCTGCCTCGAAAATCGCACATGTACCTATGACCATTGAGTATCCAACTTCTACCATTAGACTTGCAACTTTTACCAATAAATATGCAATATTTCTAATATAAAACCTTTAATAATAAACATGTAATTGCATTTGCCTAAAAAATCGACATGTAACTATGACCATTAAATATGCAACTTCTACCATTAGACTTGCAACTTTTACCAATAAATATGCAATATCTCTAATATAAAACCTTTAATAATAAACATGCCATATGAAACCATTGGACTTGAAACTTTAGCAATAACATGCAATTGCATCTGCCTCGAAAATTGCACACGTAACTATGGCTATTGAATATGCAACTTCTACCATTAGACTATTAACTTTTACCAATAAATATGTAATATTTCTAATATGAAACCTTTAACAATAAACATGCAACATGAAACCATTGGACTTGAAATTTTAGTAATAACACGCAACTGCATCTGCCTCGAAAACCGCACATGTAACTATGGCCATTGAATATGCAACTTCTACCACTAGACTTGCAACTTTTACCAATAAATATGCATAATTTCTAGTATGAACCTTTAACAAAGAACATGCAACATGAAACCATTGCACATGAAATTTAGCAATAATATGCAATTGCATCTGCCTCGAAAATCGCACATGTAACTATGCCCATTGAATATGCAACTTCTACCATTACAGTTGCAACTTTCACCAATAAATATGCATTATTTCTAATATGAAACCTTTAACAAAGAACATGCAACATGAAACCATTACACATGAAATTTAAGCAAAAATATGTAATTGCATCTGCCTCGAAAATCGCACATGTACCTATGACTATTGAATATCCAACTTCTACTATTAGACTTGCAACTTTTACCAATAAATATGCAATATTTCTAATATAAAACCTTTAATAATAAACATGTAATTGCATTTGCCTCAAAAATTGACATGTAACTATGACCATTAAATATGCAACTTCTACCATTAGACTTGCAACTTTTACTAATAAATATGCAATATCTCTAATATAAAACCTTTAGTAATAAACATGCCATATGAAACCATTGGAGTTGAAACTTTAGCAATAACATGCAATTGCATCTGCCTCGAAAATTGCACACGTAACTATGGCTATTGAATATGCAACTTCTACCATTAGACTTTTAACTTTTACCATAAATATGTAATATTTCTAATATGAAACCTTTAACAATAAACATGCAACATGAAACCATTGGACTTGAAATTTTAGTAATAACACGCAACTGCATCTGCCTCGAAAACCGCACATGTAACTATGGCCATTGAATATGCAACTTCTACCACTAGACTTGCAACTTTTACCAATAAATATGCATAATTTCTAGTATGAAACCTTTAACAAAGAACATGCAACATGAAACCATTGCACATGAAATTTAGCAATAATATGTAATTGCATCTGCCTCGAAAATCGCACATGTAACTATGCTCATTGAATATGCAACTTCTACCATTACAGTTGCAACTTTCACCAATAAATATGCATTATTTCTAATATGAAACCTTTAACAATGAACATGCAACATGAAACCATTGCACATGAAATTTTAGCAATAATATGCAATTGCATCTGCCTCGAAAATCGCACATGTAACTATGACCATTGAATATCCAACTTCTACCATTAGACTTGCAACTTTTACCAATAAATATGCAATATTTCTAATATAAAACATTTAATAATAAACATGTAATTGCATTTGCCTCAAAAACCGACATGTAACTATGACCATTAAATATGCAAATTCTACCATTAGACTTGCAACTTTTACCAATAAATATGCAATATCTCTAATATAAAACCTTTAATAATAAACATGCCATATGAAACCATTGGACTTGAAACTTTAGCAATAACATGCAATTACATCTGCCTCGAAAATCGTACATTTAACTATGGCTATTGAATATGAAACTTCTACCATTAGACTTTTAACTTTTACCAATAATATGTAATATTCCTAATATGAAACCTTTAACAATAAACATGCAACATGAAACCATTGGACATGAAATTTTAGCAATAACACACAACTGCATCTGTCTCGAAAACCGCAAATGTAACTATGTCAATTGAATATGCAACTTCTACTATTAGACTTGCAACGTTTACCAATAAATATGCAATATTTCTAATATGAAACCTTTAACAATGAACATGCAACATGAAACCATTTCAAATGAAATTTTAGTAATAACACGCAACTGCATCTGCCTCGAAAACCGCACATGTAACTATGGCCATTGAATATGCAACTTCTACCACTAGACTTGCAACTTTTACCAATAAATATGCATAATTTCTAGTATGAAACCTTTAACAAAGAACATGCAACATGAAACCATTGCACATGAAATTTAGCAATAATATGCAATTGCATCTGCCTCGAAAATCGCACATGTAACTATGCCCATTGAATATGCAACTTCTACCATTACAGTTGCAACTTTCACCAATTATTATGCATTATTTCTAACATGAAACCCTTAACAATAAAATGCAACATGAAACTGTTGGACTTGAAATTTTAACAATAACATGCAATTGCATCTGCCTTTAAAATCGCACATGTAACTATGACCATTGAATATGCAACTTCTACCATTAGACTTGCAAATTTTACCAATAAATATCCAATATTTCTAATATGAAACCTTTAACAATAAACATGAAACATGAAACCATTAGACTTGAAATTTTAGCAATAACATGCAATTGCATTTGCCTCGAAAACCGCACATGTAACTATGGCCATTGAATATGAAACTTTTACCATTAGACTTGCAACTTTTACCAATAAATATGCAATATTTTTAATATGAAACCTTTTGCAATAAACATGCAACATGAAACCATTGGACTTGAAATTTTTGCGATAACATGCAATTACATCTGTCTCGAAAATCGCACATGTAACTATGACCATTGAATATGCAACTTCTCCCATTAGACTTGCAACTTTTACCAATAAATATGCAATATTTATAATATGAAACCTTTAGCAATAAACATGCGAAATGAAACCATTGGACTTGTAATTTTAGCAATAACATGCAACTGCATCTGCCTCGAAAACCGCACAAGTAACTATGGCCATTGAATTTGCAACTTCTACCATTAGACTTGCAACTTTTACCAATAAATATGTAATATTTCTCATATGAAACCTTTAACAATGAACATGCAACATGATGCCATTGCACATGAAATTTTAGTAATAACATGCAATTGCATCTGCCTCGAAAATCGAACATGTAACTATGCCCATTGAATATGCAACTTCTATCATTATAGTTGCAACTTTCACCAATAAATATGCATTATTTCTAATATGAAACCTTTAACAATAAACATGCAACATGAATCCATTGCACTTGAAATTTTAGTAATAACATACACTTGCATCTGCCTCGAAAATCGCACATGTAACTATAGCCATTGAATATGCAACTTCTACCATAATACTTTCAACTTCTACCAATAAATATGCAATATTTCTAATATGAAACCTTTAACAATGAACATGCAACATGAAACCATTGGACTTGAAATTTTAGTAATAACATGTAATTACATCTGCCTCGAAAATCGCACATGTAACTATGAACATTGAATATGCAACTTCTACCATTATAGTTGCAACTTTCACCAATAAATATTCAATATTTCTAATATGAAACCTTTAACAATGAAAATGCAACCTACAACCATTAGACTTGAAATATTTAGCAAAAACATGCACTAAATTTTTTATATTATTTTATTTTTATCAATATTTTATAATTTATTTAATAAAAAATAATTTTTATAATTTTTTTTTTAATAAATGGTTGCAACCAATTATTCTCTTTTTTTATTATGCTGACAACCCTTGGGTATTTGATACCCAATAGTATGTTTGCAATGTCCTAATAATAGACATATGTTAGCATGATTTGGGGCAAAAAATTAATTTATTTTTTCATTTATGGAAATGTTGTGAAATTTGTTTAATTTATTGTGTGAAAATGGTTAAAAAATTATTGGAGAAATAACATATTATGATTAAATCGAGTAGTTGTAAAATCATAAGATTTTATCATTCGATTTTTCGGACCCTCCAACAATCTTAGGTACAAAAGCAATTTTAAAAACCTTGTGCCTAACTTACGAATTTCACCACCCTTCTAACTTTATTTAATTTGGCCATGATCCACACTATAAACATCACTACATTAAGCCCAAATTCATGCTTGTATCATCACATAAAATTTCCATTCCTTGGTTTCAGCCTTATCCCCACTTCCACCACTTAAGATTTCAACTAATGCAAGGCACATACTTCATCATATCATATACATTAGCACAATCACATACGTATGTTTAGCCAAACAAAGCAATTCCTCTCCTCCACAACCATGATTTTCGGCCACCATCACCCACTCACAATACTCAAAATGCTAAAATCAAGCCACATAAAGATATAATTCAATTACACACAAATCATGATATATATCATCAAACATATTGATTTTAATGAAGCCAAATCCTAAAATCAAGCTTCTCACCCCCTTCATTGTTCGTCCAAGCCAACAGCCCATGTTCCAATTTTATGCAAACCAAACATTCCATGCTTATTTCAGGATATAAGGTCCCCAAATGCATATTTTCACTCTCTAAGAAGCTTAATCATGCGAAATAAAGTAAATCTTGCCTTGGGATATCATGAATTCGAATTTGGAATCTAAATTTCAGGTTAGAGATTTCAGAAATTAGAGAAGTTAAGAGATAGAGACTCACCTAGCACGAAGGTCTCTTGAGGAAGCCACCCTTATCCTTCTTCATTGGCGGGAGAAATGGAAGCAAAATTCAAATGAATGTTTTCTAGAAGTGTCGTGAATGGAGACCGGAGAAGATGATGAATAGATGCTATATTTTATATTAAAGTTTTACTTAAAGTTTTTACACCCCTCTCACAGAGAGGGGTGCAGAAACTTTAAGTAAAACTTTAAGTATGTATATTACTCTTTATATGATAAAGAAGATTTTTAAGTGTAAAAATATTAATAAACAATGGGCACATGTCTAAAATGGGAAGTTGTCCACGTCATTACACAGTACTAGCTCGAAACATTGCGTTTTTGTCCTTGTTCTGATCCAAATATGAGATAATGTCAAACATGAAAGTTGTAAATATTTATCTAAACTTTCTAACAATATAAAGATCACCAAAATCGGATATTAGGAGCCCAAATTATGGCCAAAATATCAAAGACTATCCAGTGTGCAACAGAAAAATAAGCGCGTACCGTAATAATAAATAATTCGTCGGGTTTTCAAAAAATTAATTTGTAAATACAATCACACTTGTACGTATTTTATGTTACGTAATATATCTCAAATGATCATCAAATTCACAATGGGGTAATTGGGGCGTTACAATCTCTCCCTTAAAATGATTCGTCATCGAATCCAATTTAAGGCTGAGCTCTTCAATCTGTCTTAACCTGAAACCTTACGGAGCTGAATGTCTTCCCAAAAGTTACTTGGACCCACTTACCACTTCATGACCCTACAATACTGCCATTTGGTTATATTCTCGTAAATTACCTTTGTTTCATCAACTGTATCATGCTATATCCTGACTGTCTTGCATAAGCTGGCGTTCTAATGTAAGAGGACATGGTTTACCTGCTGAATCTTGTCTGACGTGATTTGAAAGCTGTAACTGAGGCTGTGGTTCATCGTGAGTTCATGAATCATGAATCGAGAACGACTAAAAACTTGTAGCGTGAGCTGGAATACCTAATCATGACATAAGTATTATTTCAGGGGCGAATACTATAACATGAATCTAAGGCTAATATGTGAGTTGACATCTACAATTTTATGCATTTCTTCCCTTGACTGCTTGATTTCCTTACGTCAACCGACTGGGGAAAAGACTGATTGCAAATTTCTTTCTTAAGAAACCGGCAATTCCATTAGCTTATCCTGCAAGGCAATGAGTCAACAAACGTACTATTTCACAGCTCTTACCCAAATTTCCTAAAGTTTATGTTCGCCTCATCATGCTTAGGGTATCACCATCGTACTCCTTGAAAAATTCAATGAGCTTGTTGGGCTATTCCCATACTTATCTCAGGTCAATTCCGAGTACATGGAGACATGCAACGAATTTCACTAGTTCCTGAGAGTTACACTAGGTCAGACTCGAGAGTTAATTGCTATGTTGCATGAGAGAATTTTATCTACGTGAGCCTGGCCATGGGAGCTCAACACTTCCACTCGGTCAGTTAGTTCATGATTATTGTATAGGCAGATGAGCCCTCTAAGAAACGACAACAACCAAATCATTTTTGCATCTTTTACTCTTTCTGAGGTCGGTAGGACTATCGTTTCTTTCTGCCACATAATCTAATGTTAGTATACAAGAATTAACTGCTGCTTATTAGGTAGCTTGCCAGCTAAAGAATCATGCTTGCATGATTAGAAACCAATCACGTCGTACTTACGTTTGATGCTCTTTGACTAATTGCGACATGGTCTGTAAAAGTCACTGCTACTAATACTACTACTGATGC
Organism: Zanthoxylum bungeanum; assembly: GCA_019454045.1. Classification (NCBI taxonomy): domain Eukaryota; kingdom Viridiplantae; phylum Streptophyta; class Magnoliopsida; order Sapindales; family Rutaceae; genus Zanthoxylum; species Zanthoxylum bungeanum. The sequence goes on from SKCR01030506.1 coordinate 152,453, forward strand.
CATTGCCGATCCCACTACTGATACTGCTATTAATACTATTGCTGGTACTGCTACTATTTCTGATATTGACACTACTAGATTTAATTTGAGAAGGGTTAGGAGATTGTGGATCATTCCGTTAAACGAGCCTGACTGATTATATGAGGGTCAGTTGTGCATGCTATTCATGCATGAACCTGAATGTCATTTTTTTGAAGCTCTGCCATGTGGTAATGTCTTGCGAGATTGCTGATATCAGGAGGCCTACTGGAAAGCAGCCTTCTGTACTGATTTTCTCACTTGGCCTTGCACTAATAGTCGTGGTCTTGTTACGGGACATCTAAAAAATGTAAACTTATTCGGAACCCTCCCGCATGCCCTGAATCACCATAGTATTACACTATGTTTAGAGTCTTTCTTATACTTATCAGGAAAGCCTTGAAAAGTGAGTGTAATATTCCTGTGGCGGTCACATGTTCTGCCCGTCTTAAGCGTTATTACTACCAATCTTAGCTATCATGAGTACCTTGATTGATAGACAGCCCAGGAGGGGCTTTACTAAGATTAGGCCAAGGTTAGGATAGGCTTGAGGAATATTTCCTGTCTAAGTTGGTGTCAACCACTTTGCGTAATCAGAAACCCATAACTGCTAATGTTGTACCGGCTCTACTGGAATCCTTGTGAGTCTGTCTAACCTAATTAATGTATTACCATTGGGATACGAGCTTTGGTGACTCACTTAATAAACATTCTAGAATTACGTTAGATTCTACAGCTGAATAATAGAAGTAATACACTGTGATGTCTTGGAAATGCCCATGCTGTTGCTTATCTTGATTTGTCTGGGGTATGGGAAGTAACTGACGTCACGAGGTATCAGAGTGGGTAGGGGATTCTTACTGGTAGTACTGTCCGTTCTGTTGGATGGCTAGGTAATAATGAAAGGAAATGCTACCGAATAAGGTGAAAGTGGTTGTTCTGTGGTGATATCAAGTTACTGCTGATGTTGACGGATAATCCATTTCACACTCTGTGCATGAATTCTTGCATGAGCCATGAGTATCGAACAAAGCCATCTTTATCACAAGCCGTACACAGTTCACTGGCTGATTCATCAGTCTCTACATGTGTGGCATATTCCGAGTACTACTACCACCTATGTCATCTGTGGTACGCAGCTCACCAACATGTTACATAAGGGTTCGATTGATTTAGATTAGAAATGGAAAGATTGGAACTTGCGCTAACGGTCTGCATCATCTGGGAATCATGAGTTTCTAATTGAGGCTTAATACTGCAATTCTTATACTCTCTTAGGGGTACTGATACGAAAAAGACGAAATCCGATCCAAGATCCCGTAGACCCCCAAAGAACATGTCCTTGAAAACCCTTGGAGATAGCCTCAGATGAATTTTGTCAGCAAAATGGATGCCACAAAAGGTTGTCAACCATTTGATAAGTCTTTGTTCAATCACTGAACGTTGATAAAATTTTCTTAATCTCAAGAAAGTTACTATTCACACACTAAAAATTGGGTCCTTTATTAAGAATTATTTTTGAGTTTAAATAGTGACATGATCAAACCCTAAGAGAGCCAAAAAGTCTAAAATAGCCTTAAACTACCCATTACCAACTAAAAGCCCATAACTCCTAATTTCTATCCCATTTTGAACCAACAAATAAATAAAATAAACTAACCCAAATAATAAATAAAAACGGTTATCCACGTTGGTTCCATACATGCAAATAAATAATAAATAAGCCTAAACAAACGAAATCGATCCATGCTGCTCCTCGAAGACTTGGGTCAAGTGTATAACTCTTGAACCCTCTTCCTTGAAGTCCAATTGGTCTCGAACGTGCTTGTTCAATTCAGCTACATGACGTTGGGTTAGGTCTGCCATAGCGTCCTTGATCTTCTGAGCTCTTTGTCTTGTAACTGATCCAACTAGTACATGGATTGGATCAATTGTGGTCTGGACCGAACTAGATGCAGCTAGGATCACATCAGGTACTGTTATTATGTCCTAATATAGGGGAAAGGATTATGGAATATTAAGCTAGGCTTACACACTGGTATTGGTTTTCCTGTGGTTATTGCTCTGATGGAATCCATTACACATTATTTATTTATTATTTTTTTGGATAGTTATGGGTGGACCCGTCAGAACGAGATTCCTAACCAATACCTCTAAAAATAGGGTGGGGCATAACATGATTTCTGCTGTTTCAAATGTCACTTTATACTAATAGTCTTAGACCCTTGTAAAAATGATCTGGCGAGCATGAATGGAAACAAGAGCCTATTTAAAGGTGCATTTAACTTATAATTTTGGTAGAGAATTTTGAATAAAGAATAACCATTGGCGTTTAACACCCAAGTGTGTGTGAGAGTTGATTCTCTTTTGGTTCTTTATTGAACCCTTATCAACACTTATCAATGATTGACGATCTTTGTGGCGTCTATAAACAGCTACCAAGATTCAAACAAGAAACAAAAATATTTATCAAGGTTAGGATTCTTCGGGGTTGGAATTGATCTTGGAAGTGTTTTGTTCCTTAACAAAAGATCGACACAAGGTTTATAAGATGATGCAAACCTTGTAAAACCCACAGAAGATTAGAATCTCGCCAAGGAACGCCAAACACAGGTTTAAAGATTAGAAGCCTGTAACACCCCGGTCACTTCGGCGTGATCCCAATGTCCATCCTCAATATGTGTGATGTATTATGTAACCTAAAATCATACATGAGTGTATTTATATACGCAAAATCATTTTTCGAAAATCCGATAAAATATTTACAGTTCCGGTACGTAATTATTTTTCGGTCATGTTCTGGTCAGTCCTTGGTATTTAAGACCGAATGATTTTTGACGCTCGAAGGCGCGGTCCAAAGTCATGAAGAATGGTAGATGCGGATCTTCCGATGCGCGATTATGAGCTGGAAGTCTGGGGAATGACATTTGCCAAGAATATGAGGAGGGAAATCGCCGGAGATAGTATTTAGAAAAAGGGATTTTCGGGAACGCTACAAAGGATTTCTAAATGTGGCGAAAGAGGAGAAGAATGGCCTGATTTTTATATACTCGACGGATGTCTGGCCGGACATAAAGTGAGGATATACGACCGGACATACACTAATTTCCGGCCAGACAAAACTTTGAAAACGGAGAATAAGCTTTGTAAGAACGAGATTGAAGCATCTTATGATAAAACAGAGGTCGAAACACCTCAATCAATCGACATATCGGGGGGCCCGAGTGCCCATTTTCATCTTAGGTGAGGTCAAAACACCTCAGCCTATCAAAGCATCGAGGGACCGAGTGCCCATTTTCATCACAACAAAGGGCAAAACACCCCAACCGATCGAAGAATCGGGGCCCCGAGTGCCCATTTTCATCACATCAGAGGTCAGAGCACCTCAATGGATCAAAACATCGAGGGCCATAATGCTCATTTTCATCACAGCAGAGGTCGAAGTACCTCAACCAATCAAAGCATCGGGGACCCGAGTGTCTATTTTCATCACAACAAAGATCGAAGAACCTTAACTGATTGAAGCATAGGGAGCAATGTCGCTCAATTGGTTGGACTGTATATATGGTTCTAATTGAAAAATGCAATCCCAAATTTGGACCAATACTAAAACAAAAAGTTACCTAAATACTGTGCTATATAAATATACTTCAAAATCAAATAAATGTGATGAACAAAAATCTCGTGTAGCCTTACTTAAAAAAAGACCATAGTCTTTGCGTCCGACCATATTTTTTTATAATCTTTATTTAATGCCAACATCTATATGTTTTATTGTTTGCTGTAAGATTATATACTTTTTTATTTATATTTTAAAACACGTTCATATACACTATGCCAAAAAAAGGCTTTTACTATGCCTAAATTAGTGTCATTAAAGATTTCTATCGACACTTTTTAATAATATCAATAATCAAGAAATCAGATATTACTGATACTAATTATTAGTGTTAGTAATTTTACGACACAACAGTGTCAATAATATTTTGACCCGATAATATCACTAATATACTAATATTAAAACATCACTAAATTATTAAAAATCACTATAATACTGATACAATGTTAAGTATCAATATTTTATGTTATCATTTAGCAGGGCCGGTCCTGAGTTTTTGGGTGCCCGGTGCGAAAGCTCAAAATGTGCCATTTTTTATTACGAAAACATATGTTTAAAAATAATAATATTTAACGAGGGCTGGAACCCAATCGAAACTGGGGGCTAGGCCCTCACGCCCAAAATATATTACTTGAGAAAATATACAAATGGAAGATATAGTACCTAAACCCCGACAATAAAAAATATAATCATATACAACCATTCCTACCAAAGCTCCTTGAAATTTCAACATTTAAAAAATTGTCTTCTAGCATTTTTTTTGAAGCAAACTCATCAATTATATCATCATACTCCAAGTTTTCAATCTCATCATTTTCAATGCATAAGATTGCTAATCCATTTAGCCTATCTTGAGTCATAGTGATCCACAAGTAAGATTTTAATAATTTCAATTTGTAAATTGTAAAAACAAATTTCAATTTAATCTATTTGGTACCCCCTTAATTTTGGGCCCTGGACAGTGGCCCTTGTGGCACCTGCCCAGGGCTGGCCCTGTCATTTAGTGTCAATAAATTATATTAACATGTTATTAGATTGTTTTTAGCGAAAAATTAAATAGATACCAATTTTTACCTGTTTTATAATAGGTAATCTGAAAATTATACTAACACAGTCAAACATCACATAATATTGAAATTTAAATTCATATAAACATCTCATAAAATCAATATTTTTTTATAAAAACCAGGTAAAATAGACCCTAATTCCAAAATCAATACAATATTCTTATAAAAATGGACATTAGTCAAAAATTTCAACAAAAAATTTGTTAAGTATTCAATGAATACAAAAATAACTTTCACCACTGATCCAAAGTCACACTTCTAACATATATCATCTGTCTTTCTAACAACTTCATTTCTTAAAAAAAAAAAAGTCAATTGTCAATATATTAACCAACAATTCCAAATAACAAACAATTCTAACCTCAGAAAAAAAAAAATTAAAAATAAAAAAAACACCAAACCTTGATTGCTAAATTATTATACATCTAGGAAGTACTCAAGATGAAACTATACTATTAATGAGAATACTTTTGATATTCTTGAAGATAACTATTATAATGATTTGAAACATTAAGTGGATGATGTATGTTGGATCAACAAGTAGAAAACTAAGCATTTACAACATTAAGATCATATAGGATATAGGATGAGTCAGTGGTAAAGAAAGGGAAGGACGCACAGTTAAATAAGAAATTGGAGAGTACAAGTGCACAAAAGCAGGAGAATTGGGGCTGTCCCCAAATAAACAAGCAGTAGAAACCTAATACATCAACGAGCATAGTGAGGGAGCATAAGAGAAGGTATGCTTATGTCTATATCAGTTTCATTGGGTTCACAGACCATCTTGGAAAGTTTTGTACCATTAAAATTCTATTTAAAATGTAGAAACTTGCTTTCCATAATTAACTCTGTTGACGGCTGATTTTCTTTTGAGGAGTAAATCGGTAAATTCACTCATCGAACAACCCTCCCTCAATTATGAATTTATTTGGTTTGGGGACCAAATGCAAACTTAGCAAAAGATGGAAAACACATAGATAAGAAATAGGATTTAACGTGGTTCGGCGGAAAAGATCCAACCTACGTCCACAGGTACAAGGGAAAAAGAAAGATTTTATAACGTGGTCGGGTATGACCGACCTGCCTATCTCTAGAGCTCGTCTAATCGACCTCTTACAAACTCACTCTTGCACTTAAGCTTCTTGCTCTCTTTTTTACAAGTGATGCGTGAATGAATTCGATTAATACTTTACAATGAAACCTCAAGCCCTTTATATACTAGGGAAAATTCTACTGTTACATTATCCTCGTGATGTCAGCCACGTGAATCCGCCATCAATGCGATGGCTCTCTTTCTCAACTGCTCTGCCGAAAGTAACTCGGCCACCTGACATCTCTTTAAACCAAGCTACTATATTCTCCGCTACACGTTACATCCAGCCTGTAATCTGTCATGTCAGACCTCTTTGAAAGGTGTTAGTTCTCATGTAGGGCTTACGTCATTTGACCCTCATCATACCATTATTACCACTTCGAACCATCCTACCAGGTTGGGAGACAGAAGCAACAGTTGTCCTGGCCTACTGAGCCACCAGGTCGGGTCGGCAGTCATGGACCACCTTGGGTCGGGTCCAAAAATGCTCACACTGTCGAATCTGATATCTTCTCATCAGGTCGGGTCGGCAGTCATGGAACACCTCGAACCTGGTCACCTCTGATCTGACTACCTTGGACCTAATCACCTCTGTTTGACCTCTCATCCTCACAAGGACCTTGAACCTTTATCTGTCAAGTGTAAAACCCACTTTACCCTTCCTCAAGATTCTGATTTCTTGGGGGCCTAAAAACCACCATCAACAAACTCAGTATGATATTTTTTTTCACTATAATCATTTTCTCTGTTTGTGTCAATGTTTCAATCAATGAGCTCTGTAGCATTACCTAAGGCAGCAAAAGATGGAAACAAAATGGCAGCATCAACATGAACAGCAAAAATACTTCAATGGGTTAATCTTTTGCGTACAGGCCTATAAATTTTTATTTTTTTTGAGTCACTGAACCTTTATGAAGAGGTAGAGTAGGATATTGATGGAGTGACACAGAAACTAAGTTATTAACAACATAAATCACTGGAAAATGATAAGGCATTCTACATACATTGCAAATTAAAACTTTGAATTCTATGTATAGAAAAAGTCTTCCTCAACCAACCTATATAAAAAAAATTAAAACTAGATATATCTAGCTGTTGCAGGAAGCCGAAGCCCTGAGGAAACATAACAGGTAGCCAAAATTTTCAATGTGCTGGATATGAAGCTCACTTTTGACAGCACTTAGACAGAGATATGAGCAAGCAGTTCAAAATACATACCAAGAGAAAGTGAAAGTGCGTGAAGATACATGTTTTACTGTTTATTATGAGGATGGCTAAAGCATTAGCCTCTTCAGCATAATTGGCCTTAGTTGTAAAACAACAACCACCTTAGTGAACCAGAATGGCCTCCCCCGTAAGCTATAGAAAAGCAAGACATGAGTAAGAAATTAGATGACAAATGATACAGCTAGCTACTTAGTAATAGCACACATCACTAGCTGCAAGAATATATTAACTCTCAGGCAACAACGTCAAAAACTTGATCGCGATATTATATATCTAACACCCAAGCGCACATATCGCTCAAATAACATAGTGACTGAAATTCGGATGTCAAACCCACGTGGACTTAATAATATTTCTCTTATTAATATCAAGATTAACCCACTTAACTTAAATTAAATTGTTGACTAACTGAAGAGTTGATTAGTCGAATTTAATTGAAATTAAACAAAGAACTAATAACAAATATTGGAAACCCTTATAGATAGAAGAAGCCAGGGTTGTAACTTCACCTAAGCATGCACACAATAAAGTCAAACACTTTTCATTCAGATGGGTTGTTGTTATTAATTATTAACCTAGAACACTAAATTATTCACAAATCTCTTTCGATGGTCAGGTGAATATATTCAGAATAAATCAATTAACTATATGTCTATGTTAATTAAATTAAACCGAATTCACTAAGGCTGGGTTCTAATATTAGCTAGGCATGTCTTTCAGGTACGGGTGTTCATTGGGTCGGGTCAGCCCGCGACCCTTTGCAACCCGACCCGACCAGGTCGGGTTGCAAAATAAAAAATGTAATTTCGGGTCAGACCCGACCAGACCTGAAAGATCGGATCGGGTCGTAGGTTCAATGTAAAAAATCGGGTTTGACCCGACCCGACCCACAATTAATGATTTTTCTCTTTTCATCTCTAGTTAATTTATCATAATTTGGTTTAACTACAAATCTATCAAAATTATATCGTAAAAAATATATAGTATGTATTTTTACGACCCGAACCGCATAACCAGACCCGATCAGGTTTAAGAAAATTAAAAAAAAACCGACTCGACCCGTGAATACCCCTACCTGCAGGTATATTTATATCATGAAGGGAAATTTATTCAACGAATAAATTACATGTTATTATTCCCAAGACTAACACAAATCCCCTCTGTTGAGTTCCTAACGATTTACCAATAACATTCTATTGTTGGCTAGATAAATAAAATAAAAATCGAAGCACATAGAATAATAAATAATCAATAACAAACCCCAAAGAATAAAAATATGCAATTCATTAATAAACATGTGCTCGGGATCCATTACAACCATAGATGAATGATTTAACTACTCATGATAAACAATAAACACCAGCTAATCATTATTACAAAGAAAAAACTCATAAAAGATAAAGTAGAGAGTGAAAGGAATAAAAAAACTCTCATTTGCAGTTTTCAGATTCAGACTCTAACTCTTGTTGATGCACTTGTTCTTGTCTTGCTCTAGGCATTCTTTTATGCTCTGCGACTCCTAAATTATTTTATAAGGCTTCTCTTTAGGTTTTGTGACAAACTTGTACTTATATAGGAGCTCATAAGGGTATTTTCTGATCAAAAATTGAGTTCCGAACGACTCTGGGCTGAATTCCTCGTGTCACGAAACGCTCAATCGTGTCCCGACACTTCATGCAATGATCGGCGCGTCGCGATGTGCCAAGACTAGAATCGTGATGCACCAATGTTAGTTGGTCTCTGCCTAAATTTTCTTCTGTTGTGCGTTGCGACACGCTTCCAGCATCTGGACACACATTTTTCCTCTGAAATTTGGCCCAATTTGTTCTTTATTTTACCTTTTTCATTCCTCATTGAATTCGTTAAGCCTTGATATAATTTTTACCTGTAAAAACGCACCTAAAATACATCAAAGCGCTCATAAAATAAAAACTAACACGGAAAATTTTAAGATAGAGGGATGGCAGATATGTGTATTTTAACCGCTCATCATACCCCCAAACTTAACAATTTACTAGTCATCGAGCAAAACAAAAGAAATAAAATTAAATAAAATTAACCTAAGCCACTCTCGTAGGGAACCCCTAAGCGGTCCTAGTTAATGAGTTATAGTCTCTTGAGGACTTACAGTGACGACACCCACAAACGTCATTCAACACACATATGCAATCAAGCAAAAAAAAACAAAGAAAGAAATAAAACAGTCCTCGTAGTTACACATAATAATGTCCTAAATGAATGTCTATCATTGAAATCAAAGAACCTTTAACGTACCCAACACAACTCAAATCCAAATTCTTGAACAAGTCATCTAGGTTAGACTCACAATGTGTGTGTGAAAAGGTCTGATCACATCTCAATTCCTACATAAGCCAACTCAGTGATTTCATCTTAAAAATATGCATCTGATGGGTCAAACTAACCTAGATATCTCAAAAGTACTATGTATTTGCCCATTGAGATCGATATGGTATGACTTCTTTTTTTTTACTCACCTATCATTTAATGTAGTATTGCTCCTCATGGTGGTCATAACACTCGCCAATGGGTAGCTTCACGCTTATCGATTATAGGTGATTTTTTTTTCTCAAAATATTTTTTTCTACGCTTTTCATCATTTTTATTCTCAAAAGATATTTTTTTCTGCTCTAGCCATATCATATATAATAAATATCCAAGCAAACGGTCATTTATCGTCAAATAATTTCCTCAACTAGTCACTTTGTCAACTACCTAGGCTCTTACTGTTAGAAACCTATTTTTAAGTGCATACAAATCTAATCTAGATCACCTACTCATGACATCAGATAAAAAAATTGGACATTTATCATTTCCTAAGATTTCATCCTAAAGCAAAAAACACATCATTTGAACTATGCTTCTACCACCTAACTATATTTTATTTTATTTTATTTTTGTATTTTTTTCCATTTTTAAAAAATAAAATAACATGAATTAACATTAACACTAGCACATACTCACACCCCCAAACTTAAAATTTACATTGTCTTCAATGTAAGATAAACATAAAATGAATAAGTGAGGAACAACATTACCATGCATTAAGTTAATCAGGCTTCTACTGATCAGAATTCAACAGCGCGAAATGTGTGGATCACACTAGTACCTGTATAAATACAAATGCAAATTGTTAAACACGCAATTAGCACACACTATAATATAACTAATATGAAAGTAAAGAAACCATAACAAAAATAAATGTGTGTTGCCTCCCCTGCTAGCTGTAAGTTTAACGTCTTCAGCGAGAGGTGACCACTCAAATAGTTATGGTGGTCTCAATTTACGTGCTGGATTTGTAGCTGCGTCCTTCCCAATTGCACATTTTTTTCCTTCTATGCGGCATGATATATTTGGACTGAGTTGTTTTGGCCTGTTTCTTTTGATCCTCTACTTTCACCCACACTTGTATTCTTTTATTAGTTGCTAAAGAGGCTGCAGTTGCTGACTGCGTTTTCCCTTTTGGCTTGGATAGATTGGGGTCAAGCGGTTTTGGTGGTGTATGGATTTGATGTAGCACAGTATCGAATTGATGGCAGACTACAACTATGTTGGAGTGTTCTTCATGTAAATCCGTGTTGAAGGCCTCGCATACCACTACTTCATCAGTCACCTTATATGTCTTCTTTTCCACTCTCGCTTTCTTTTTTCCTTCCATTAGATCCATTAAAGCTATATTTTCTGGACTTTTTTGGTCTTCTACAAGGTTGAACATTTTGACAAATTACATATCTCAATTCACTTGGAAAGTAAGGAGACCTTGTTGTACGTATATTAACCCTCCTGCTGCTGTTAGAAAAGATTTTCCCAAAATGAAATGTATGTCAACATCTTCTTCCATGTCCCGAACTATGAAATCTTTTGGAAACGCAAAATCTCTCACCTTGATCATAATATCATATACCTTCCCATTGGGTACCTTGATGGTTCTATCAGCAAATTGCAAGGTCATGGACGTGAACTTCAACTCATGGTATCCCAATTGCTTTGCCATAGGTAGCAACATTAAATTGATTCCCCACTCTAAGTTGCATAAGGCTCTTGTCTCGCAATCTGTAATAACGTATAATAAGGTGAACATGTCAGAATCCTTAAATTTTGTTGCATTCGATCGTTTCAATATGACACTATACAGCTCTGTAAGCCTTTCTTTTTTGACAGTGTTGTCCATTTGTGACATCATAGTTCTTATTTATGGTTGATTCTCTATATATTCCTCTAATTCTTTCTTTTACGTCAGCTTAGTCGAGAATGAAGGCTTGGGTTCATAGTCCAATAAACTTCTCTTGGGATCTTGCTTTATAGTGTGGAGGTGATGGTTGGCACATCTGTTTGTATTTCCTCATTGCTAACTGAGATGGCGTTGCAAAATTCATTCCTTTCTCTTTTGAGGTTGCATTTTGTGTCACTTTGGAAAGCTCCTAATGGCCTCTGACTTTGATTAATGGCAAGCTATCTAAGTTGGGTTTCCAGTGCTCTCAAGGAAAGCGTTTGACTCTGAAACAAGGCATCATATTTGGGTTCTTGCCTTTTGAGTATATCTTCAAGCATTTCTTTTAAGCCTAGCTTGTTTCCGTACCCTTGTCCATTACTCTGTTGTTATCATCTTGGGGGAGCATTGTATCTTTCTTGTGGTCCTGCCATTTGGTCGTTCTTCCATCCAAAGTTGGGATGTTTCTGCCACCCAAGGTTGTAGCTATTGGAGTAAAGGTTGTGGCCCTGTATGTTGTAGTTGTTGACATAATTAGCAGACTCACCACATGGAGCACATAGATCTTCATTCTGTCCTTCCCATATCCTACATTTATGGCTCCGGTATGGTTCATAACTTTCATACCGAGGAGTTCTAGACATTTGCAGATTTGATCTAACTTGGCATTCACAGTTATATTTAGCTCTAACCCATGGACTGCTGCTGAATACTTCGTTCAGTTGTCCATATGGAGCTGTTATTAGCCATCTCTTCCAGTAGCTCTCATGCTATATGCTCATCCTTGGTCATTAAAGCACCTCTAGCTGTTGCATCAACTATTGTCTTCATCATCCCATTGAGCCTATTATATAAGGTATGTACTTGCAGCCACTTATCTATCTCATGATGTAGGCACTTAGGAAGTAGGTATTTGTATCTCTCCCATGCCTCGTATAAGAATTCTGAATCATATTGCGTGAATGAGGTGATGTCATTTCACAGCTTGTTTGTTCTTACGAGAGGGAAGTACTCTGCGAGGAACTTTGTAGATAAGGCTGCCCATGTGGTCATAGATCGTGTTGGTAATGACTGGAGCCATGCCTTAGCTCGATCTCTTAAAGAATAGAGTAAAACTTGCAAGCGAATAGTTGGTCTCTCCCTTGATTTTCATCTGCCGCGTGTCGCGATGCAATTTTGGTGTCGGTGTTGGGACACACATTTTACCTCTCAAATTTGGCGTAATTTGTTCTGTATTTTTTCGTTTTCATCTCTCGTTGAATCGATTAAGTCTTGATATTATTTTTATCTGTAAAAACGTACCCAAATCACATCAAAGCTCTCATTAAACCTGAATTAACTCATAAAATATTAAGATAGAATGGCAGAAAATATGTGAATTTTAACTAATCATCAAGCCTCATATATATTGGGTTCGAGTCCAAAAGAAAGTATTTTTTTTTTTTTTTAGTTTTTAATGATACCTTAGTGTTATTAATTTCTGATGTTAAATGTATTGATATTATAGTGTCAGTAATTTCTGATAATTTAAAAAAAAAAACGAAAAATTATGCTTTTGTATCACTTTAATAATACTTTTGAAAATATTACTAACAAAGTGTTAATGAAACCTATTTTTGACATAATGATATAACGTTTATTATTATTGTTCATTGGATTGGACTATATGGTTATAACTACAAAGCTACCCAAACAAAAGATATATGTAGAATTGAAAATCATTTAAATCATATGATCCGAAATCTCGTGATCCTAGTAAAAAAGAGATCATACTCTTTGGATCCAAAAGCCAGCATATTCCTATTTAATTTTCAGGGTCATTATCTTTTTATAAATAATAAATTACTACAACAATTACTAGAGTATAGCATTTTTCTATCTTAACTACAAGTACAATGTTTACTAATTTTTCGTTAGTATCACTAATGAAATGATGGTTTCATGATGATGTCACCGTGGCAAATATGTCTTTCCATTCAAATTTATCCAAAATCATAACATTTCATAAAATTTGAAGCGCAAAATAGTATTTTCATCCTAAAATAATTTATCTACACTTTATTCATTGTTAATTTTATTTTTTTATATTTTATTTAATTTAAATTTATTAGAATTTAGATGTATTTTTTAGAGTTTTTCATAAGGGCAATTTTAGTATTTTTACAAGTTAACTAAGGTGTTAATGTAGCTAGTAAAATGTTCTTTTCAATAGTTAAATTATTAAAGTATTACACTTTAATAATTGTTGTAATTATTTGTCTTTTTAACCAAAATTAGAGTAGTAAAAAGATAATAACCCTAATCTTAATTGAGTGACAAATTTTTAAATTAAATTTTAAAACGTAAAATTTTTAAATTAAATTTTAAAACGTATGGATCGTCTCCAATTAATAAATTTTAACATGTATTATTAAGATGAAAAATTAGCTAAAAAATTAAGAACTATATTTTTTTTGAAACGTTGGAAATTTCGACGCCAAATCATCTGATCCAAATTTAAACGGAGTAGGTAAAATCTCCGACTGCTTCAGACTCTTATAAAGAAATGCATCCTCTGAAATCAAACTCATAACCTGTCAATCAATTCCTAAACTCTTCAAACCACCGGACAGGGGTGCGGAAATAGCTTAAATTAATGGTATAGCGGAAATCGCTTCTGATTTGATTTCGCCTGAAACGAATCCCTTTTCGAATCGGAGTGAGATCTCTCCCGAACTGCCAGTAAGTCAAATAAGGTATCTATCCCAGAGGTAACTATCAAGAGCACGACCCGCTCGTGCATGAAGTAGGCTGATCCAACGCAAACGGAGCTAGTTAAGATTCAAGTGCTAGTGACTATTAAGCCAATGGACAAAATAATAATTATATTCACAATACATTCTCCCATCATCTTAACATCAAATCATACCAAGAAAACAAGAAGGCAAAAGCAATCAACTTACCAGTAAATCAATGATCAAAGCCAAGATTTATTTGTCTCATTAAAAAAACTGTCGCATAGGACCACATTGAGCACTTGTTTATTGGACCGCTTTTTCATCAAAATCATGAAGGTTTTTTTTTTTTTTTTTTAAATCATTGAAAATCGTACCGCCAAACCACCCTTTCGAGACTGTAATATCCCGCTAGAGGCAGAATGCTACCGGTAGGAGATATGATTGACTCATCTCCATAAGCCTCCAAATTTACAGAAAATCTGACATGATGTATTATAAAACTGGACAACATGGATCACAGTCCAGCATCAAACGGAATCTAAGAAAGCATCACACAAACAAAAGGACCTCAGGACCACACAAAACACATCAAAATCATTTCCTAAGGACTTCTGCCCACATCATATATCAACATTGAAGGGCTCTGTGCCCACAACATCGTAAGCAATCAAAATATTTACTTAATATATATAAACAACGTACTCAGTACGACAAATAAAATATTGATCCCAAATCCTAGACCTTTAAAACTCTTTCCAAGACACCTGCGAGGGTGACTGCAACTTGGGTGGCTCGGTTAATCTTGTAGTACTCTCTGAGAGCTTCAATTTGGCAGGTGGCTCGGGTCGTGAGACGATGCGATGAGCCAGGATCGGGAAACCCACTTGCGCACACATTTCTTTCTCTTTCTAGCCGTTGCCAGCAATCTGGGGCTGCCGTCGGCCAACATAAAGTGGAGGGGTGCCCGGCGCACCCCTCTGGCCAGTCATGCTGGCCGACGATGGCCGGCAGGCCTCCGAAGTGACTAGTTTCTTTCAAAATGTGTTTTGGGGATGGGGTCGTGTGGGTAGTTTTGTGATGCTTTGTCATTTTCTCAATAACCAGAAACTATGGGTATTTATAGAGAAATTTCTGAAATTTATCTTCAGACCCCTGCGAAACATGAATCGCACAACATGAATCGTGTATAATAATATAAACATGAATCGCGAAACTGGTACTCGAAACCACGCATTTTCCAATGCGACAAAGCTTCACTTTAAAACGTTACGACCTATTTTCCAACACATAATCTCTTATTTTCAAATAGCAACTCGTTACAAATTCTTAATTTTAATTCAGAAACCTTTCATCAATGTTCCGAAAAACTCGAGCTATTACAAATTATTTCTATTCTTGCTAATAATAAACTAATTGGAGAAAACTATGTAAAATGGAAAAGTAACATGAACCTTGTCATTGTCTGTGAAATCCTAAAATTTGTCATAAATGAGGAATGTCCTCCATAGCTAGCTAGAAATGTCAGCCAAGTTGTTTACGATACACAACAAAGATAAGTTGCGGCCAATGAGAGGATCCGTTGTAGGGGTGAACACGGTTTCGGGTTAAAC
>SKCR01030507.1:0-250251 GCA_019454045.1 Zanthoxylum bungeanum
GCCAAGGCGGCTGACTGTTCACCCGACACGTGGCAAGGCGGCTAAGACTCAATTATTGTGATGACGTCATTGATGACGTCATGCTGACGTGCGCTGACGTGGGTGATGACGTGGCGCTGGCGCGTGTTGCAATTGTCGGCACAATAGGATTGCGACACGTGGCGACACGTGTCACGCTGTGACTTGGTTGACCTTGTGACGTGGCATGTTGACTTGGTTGACCTTGTGACGTGGCTGATGACGTGGCATGACACATGGCAAGGTTGACTCGTTGACCGCTGACATGGCTGATGACGAGGCGACACGTGTCAAGTCAGAGTGTCGGCAGCATATGATGTTGACACGTGGCACGGCGCACGTTAGCAGATTCGTTGTGATGGTGATGACACGTGGCACGGCGCATTTTAGCAAAGTCAAACTTCTCAAATCCTGATCTGTTGACCTGGTGCACGTTAGCAGATTCGGCGCATTCTGGGCGTCGCGCGCGGAAGTTGGAGAGAGGCGTCGCGACGGATTGGAAATTACCAAAATGCCCTTTTTCGCCAATTTTCACTGTTTTGCTCCAAATCACCTCCAGCATGTCCTAAAACTTTATTTATCTACAAAATAAAATAAAAAACATCAAAATATTCACAAAACTCAAGAAACTATACAAAATATTAGATTAAATGAGTGAGAAATAGTGATATAAATACCACTCATCAATGCCATGGTCGTATTTTTAGTCCTATATGTTGATGACATCCTAATCATTGGGAATGATTTAGGTATGTTGCAAAGCGTGAAAGCGTACCTCTGTAAGAATTTCTCCATGAAGGACCTGGGAGAAGCTTCCTATGTTTTAGGGATAAAACTCTATAGAGATAGACAAAGGAGGCTGATTGGGTTATCCCAATCAACGTACGTAGATAAGATCTTGGAACGGTATGGCTTTGGTAAATGTAAGACAGCAAACATACCGTTCAGACATGGGATTCATCTTTCTAAGAAGATGTGTCCACAAACAGAAGATGAGAAGGTTAGAATGTCTAACCAACCTTATGCTTCGTGTGTTTGGTAGCATAATGTATGCCATGTTATGTACGAGGCCTGATATCAGTTTCGCTGTTAGCGTAACTAGTCGATATCAGTCCAATCCAGGTAATGACCATTGGATGGCCATTAAACATATCCTAAAGAATCTTAAAGGTACTAAGGATAAGTTGATAATATATGGAGGAAACGAAATGCAGGTTAACGGGTATACAGACTCCGATTTTCAATCGGATCCCGATGATAGAAAGTCTACATCTGGATTTGTCTTTACCCTTAACGGAGGTGCTTTGCAGTTGTTGGAAGAGTTCCAAACAGGGATCGACAGCTGATTCCACCACTGAGGCGGAATAGATGCAGCTTATGAAGCTGCAAAAGAGGCAAGAGGCTGTTGTGGATAAAGAACTTTATCACAGAATGGGAGTTGTCCTAAGTATTCGAGAATGCGATTCCGTTATACTGTGATAATACTGGAGCCATTGCGCAAGCAAAGGAACCGAGGCGCACAGAAGTCGAAGCATGTGGAACGCAACTACCACATCATTCGAGAGATCGTGTCGCGAGGGGATATGTCGTGTGCAAGGTACCGAGTGAAGACAACGTAGCAGACCCGCTGACGAAGGCCATACCTCCGAAGTTGTTTGATAAACACGTGGAGTCGATGGGTACTAGATACAATCGATATTGGCACTAGAGCAAGTGGGAGATTTTGTAGGGGTTGGTGCTCAGAGCGCCAATTCCGGTTGTATTTTTGTTAAATACGTCTGTAAAACGTTATTATCGTAATAATATATGCAGTTTCTATAATATAATCTAATCTTTATATGGTAAAGTCGTAATGACCTTAGAATGATTAGTCATGGTACAGTTGCAAAAGCGTCGCAACAGACATTGAGTCGTATCTTGACGTTGTCATTCTCAGACAGTTCCTGGTCAAGGTTTACACTACTTGGTCAGTATAGTAAACCGTTGAGACCGGTACATGTCGTATACTGGAATATATGATTCCAATGGTTTCTCAATGAACCATTAGTCTTGGAGACTAGTATAGACGTGTAGGTGTTTATAGCGGATAAACACTGAACGACTCACCGAAGATTCTTAATGGATGGTACACCAGCGTCAATAAGAATCTTCTTGGGTTGAGTAGCACTTGTGATTCTTAGACTTGAGATGCCATTGTGGGCACATGAGACATCTTCTACACTTAGACGGCAGTCACGTCACCGATCTATTTAGATCAGACCTCCGCCTGTTCGTTGGGTGTAGATAGATCTCAGGGTGTCCTATGTGTATCAAGATAGGATCCGTCAGTTCTGTGTACCAGAGCATAGGTAGTCCATATGATTAGCAATCAGATAAAACCATGGGCCCGTGGTAAGTTTAGAAGCTAGTTCTAAACATTCTTTTTTGAGATTGCTAATAGAATAGTCGACTGGATAATCCCGATAGAGATTTGACGTTTACATCTATATCTCTGGGATTTATCCGGATACCTGTGACGGAGGAATTATACATTTGCGATGACCTCGACCTGTATGGTTCATCGAGATTATCCGTGATCGTCATAATCTACGGGGGATAGATTATGGACACGAAATTAGATTTTGTGACGGATATACCTGAACCTATAGAGTCTCAATAATGAAAACATACTCGTTGAGCACTAGAGCAACATAAATAAATAATATTGATTATTTATAAGTCGTTTAATGGTTAAACGCAAGATACATGCTAAAGAGACTAGATAGTCATTTCTTAATTATTGTGTATTTACATTTAATACTTGATTAATTAAATACACATTAATTAATAGTCAAAATGAGTTATTTGACTTATTTCCTAAATGAATATATGTTTTTAATTAATGTAAATATTGTACATATATTTAATATATTTGTATTTGATTAATTAATTAATTATTTAATTGTTAAATGATTAAATTAATTAAAATATAAATATCTTATGTTAGGATAATTAAAGTAAATGACATTAGTTGCATTTGTTGACCAAGATAAATATCTAATAAAGTAGTTTATAAGATATTGTGCAAGTTGACATTATGATAATTGAAATGAAAATGAAATTACAATTTCTTGAATTTGGCTTAGATTTTCGGCCAAGGTGTAAATGTTGCAAGTATAAATTATTTTTCATTTCATTTAATTGTTAACATAATACACATTTCACAAAAGAAAACACCATTGAAGAAACCTTGAAGAAACTTGAGAAAGAAAAGAAAAAACCAAGGAAAGCTTGATTTTAGTAAGTTTTCTCCAACTTACTATTAGTAAGGAAAATGTTCCTTAGGATCTAGGCTTTCATATATGATATACTTAGGTTATTTCTTTCTTTGTTCTTTGTGTTTTTGTTGATGGAAAGTTTGGTGAAGTTGTAAAGCATGTATGATGAAGAAGGATGTAACTATTGTAGTTATATGTATTCTTTTAAGGTTTATGAAACCATGTTGCTATTCTAGAGTTGTTGACCCACTCTTAAATGACCTAGATTTGATCTTGAGTTGTTTCATTGTGTTGAGACTTGAATTAGATGAAAGATTGATGATTGAAACATTTGATTTAATGTAAATGGCCTAATTTGTCCAATTTGTGGAAATTGAAAAATTAGGGTTTATAACCTATTCTAAATTTGGGGGTTTTGAGATATGTTGAGCATTTGGGTGTGTATATGATGCATGCAAAGTTTCATGTTGATTGGATTTCATTTGGATGAGCTTTGAAGCATGAAATGACCAAATGGTCAACATTGGCCCCAATTGAGTGCTCTCGGCTTTGAGAAAAATTTTGGGGATTTTGGTTGCTTTGGTGTTTTGATGTTTTGAACATCATAAGTTCATCTTAGAAATGATTTAGAATCATTCAAAATTGATTGGATCAATTTCGGACTAAAACGGACAAAAATACAAAGCAAGGGTATTTCGGTAAATTCACTTAAAATTGTTTTATTGAATTTATTTTCATAATTTGATTATTGGAACATTAAATAAATATGTTTATTTAATTTATCCGAGAAAAAGTTTTGAAATCTGAAAATCGGATTTTCACCGCTTTCGCTGCGTTACCGGATTCACCCCCCTAAATAACCCGTTCAAAATGGTGTCAGAGCGAGTCTGATTCTAGGCCACCTAATATGATTAGCCTTCATTGAATCAATGTTTAATCATTTTTTCTTGACTTTGTGCATGCTTATTAGGATCTAATTGGTTAGATTTAGGGTGTATGACACTTAGCGGAAAATCCCTAATAATAAGGTTTAAATGTAATTATGTAATTGATGCATGTTATATGGTCCGTCTTGTCAATACGGTTTATGAAATCTCTTTGTGACTACATCCGAGACCGTGCCTCTGCTGTGAGGGTGTAGCCGATAAAGATTTATTTATACCGGATGTATATCAGATACTAGATAAATTCAAGCGAAAGCGGAATTCTGAACGTGCCCTAGCTGTCAGGATTACGTAAGTAACTTGAGTTTATCATTGGCGAGTTTAACCTTGGTACGTCTCCTTGTGGGCCTGCCTTCGCAGCGACAACGAGAAACGGCCAGGACCGGGTACTTAGGAGTCATTATTGAATGATTGACAAATGAGTTGTCTACCTGATGAATATACGTAGGCGAGACCGTGCCTCTGCTGTGAGCCGAAATATATTCACGGGATCCACTTTTCACTATTAGTATTTAATTTAATTATTAATATTTGTATTCTATTTTGGGATTAAAGTATTGCATGATTTAGTGGGAGGGGCATATTAGATTAAAAATCCATGATCTAGTTTATGCTTTTGATATTATATGAAACTGTTTTATTTCTGCTAACCGTTTTTCGTGATCTATATGATAGATTTGCGATGGCGGGTCAATCCACAAACCAGTTTGCGCGTATGTTAGATGCGAACAAACTGAAAGGCGCTGAGAACTTTACAGACTGGGAATTGGATTTGAGGATTGTCCTCGATTCCGAAAAGTTGGGTTATGTTCTTGAGGGTCTTTACCCCTTGCAGTGGGTGAGGATGCTTCGGAAGAGGAACGCCAAGTTTTTGAAGCTTGGAATAATGATGATTTAAGGGTTAAATCATACATCCTTAGTTCGCTCTCCGAAACTCCAAGCAACAATACTATGGAACATCAGATTCCTATAGTATGATAACGCGATTAAGACAATCGTTCGAGAACCAGGAACAGGTTATTGTTCACAAGGTCGCCATGGAACTGTTCCATGCGCGTCTGGATGAGGGGCAAAGTGTTAGCCCACATGTTCTTCAAATGATCGATTTGATCGATCAATTGAGGCAACATAATCTCATCCTAAATGACATTCTCGGTAGGAGTGTCATTCTTGGTTCTCTGCCAGCTTCATTCCGCCAGTTTGTGATGTACTTCAACATGCACGGGACAGTCTGCACCTACCAGGAGCTACATAGGATGTTGCTCACGGCAGAAGAGGATCTGAAGAATGGAGTACCGACTCGCCCACCTAGATCTACTTCTCTGTCTGCTTCTTCCCAGGAATGTCCAAGGGAAAGAAGAAGAAAGGAAGAAGAAGAAGAAGGCCTTCGGTCCTCCACAGCAGGCGAAGATAGCCAAGCCCAAAAGGGCTGCTGAAGACAAATGCCACCACTGCGGCAAGGTCGGGCACTGGAAGAGGAACTGTCCAGATTACATTGCCCAGCTGAGGAGAGACAGAGCATCTACATCAGGTACTTTTATTTTTCCAGTTATTGATTTATCTTTGGCTTGTGAAGCCGTTACATCCAGCTGGATTTTAGATTCTGCTTGTCCCATTCACATTTGCAATTCGTTGCAGGTGCTGAAGGAAAGTAGGAGGCTGAAGCCAGGGGAGATGCAGTTGCAGTTCGGGAGTGGAGACTCTTTGGATGCAGTTGCAGTGGGAGTATGCGAGATCTCATTGCCGAATGGGACACTTTTGTTATATGACTGTCATTTTGTACCAGGATGTGTCGCTAAATTATATCACTTTTTGTATTGGATACAGAAGGCTATTGTATTAATATTAAGAATAGTTCTTTGTATTTATATGATAAAAATAATATTCAGATCCTTAGTTGTCCAAACCAGCATGGTCATTATACATTGCAAACTTCAAAAGATATATTAAATACTGGAGTTAATAAACGTAGATTACCTGTAATTAATAATACTGAACTTTGGCATATGAGACTTGGTCACATTGGCGTTAAACGCCTTACCCAGTTGGTTAGGAATGGTTTGATACCAGATCTCACCATTGAATCCTATCCAACTTGTGAATCCTGTATTCAGGGTAAAATGACCAAGGCCCCATTTTCTGGTGTTGGACACGTGCCGTTAACTTACTGGAACTCGTACATTCTGATGTATGTGGTCCACTAAGTCAAACTGCTCACAGTGGTTATTCATATTTCGTTACCTTTACCGATGATCTGTCACGGTACGGTTATGTCTATTTGATGCGACATAAATCGGAAACCTTTGAAAAGTTCAAAGAGTTCCGAAATGAAGTAGAAAAACAAACTGGTAAATATATTAAATGCCTTCGATCAGATCGAGGCGGCGAATATATGAGTGGTGAGTTCATGGATTATATGAAGGAGAATGGGATTCTCGCTCAATATACTCCTCCAGGTACACCACAGCACAATGGTGTATCCGAGAGGAGGAGAAATCAGACTTTATTGGATATGGTCCGATCGATGTTGAGTTTCACAGATTTGCCCTATTACTTATGGGGCTACTGTCTCTTAACAGTCGCACATCTTTTGAATAGATTCCTTCAAAGGCTGTTCCTACGACACCGTATCAGATATGGTTCGGTAGGAAACCGAATCTTAATTATATTAAGGTTTGGGGTTGTCCTGCCTATGTCAGGGTAACTCAGCAAGTAAGCTTTCGCCTCGAGGGCAAAAGTTTAGGTTTGTTGGATATCCCTCGAACACGAGGGGATATCTGTTCTATGATACCGAGCATCGAAATGTGTTCGTAGCTCGCTTCGCAAAATTTCTAGAAGTAGAATTTTTGTCAGAAGGTGGTGATCATAGACATGTTGAGCTTGATGAAGTCCAACCTGAAAACAACGAACCAACGGAGGAACCTGAAGTTCAAGTAGATGAGGACCTTCAACACACACACTCCGTAGGTCAGGTTCGGAAAGGGTATCTAGACCTCCTGAACGCTTGTATTTGATACAAGAAAAGAGTCTGGATGTTCTCTTAGTTGAAGAGACAGATCCTTTCACCTATAGAGAATCGATGTTGGACATCGACTCCGTGAAATGGCAAAGTGCCATGAAATCCGAGATAGACTCAATGCATGAAAATCAAGTTTGGGACTTGATTCCGCTTCCCGAAGGAATTGTTCCTATCGGTTGTAAATGGGTTTACAAAAGGAAGCGCGGGCCTGACGGTAAGGTTGAAACTTACAAGGCCCGACTGGTAGCAAAAGGTTACACGCAGCGACCTGGCGTCGACTACGATGAAACTTTTTCACCGGTAGCAATGCTTAAGTCTATCCGGATTTTTCTTTCTATAGCTGCGTATCATGACTACGAGATTTGGCAAATGGATGTCAAAACGGCTTTTCTAAATGGATTTCTTGATGAAGAAATCTATATGGAACAGCCGAAAGGTTTCACGTCCAGCGAAACCTCGGGTATGGTATGTAAGCTTAAGAAGTCCATTTATGGACTCAAACAAGCTTCACGAAGGTTGGAATCTTCGATTCGATGAGATTATTAGATCGTCTGGTTTTCTCAAGAATTCGGAAGAATCCTGTGTGTATCAGAAGGCCAGTGGGAGCATGGTCGTATTTTTAGTCCTATATGTTGATGACATCCTAATCATTGGGAATGATTTAGGTATGTTGCAAAGCGTGAAAGCGTACCTCTGTAAGAATTTCTCCATGAAGGACCTGGGAGAAGCTTCCTATGTTTTAGGGATAAAACTCTAGAGATAGACAAAGGAGGCTGATTGGGTTATCCCAATAAACGTACGTAGATAAGATCTTGGAAC
Source organism: Zanthoxylum bungeanum (assembly GCA_019454045.1). Lineage (NCBI taxonomy): Eukaryota > Viridiplantae > Streptophyta > Magnoliopsida > Sapindales > Rutaceae > Zanthoxylum > Zanthoxylum bungeanum. The sequence goes on from SKCR01030507.1 coordinate 8,058, forward strand.
GGTATAGCTTTGGTAACTGTAAGACAGCAAACATACCGTTCAGACATGGGATTCATCTTTCTAAGAAGATGTGTCCACAAACAGAAGATGAGAAGGTTAGAATGTCTAACCAACCTTATGCTTCGTGTTTGGGTAGCATAATGTATGCCATGTTATGTACGAGGCCTGATATCAGTTTCGCTGTTAGCGTAACTAGTCGATCGATTTCAGTCCAATCCAGGTAATGACCATTGGATGGCCATTAAACATATCCTAAAGTATCTTAAAGGTACTAAGGATAAGTTGATAATATATGGAGGAAACGAACTGCAGGTTAAGGGTATACAGACTCCGATTTTCAATCGGATCCCGATGATAGAAAGTCTACATCTGGATTTGTCTTTACCCTTAACGGAGGTGCAGTTTGTTGGAAGAGTTCCAAACAGGGATCGACAGCTGTGATAATACTGGAGCCATTGCGCAAGCAAAGAACCGAGGGCGCATCAGAAGTCGAAGCATGTGGAACGCAAGTACCACATCATTCGAGAGATCGTGTCGCGAGGGGATATTGTCGTGTGCAAGGTACCGAGTGAAGACAACGTAACAGACCCGCTGACGAAGGCCATACCTCCGAAGTTGTTTGATAAACACGTGGAGTCGATGGGTATTAGATACAATCGATATTGGCACTAGAGCAAGTGGGAGATTTTGTAGGGGTTGGTGCTCAGAGCACCAATTCCCGGTTGTATTTGTTAAATACTTCTGTAAAACGTTATTATCAGTAATAATATATGCAGTTTCTATAATATAATCTAATCTTTTATATGGTAAAGACGTAATGACCTTAGAATGATTAGTCATGGTACAGTTGCAAAAGCGTCGCAACGGACATTGAGTCGTATCATGACGTTGTCATTCTCAGACAGTTCCTGGTCAAGGTTTACACTACTTGGTCAGTATAGTAAACCCGTTGAGACCGGTACATGTCGTATACTGGAATATATGATTCCAATGGTTTCTCAATGAACCATTAGTCTTGGAGACTAGTATAGACGTGTAGGTGTTTATAGCGGATAAACACTGAACGACTCACCGAAGATTCTTAATGGATGGTACACCAGCGTCAATAAGAATCTTCTTGGGTTGAGTAGCACTTGTGATTCTAAGACTTGAGATGCCATTGTGGGCACATGAGACATCTTCTACACTTAGACGGCAGTCACGTCACCGATATATTTAGATCAGACCTCCGCCTGTTCGTTGGGTGTAGATAGATCCTCAGGGTGTCCTATGTGTATCAAGATAGGATCCGTCAGTTCTGTGTACCAGAGCATAGGTAGTCCATATGATTAGCAATCAGATAAAACCATGGGCCCGTGGTAAGTTTAGAAGCTAGTTCTAAACATTCTTTTTGAGATTGCTAATAGAATAGTCGACTGGATAATCCCGATAGAGATTTGACGTTACATCTATATCTCTGGGATTTATCCGGATACCTGTGACGGAGGAATTATACATTTGCGATGACCTCGACCTGTATGGTTCAGCGAGATTATCCGTGATCGTCATAATCTACGGGTGGATAGATTATGGACACGAAATTAGATTTTGTGACGGATATACCTGAACCTAGAGAGTCTCAATAATGAAACATACTCGTTGAGCACTAGAGCAACATAAATAAATAATATTGATTATTTATAAAGTCGTTTAATGGTTAAACGCAAGATACATGCTAAAGAGACTAGATAGTCATTTCCTTAATTATTGTGTATTTACATTTAATACTTGATTAATTTAAATACACATTAATTAATAGTCAAAATGAGTTATTTGACTTATTTCCTAAATGAATATATGTTTTTAATATTTAATGTAAATATTGTACATATATTAATATATTTGTATTTGATTAATTAATTAATATTTAATTGTTAAATGATTAAATTAATTAAAATATAAATATCTATGTTAGGATAATTAAAGTAAATGACATTAGTTGCATTTGTTGACCAAGATAAATATCTAATAAAGTAGTTTATAAGATATTTGTGCAAGTTGACATTATGATAATTGAAATGAAAATGGAAATTACAATTTCTTGAATTGGCTTAGATTTTCGGCCAAGGTGTAAATGTTGCAAGTATAAATTATTTTTCATTTCATTTAATTGTTAACATAATACACATTTCACAAAAGAAAACACCATTGAAGAAACCTTGAAGAAACTTGAGAAAGAAAGAAAAAACCAAGGAAAGCTTGATTTAGTAAGTTTTCTCCAACTTACTATTAGTAGGAAAATGTTCCTTAGGATCTAGGCTTTCATATATGATATCCTTAGGTTATTTCTTTCTTTGTTCTTTGTGTTTTTGTTGATGGAAAGTTTGGTGAAGTTGTAAAGCATGTATGATGAAGAAAGGATGTAACTATTGTAGTTATATGTATTCTTTTAAGTTTATGAAACCATGTTGCTATTCTAGAGTTGTTGACCCACTCTTAAATGACCTAGATTTGATCTTGAGTTGTTTCATTGTGTTGAGACTTGAATTAGATGAAAGATTGATGATTGAAACAATTGATTTAATGTAAAGGCCTAATTTGTCAATTTGTGGAAATTGAAAAATTAGGGTTTATAACCTATTCTAATTTGGGGGTTTTGAGATATGTTGAGCATTTGGGTGTGTATATGATGCATGCAAAGTTTCATGTTGATTGGATTTCATTTGGATGAGCTTTGAAGCATGAAATGACAAATGGTCAACATTGGCCCCAATTGAGTGCTCTCGGCTTTGAGAAAAATTTGGGGATTTTGGTTGCTTTGGTGTTTTGATGTTTTGAACATCATAAGTTCATCTTAGAAATGATTTAGAATCATTCAAAATTGATTGGATCAATTTCGGACTAAAACGGACAAAAATACAAAGCAAGGGTATTTCGGTAAATTCACTTAAAATTGTTTTATTGAATTTATTTTCATAATTTGATTATTGGAACATTAAATAAATATGTTTATTTAATTTATCCGAGAAAAAGTTTTGAAATCTGAAAATCGGATAATACTGTGATTCCGTTATTCCGTTGATGAAGAAAATCTATATGGAACAGCCGAAAGGTTTCACGTCCAGCGAAACCTCGGGTATGGTATGTAAGCTTAAGAAGTCCATTTATGGACTCAAACAGCTTCACGAAGGTGGAATCTTCGATTCGATGAGATTATTAGATCGTCTGGTTTTCTCAAGAATTCGGAAGAATCCTGTGTGTATCAGAAGGCCAGTGGGAGCATGGTCGTATTTTTAGTCCTATATGTTGATGACATCCTAATCATTGGGAATGATTTAGGTATGTTGCAAAGCGTGAAAGCGTACCTCTGTAAGAATTTCTCCATGAAGGACCTGGGAGAAGCTTCCTATGTTTAGGGTATAAAACTCTATAGAGATAGACAAAGGAGGCTGATTGGGTTATCCCAATAAACGTACGTAGATAAGATCTTGGAACGGTATAGCTTTGGTAACTGTAAGACAGCAAACATACCGTTCAGACATGGGATTCATCTTTCTAAGAAGATGTGTCCACAAACAGAAGATGAGAAGGTTAGAATGTCTAACCAACCTTATGCTTCGTGTTTGGGTAGCATAATGTATGCCATGTTATGTACGAGGCCTGATATCAGTTTCGCTGTTAGCGTAACTAGTCGATTTCAGTCCAATCCAGGTAATGACCATTGGATGGCCATTAAACATATCCTAAAGTATCTTAAAGGTACTAAGGATAAGTTGATAATATATGGAGGAAACGAACTGCAGGTTAACGGGTATACAGACTCCGATTTTCAATCGGATCCCGATGATAGAAAGTCTACATCTGAGTTCAGATCCCTGTTGGAAGAGTTCCAAACAGGGATCGACAGCTGATTCCACCACTGAGGCGGAATATATTGCAGCTTCTGAAGCTGCAAAAGAGGCTGTGTGGATAAAGAACTTTATCACAGAATTGGGAGTTGTCCCAAGTATCGAGAATGCGATTCCGTTATACTGTGATAATACTGGAGCCATTGCGCAAGCAAAGGAACCGAGGGCGCATCAGAAGTCGAAGCATGTGGAACGCAAGTACCACATCATTCGAGAGATCGTGTCGCGAGGGGATATTGTCGTGTGCAAGGTACCGAGTGAAGACAACGTAGCAGACCCGCTGACGAAGGCCATACCTCCGAAGTTGTTTGATAAACACGGTGGAGTCGATGGGTATTAGATACAATCGATATTGGCACTAGAGCAAGTGGGAGATTTTGTAGGGGTTGGTGCTCAGAGCACCAATTCCCGGTTGTATTTTTGTTAAATACTTCTGTAAAACGTTATTATCAGTAATAATATATGCAGTTTCTATAATATAATCTAATCTTTTATATGGTAAAGACGTAATGACCTTAGAATGATTAGTCATGGTACAGTTGCAAAAGCGTCGCAACGGACATTGAGTCGTATCATGACGTTGTCATTCTCAGACAGTTCCTGGTCAAGGTTTACACTACTTGGTCAGTATAGTAAACCCGTTGAGACCGGTACATGTCGTATACTGGAATATATAATTCCAATGGTTTCTCAATGAACCATTAGTCTTGGAGACTAGTATAGACGTGTAGGTGTTTATAGCGGATAAACACTGAACGACTCACCGAAGATTCTTAATGGATGGTACACCAGCATCAATAAGAATCTTCTTGGGTTGAGTAGCACTTGTGATTCTTAGACTTGAGATGCCATTGTGGGCACATGAGACATCTTCTACACTTAGACGGCAGTCACGTCACCGATCTATTTAGATCAGACCTCCGCCTGTTCGTTGGGTGTAGATAGATCCTCAGGGTGTCCTATGTGTATCAAGATAGGATCCGTCAGTTCTGTGTACCAGAGCATAGGTAGTCCATATGATTAGCAATCAGATAAAACCATGGGCCCGTGGTAAGTTTAGAAGCTAGTTCTAAACATTCTTTTTTGAGATTGCTAATAGAATAGTCGACTGGATAATCCCGATAGAGATTTGACGTTTACATCTATATCTTTGGGATTTATCCGGATACCTGTGACGGAGGAATTATACATTTGCGATGACCTCGACCTGTATGGTTCAGCGAGATTATCCGTGATCGTCATAATCTACGGGTGGATAGATTATGGACACGAAATTAGATTTTGTGACGGATATACCTGAACCTAGAGAGTCTCAATAATGAAACATACTCGTTGAGCACTAGAGCACATAAATAAATAATATTGATTATTTATAAAGTCGTTTAATGGTTAAACGCAAGATACATGCTAAAGAGACTAGATAGTCATTTCCTTAATTATTGTGTATTTACATTTAATACTTGATTAATTTAAATACACATTAATTAATAGTCAAAATGAGTTATTTGACTTATTTCCTAAATGAATATATGTTTTTAATATTTAATGTAAATATTGTACATATATTTAATATATTTGTATTTGATTAATTATTAATTATTTAATTGTTAAATGATTAAATTAATTAAAATATAAATATCTTATGTTAGGATAATTAAAGTAAATGACATTAGTTGCATTTGTTGACCAAGATAATATCTAATAAAGTAGTTTATAAGATATTTGTGCAAGTTGACATTATGATAATTGAAATGAAAATGAAATTACAATTTCTTGAATTTGGCTTAGATTTTCGGCCAAGCTGTAAATGTTGCAAGTATAAATTGTTTTTCATTTCATTTAATTGTTAACATAATACACATTTCACAAAAGAAAAGAAACCTTGAAGAAACTTGAGAAAGAAAAGAAAAAACCAAGGAAAGCTTGATTTTAGTAAGTTTTCTCCAACTTACTATTAGTAAGGAAAATGTTCCTTAGGATCTAGGCTTCATATATGATATCCTTAGGTTATTTCTTTCTTTGTTCTTTGTGTTTTTGTTGATGGAAAGTTTGGTGAAGTTGTAAAGCATGTATGATGAAGAAAGGATGTAACTATTGTAGTTATATGTATTCTTTTAAGGTTTATGAAACCATGTTGCTATTCTTGAGTTGTTGACCCACTCTTAAATGACCTAGATTGATCTTGAGTTGTTTCATTGTGTTGAGACTTGAATTAGATGAAAGATTGATGATTGAAACATTTGATTTAATGTAAATGGCCTAATTTGTCCAATTTGTGGAAATTGAAAAATTAGGGTTTAAACCTATTCTAAATTTGGGGGTTTTGAGATATGTTGAGCATTTGGGTGTGTATATGATGCATGCAAAGTTTCATGTTGATTGGATTTCATTTGGATGAGCTTTGAAGCATGAAATGACCAAATGGTCAACATTGGCACCAATTGAGTGCTCTCGGCTTTGAGAGAAATTTTGGGGATTTTGGTTGCTTTGGTGTTTTGATGTTTTGAACATCATAAGTTCATCTTAGAAATGATTTAGAATCATTCAAAATTTATTGGATCAATTTCGGACTAAAACAGACAAAAATACAAAGCAAGGGTATTTCGGTAAATTCACTTAAAATTGTTTTATTGAATTTATTTTCATAATTTGATTATTGGAACATTAAATAAATATGTTTATTTAATTTATCCGAGAAAAAGTTTTGAAATCTGAAAATCAGATTTTCACCGCTTCCGCTGCGTTACCGGATTCACCCCCCTAAATAACCCCTTCAACATCAACATCATCCAATCACAGCGTGCCACATGTCATCATTCTATGGTGCCAACAGTCACAATCGCCATGTGTCACCACGTCAGCGCCACATCAGCTCAATTATTGACTCACTTATCCGCAATTGACACGTGGCAGATAAGAATCTGAAATCAGCCAATCACGAGCCGCCACATGTCGCAATCATTGAGCTCCCAGCCGCCTTGCCACGTGTCACCTTATCACCTTATCCAGAATCCCACGCGACGAACCAGAAGCTGCCACGTCGAAAATCATGCGCGTCGCGACACCGACCCCCTACTGACGCCTATAAATAGAGCTCGAAATTTCAATTGCAGATGTACCTTCCTCTCTAAATTCTCTGATGTAAATAAGGAGTTTTCTATCTAGTTTCTTTTAAATTTTAGTTTTGTAATTAATTTTAATTACGTTCTGTAATAATAGTAATTTACTTTTTTACTTTTACAATTTTTACTATTCAACATTAGGAGGTAACTTCCCCCTGCTAGGGTGAAAGGTAATTCTTTTACTGTTGCTATTTAGATTAATCTCACTTAAATATAATATATTCACTATTTAAAAATTGACTTAATGAGGATACCGCTATATTGGTCGGTTGGTAATTCATTTTAATCTGGTTTAAACCTGACTAAGCAAGGATACCGCCAGATTGGTCGGTTGGTAATTAAAATTTCTTACCGCCTATATGGCAGGTTTATTTTGGTTCCGCCTTTATGGCTGGTTGGACTTAATTTGACTTAATCAGGTTACCGCCTATATGGACGATTGGTAAAATAATCACAAGTTAATATATTATATTAAGGGAGATATCTAAATGGAAAATAGTAAAAGTTGATACTTTTACCTTAGCATTTTATTTTATTGTAATTTACTTTTCAGCTTTTACTTTACCGCAATTACTTTTCAGCATTTTTACTTTATGTCTTTTACTTTTAAGTTTATACTAGCCCTAGTTATGTGTCGTAACTAAGTTAGTTATCTGGGGTTGTGATGTATTCTAAAATCACCGGTTTATAAGGGGTTATTTTATAGTTTGGGTAATTTAAAGGTTTATTTATTAAGTCTTAAGTTTAATGCTTCTTGTTGTCTGATCACCAATAAGATTGATGTGGTAAATCTAAAATAAACTTGACAAAGGAATTTTAGGTTTCAGCCTTAGACTTAATAGCCCACGATCTTCCTTGAGGATAAATAACCCTTTAATAGATTTCCTTACAGGATATACATATACCTGTCGGGCGGGGGTAGCCATAATTGGAACTTAAACTTAATGAATCCAAATAATTTGGTTGACATATACATATGGTTAATTGGGTTAAACTGGGTATTTGCGTCTGACCATCGACAAAGGCTTTTGCATTATTTAGTGTTACAGGTTAGTAAACCGATTTATTACACAAACATGAAATAACCGCTTCATCTTTTAAAAGATATTAGAAAGATTCACAACCCTAGATAGTTTCCTAATATTGAATTTTCTTAAACCTATTTTCGTGCAATTTTATTTACTTATTTTTAAATTTAAAAATCATCACCATTTCAAATCAATCAATCAACCTGTGAGATACTAGTAATCATTTTACCTCATAAAATTAATAGATTAGGTATTAAGTCATCGTGGGATTGATATTTTTATACTACTTGAATGATATGTGCGCTTGCGTTATACGTGTGTGTTTACGCCGGTCAGGAGAGAAGGAAATAGCTTGTGAAGATTTGCGAGAACGTCTTTCATCATGTCTGTGACTTAACCTACAAAATTAAACACACAAAAATAAAACACACAAAATCTGAATATATACAAAAATTACAGGGGTTGCCTCCCTGCTAGTGCTATGTTTAACGTCGTCGGCTAGACATGACTGCCTGAACGTTAGGCTGGATCTGAAAGTGTGACACTTTCTTTTTGTCGCTCCAATGATTTTCCCCAGTAGTGATTGACACGCTTACTTTTAACCTTGAATGTTTCATTAGAATTGGGATTATGTAACTCAACAGTTCTATCTGGTAAAACTTGAGTGATTGAGAATAGACCTGACCACCGTGATTTTAACCTCCCAGGGAAAAATTTCAACCTTGATTTGCTGAACAATTCCCGCTGCCCCGGTTCCAGTTGTATGCGCACTAACTTCTTATCATGTCTCTTCTTAGCCTTTTCTTTGTATAATTTGGCATTCTCGAAAGCCTGTATGTGAAATTCCTCTAATTCATTGAGTTGGTTGAGTCTTTTCTCTTCAGTTGGTTGCAGTTCAAGATTTAACTTGTTCAGTGTACGGTACACTTTATCTTCAGGCTCCACAGGTAGATGACATACTTTAAGTTTGTCAGTGGAACATTACATTGCATCGGAGTTCTGGACGGTACTATTTATCACATCAAGTCTGAAACATTCATCATTCTTTTCATCATTCGGGAATTCCATAGCTTCGAAAACATTGAATTTTACTTATTGGTCTTGTACCCTCATAGTTAGTTCACCTTTTGTACATCAATAATGGTTCGACCTGTAGCCAATAATGGTTTCCCGAGGATGATGGGCACGTCTTTGTCTTCCTCCATGTCAAGGATAATAAAGTCTGCTAGGAGAATGAGTTTGTCGACTTTAACTAGAACATCTTTAAGTACACCTCTCGAAAATATGAGCGATCTATCAGCAAGTTGCAGAGAGACTGAGGTGGGCATTGCTTCTCCAATTTGCAGTTTTCTGTAAATAGAAAAAGGCATCAAGTTAACACTAGCACCTAAATCACATAAAGCCTTACCGAAGTTATGTTCTCCTATGGTGCAAGAGATGGTGAAACTGTCAGGATCTTTCAACTTTGGAGGAAGCTTCCTCTAAATGAGGGCGTGTATCCTTTTATCAATGCTATTGTCTCGTAATCTCTCAATCTCTACTTTCGTGACAGAATGTCTTTCATGAATTTGACGTAACTAGACATTTGTTCCAACGCTTCTGCAAATGGAATGTTAATATGCAGCTTTTTGAAGATCTCCAGGAATCGAGCAAACTGCTTGTCTAGTTTAATTTTCGGGAGACGCTATGGAAAATGTGAAGGTGGAGTGAATTTTTCTTGATCATTTGCTTTTGCTTCTTTTTCCTCCATCTGTGGTTCTGCTTCACTACTTTCTTTTGGAAACTCCTCAGTGGATACCTTGACTCCAACATCTTTGTTTATTTCAGTACCGCTTTTCAAAGTAATGGCTTGATATTGCTCATTCCCTCGATTCCTTGGATTTGATTCTGTGTTGCTAGGAAGGTTACCTTACGGTCTGTAACTCTTAGCATTGGCCAGTTGTCCCATTTGATTCTCCAGAGTTTTCAAAGATACTGATTGGCTTTGAATTAATGCTGCTTGGGATTGAAACATAGCATCATATGATGTTACTTGAGAGTCGTAGTTTGCTTCTAGCTTTTTCAAGTAAGCCATCACTTCTGTTATTTTTGGTTCTTTTTCATACTTCTGGCCTTTGTTTTGCTGTTGGAGTCCGGGTGGTGGATTGTTCCTTTGCCCTGAATTGTTGCTCCAAGCGAAATTGGGATGGTTCCTCCACCTTGGGTTGTAGGTGTTGGAATATGGATTGTTCCAATGTCTGTTGAAATTGTTGACATAATTCACCGTCTCATCATGTTGGTTTGTCTCTGGTGCTCCTCCATATGGTGAACTTGTGGATCCATCATTACCCTGCATGCTAAGAGTTTCCATGAATTTGCATATCTGATCCAGTTTGGCATTCATTGCTGTGTTGGCTCCAACATCATAAATTCATGTGATTCCTTTGATCATGCTCCTTTCTGTTGTTAGACATTATGACCCATAGCGTCACTGTTTTGTAAATGATATTGTAATGAAATTGCCTTTTGCCGTTTTGTAAAATTATTTACTTTGATATATTAATGGCAAAAGTCCATATGATTAGTTCCGTATTGAGATGATATGAGACAGTATCAATATAAAAGGTTTAATCATTAAATATCCCTAGTCGGAGTATTATCGAGATCGGACATCGATAATGCGGAATAGACTAGTATTGCACTTGTGCAAGTTGTGATGGCACAACGGCATAGTTCTCATATATTTAAGTATTGGATACTTATGCAAGTGCGATAGGAGGTTGTGTTTTGCCGATGGTACGGAAAACAGCTTCGCTCTGGACAGACCCCGCGGAATCCCATTGGTAGTATGTCTGCGTGTCTATGGGAGGCCGCATCAGGGTAGGTGTATATGGTCTTAACCTGAGACTTGCATCGCTAGTACTTGCGACAATCGGTAAACTTTGGTTTTGGTGGTTCGGGGCTTTAACCGGTTATGTGTACGCCTCTTCTGGGTTTATCGAGAATCGTAGTGTACTGGATGTGATGTCAAGATGGAAGTATCACTTCAGACATATGGAGATGATGATCACGCAGGATACAGAACTAGTACTCTATAAAAGGTTGCAACCGTCGGGACAATATGACCAGGTCAGGATTGTCCGATTTAAAGAGACTAGTTGTTTGATATCCGATATATGTTTCATACGGGGCAGACACATTTCCAGCCCCAGGCCTAACATGTGATCGTCCGATACTGGATCGATGTACGTGATACTACGGTATACTACGCTTGATAAAGATCTAATATTCAAATAAGAATATTTCTGGAGAATTGGGTAGACATGGCGCTTTGCTAGAAGCCAACCTTGTCTTGTAAATCGGTAAAAACGTAGTACGAGGTACGTACGTGTTTGGATTATCCAACGACCGTATTTACTGCCAACATATCCGGAGATCTCTTGGGTCGCTTCCTGAAGATTCACCTATGATGTTTGATTCGAACTTTATTAATCTTGGATTAATTACGGAGAAACTTTATCTTGGATAAAATGCCTTATTAGGAGAGAGAAAAATGATTAATTTGGAATTAATCGATAAAATAATATATTCGATATATTATTAAACGAAATTAGATTTCGATGCGGAATTAAAATCGGATTTTAATTCGGGCAAACGAATTAATTTAGAATTAATTCGTTAGCGATCTGAATAGTAATTTCACTAGGCGTAATTATTTAATTCTCGTCGCGACGGAAATGCGTTAATTCGGAATTAGCGAAATCGAGCCCGAAAGTGTTTGCGGACACATTCGTATTTTGAAACGGGTGGGATCCGCAAATCACATCGTGAAGTCTCATTACTTGACACGAATAGATGATGGATGTATCTAGTCACCTTTATGGGATGATACATTGTCTATATTCTCAATGTAATAAGATGATGCCATTTAATGAATTTTTTGGAGGGAAAACCTTTCACGGTTTTTGAAGGGTTTTTTAATTAAAAATTCATTTTGGTAAATCATATCTCATCATTGCTTTTCTCTTTCTTTCTCACGGTTTTTGAAACAAATAAAAGAGAAATAGAAAATTGAAAAGGCACACTCTCCTCTCCTTCTTCTTCACGCACGCCGTGAGCTTCATCCATGGCAGAAAAATTGTTTTTCATTTCTCCATTTTGCTAGCACAACATGGGATCAAAGGAGGTGATAGGGAAACATCCTTGGAGCTTGGAGTACTAGAAGATTTGAAGCTTCTCACACTGTTGTTCTTGGCCGAAAACAGCCCAAAGACTTGAAGCTTCTCTCATTCTTGTTCTTGGCCGCAAAACACCCACCTTGGAGGCTCAAGGATCCTCTTTACCATTTTCGTCACAAAGCTTTGTAAGTATGATTCCGCCATGATTCAAGCTTTGCATGTATGATATATGTATTTCTATGGCTTATTCTTTCTTTGGGACTAATTATAGAAACCAACAATGGTATAATGGAGCCATGTTTAAGCATGAAATGCATTAGGGTTAATTTGGGGAAAATTGATTGAAGCATGTTCTTGTGAAATTTGTTGCTAAAGTATGCTTATATGTATGTTATATGATATATTACATGATCAATTTTAAGAAAAATGCATTGGATGATTTTTCCCCAAAATGATTGATTTGGCCGAATGTGAGGTACTTCCACTGGGTTGTATTTTTTTGCATGCACAAGTTCATTAGATGACTTAAGTATGCTTATATGTATGTTATATGATGTAATACATGATCAATTTTGAGAAAAATGCATTGGATGATTTTTTCCCAAAAGTTGTTGCTTGACCGAATGTGGAGGTGCTTCCACTGGTTTGGAATTTTTCATGCACAAGTTTATTAGATGACTTAAGCATGATTATATGTATGATATATGATGTAATACATTATCAATTTTGAGAAAAATGCATTGGATGATTTTTTCCCCAAAATTGTTGCTTGACCGAAAATGGAGGTCCTTGCACTGAATGTAATTTTCTGTTTTCAAGTTCATTAGATGACTTAAAACGTATACGGGATTTAGATTAGTGATTCAATTGGATTGAAAAACAAATCGAACGCAAAAATCCCTCTTGGCCGAATGCAATATGGCATGTTAAAGGACTTGATTTTTTGTTCAAATAAATGTTGGACATATGTTTTGAACAAGTGATGATTAATAAATTAAATTGATGTTTTTGAAATATTTGGTTTAATGAATTAATCATGGATTTACACTTTAATTAATTGAATTTTAAAATTTGGAATATTAAAATTTAATTAAATGGGCTTTAATGTTTAATTGGGCCTTATGGGCTTGAAATTGATTTTATGGCATTTAAGGGTGATTCCTTATTTGGGCTTGGTAATTGGGTTTGACCCACATTGACCAAAGCCCAAGCCTTGATAAATCAATTGAAAGCCCATCGGACTTTAATTAAACAAACATTGGATGTTGGTTGGGCTTGGAGACCCAATTAGAATTAGATTTAGAATCTAAGTCTTTAAAAGCACATTAAAAGTGTAAACATTTAATTTGGAATTAAATAAATTGAATTAGTATTGAATACGACTTAAATTGGATTTAACGGGTAGTTCGATATAATTCATGAATTCGTACCTTATGTACTTATTCTCAAACGAGTTGGACTCGCGCAAAATCAAACCGTTGTTTGAACATTGGATGATCACTTAAACAAAGACTAATTAATTGGATTTGATTGGTTGTATAGCATGTATTGAATGAATATATATGTATGTGATGAATGAATAGTGTATATCGGATGGATATTAGAAGGGAAATGGTAATTTTAGAAATTATTGTAAATTTAGAATTTATAAATTGGACCTGCGTGTCCAGCCTTATCTCTTTTATCTCTTTGTATTCTCTTCTCACCTAATTCCCCTCAATGTATATGAGGTTTCTCTTATTGTATTATGTAATTGGGTAGAAGTAGAATAGTGCTAGCGGGGAGATGAAAGGGAGTGATTTGTTCTAGGAACAAGTTATTTTATATATCCATCTGTATATCACTATTAATTTACTTTACGCACTTTATGATGTTTTAGAAGCATGCTTAAGGGTGTATGATGATGAGACCTAACAAAGATAATAAATTGGTTGCCAATTACGCAAAAATCCCCCAATTTATATTAAGCAATTATCCTTCCATTGAATGATTCTTGTTCAAGATCCAAAATTGGCATTGGTTTGTTGGCCAAAGTCAAGACCTTTGTCAATTGAGGATGTACTTGAATCATGAGAGTTTTGTTCCACATTGGTGTCTTGTCCAAGTTGTGATTTGTTGGCCAAAGTCAAGATCACTTCTTGTCCAACGACATTGATTACGAAACTTTCCTTGTCAATGGGTCCCGCTTAACCGGAATCATTAGGTTTGTTGTGCCAAAGCCAAGGCCTAGATGATTCGGAGGATATGGTTAGGAAAATGTATTAGATACATTGGCATAAGTAATATACATATGTTTTGGATTTGGATGTCCACCTAACCGGATCTAGGAGTTGGATGGGATCCAATTGATCTTTGAGATCTACCTAGTTAAATAGCATACAATTTGTTGGCCAAAGTCAAGGTTGTGTGTTATTTAACGGGATCCTAGCCCACTAGGAAATAGGATTTCCCGAGTTCTTAACAGAGGGTTAGAGACTTGATAAAAATAGTGGGAGGCTAGTATTGAATTTGCAATTTCGTTCAGATACTTAGCCTTACGCGTCTTTTAATTTTATTTCGTCTATTTATTAAAATTAGTTGGACTAATACATTATTATTTTTTTGTAACAGTTTGACTGTACCCATTTTATCGTTAACTAGATAGTTAGACTATCGTAGTTGAGATGGCAAGCAAAGGAAATGTCCGAGACATCATCATGGGTGACAATGTCTTTAAGGGCACAAACTTCGCTGATTGGGAAATGAACCTAAGGATAGTCCTTGGGGCTGAGAGGATGCTGTACACTATACAGATACCTCTCCCGCCTAAGCCCACTGACGCACTTGAGCTGGAGTTATGGAAAACTCACAGCGATGATTGTGACACTGCTCAGGCAATTATGTTAGCTTCGATGACTCAGCACTTTCGTCGCCAGAATAAGGACTTGGATCCTTATAATATGTTGGCTAGACTGAGAGATCTCCACCGCACCAACAAGCGGATGGAGAGGTACGAGTTGGTGAAGAAACTCTTCCGCGCCCGAATGACTGAAGGCGCATCAGTTGAGGCCCACGGGGCTCAAATGATCGCCGATATTGATGAGTTGGCCAATATGGGAATAGTCTTGGAGGCTGAGCTGACCGTAGATATGATCTTACAGTCACTTCCTGATACTTGGAAACAAATCATAATCAACTACAAGTTGATGGATACGGATGACACTCTTGGAGAGCTGTTATCCATCTTGAAGGAGTCTGAAAAGGAACTCCAAAAAGGGGGCAAGCGCGAGGCGCACTATGCATCGACCTCTCAGAGGCCAAGGGCTGGGCCGAAAGCTACTGGAGGGGTGAGGAAGAAGAAACATAAGAAAAAGGGTAAAGGCAAGTTGACAAAAGCTTCTGGGAAGCCAAGGGACAAGTCTCAAGATGTCTGCCTCAACTGCGGCAAGAAGGGTCACTGGAAACGTGACTGCCGAATGGGCAAGGGACACAAGGAGGATATCAAGGCAGGCAAGGCACTAGCCTCTGGTATGTTTGTTATTGAGATAAATATGACTACTTCTAGTTTTAAAAATTGGATTTTTGATTCTGGTTGTGCTGCTCATATATGTACTGATTGCAGGATCTGCAGAATAGCAGGATGCTGGCTTCAGGGGAGATTGATCTACGAGTCGGAAACGGAACTCCAGTTGCTGTTTTGGCTGTAGGGACTTTTGTTTTGGAATTGCCCTCGGGGCATATGCTTAAACTTTTGAACTGTTATTATATGTCTATTACGCATTATCGATGTCCAGTCTCGATAATACTACGACTAGGGATGTTTTAATGATTAAATCGTTATGGATTGATAATGTCTCATATCTTATCAATCCGGAACTAATCATAAGGACTTTTACCATTTATATATCCAAGTAAATAAATTACAAAATGATAAAAGGCAATTTCCATTGCTACATAGTTAATTTGTACAAAAACCACAATGTCTTTTACAAATAGTGACGCTATGGGTCATAACTGTCTAAAAATCTCCCACTTGGCCTATAGCCAGTCACTCAAGCATCTAACACTTGAACTATGTACATGTCGCTCAAACTTTTGCTGAGGAATAGCTTTCGTCAGCGGATCTGCAAGGTTGTCATCTGATGCGACCTTCTAGATCTTCACATCGCCACGATGTATGATCTCACGAATCAGATGGAAACTTCGAAGAACATGCTTGGATCGTTGATGAGATCGCTGTTCCTTAGCCTGCGCTATAGCCCCGTTATTGTCACAATACAATGGAACGAGCTCAGCTGCTAACGGAACTACTCCTAATCCAATTAGGAATTTTTGGATCCAAACTGCCTCTTTTGCTGCTTCAGCTGCAGTAATATACTCTGCTTTTATTGTTGAATCGGCAACAGTCTCTTCCTTGGAAGATTTCCAGCTTACTGCTCCGTTATTCAAACAAAATATGTACCTGGATTGCGACTTGCAGTCGTCTTTATCGGTTTGGAAACTTGCATCGGTATACCCAGTTACCTCAAGTTCTCTATCTCCATAGATTAAGAAAGCATCCTTAGTTCGTCTAAGATACTTTAGGATATTCTTAACCGCCATCCAGTGACTATCACCTGGATCGGCCTGATAGCGACTACACATGCTCAAAGCATACAAGACATCAGGTCGCGTACATATCATGCCATACATGATCGATCCGACTACCGAGGCAAACGGTATCTGACTCATGTTGTCTCTCTCATCTTGAGTTTTAGGACACATGTCCTTAGATAGAGTGACGCCATGTGACACTGGCAATAGTCCCATCTTGGACTGATCCATGTTGAATCGCTTCAACACTTTGTCAATGTACGTGCTCTGGGAGAGTCCAAGCAGCTTTCTAGATCTATCTTGGTAGATATTTATTCCTAGAATAAAGGCTGCTTCTCTCAGATCCTTCATGGATAATTTTAATGAAAGCCAAGCTTTCACCGATGTTAACATGGGAATGTCATTGCCAATAAGCAATACATCATCAACGTAAAGGACAATGAATGTCAGTGCGCTCCCACTAACCTTCTTATATACACAAGGATCATCCTCGTTTTGAACGAAATCATATTCTTTTATGATCTTATCAAAATGTTGGTTCCAAGAACGCGATGTTTGCTTCAATCCATAAATGGATCGATTTAACTTACAAACCTTGTTTGTGAGTCTAGGTACGACAAAACCGTCAGGCTGTTGCATATAAACATCCTCCAAAAGGTTTCTGTCAAGGAAAGCGGTTTTGACGTCCATCTACCATATCTCGTAATCGAAATATGCAGCAATAGCAAGCATTATCCGAATGGATTTAATCATGGCAACAGGTGAAAATTTTTTCGTCATAATCGACACCATGTCGTTGACGATACCCTTTTGCTACAAGTCTAGCTTTGTACGTTTGTACGTTGCCATCCATGTCAGTCTTCCTCTTGAAGATCCATTTGCAACCAATAGGCTTTACGCCTTCTGGTGCATCAACCAATGTCCAAACTTGGTTGGTGTATATGGAATCCATTTCGGAATTCATGGCATCTTGCCATAAACCAGAGTCGATACCTTGTATCGCTTCCTCATACGTAGCCGGCTCATCTTCCTCAATAAGATTAATATCCACATGAGGGGAGATCAGAAATCTATACCTCTCAGGTTGTTTTCTGACTCTCTCCGACCTACGCGGTCCATGTGTATTTGAATATTGTGGTACAGTCTCATCCCTGATGGACTGTTCATGTTCCGTTAAGGATTCTGTGCCAGGAATAGTATCACTCTGATTTTCATGGAGTTCTACTTTCCTCTCACTTATCACTACATTTAGGAATTCCTTCTCAAGGAAAACCGCATGTAGAGCAACAAATACTTTGTTCTCTTGTGGGTGATAGAAGTAATATCCTTTGGTTTCCCTAGGATATCCTACAAATAGGCACTTATCTGATTTGGGTTCTAGTTTGGTACCTTCCAAACGTTTGACGTATGCCCAGCAACCCCAAATCTTAAGGAATGAGAAACCCGATTTCTTTCCTGTCCATATTTCATACGGAGTCTGTTGAACAGACTTTGACGGAGCCTTATTCAAAATAAGTATTGCAATGTTCAATGCATATCCCCCATAAGGAAATAGGTAGCTCTGTGCGACTCATCATTGACCTTACCATGTCTAACAAAGTTGAGTTTCTCCGTTCGGACACACCGTTTAATTGCGGTGTTCCAGGAGGAGTCCACTTTGAAAGAATATCATATTCTTTCAAGTAATCAAGAAACTCATTTCTTAAGTATTCGCCACCACGGTCTGACTGTAATGTCTTAATACTTTTGCCTGTCTGTTTTTCTACATCGTGTTGAAACTCTTTGAATTTCTCAAAAGTTTCCGACTTGTGTCTTATAAGATACACATAACCAAAACGCGATGCATCATCCGTAAGAGTTACGAAGTATTCATATCCACCTCTAGCCTGGCTAGACATGGGTCCACAAATGTCAATATGAACAAGGGCTAACAGTTCGGTGGCGCGTACACATTTACCGCTAAAAGGTGATTTAGGCATCTTGCCTAATAAATAAGATTCACATACGTCATATGAATTTGGATCTAATTCGTCCAAGTACCCACTCTTCGAAAGTGTGGATATGCGTGTCTTGTTTATGTGTCCCAGACGACAATGCCACATATAAGTTTCATCTTTGTTACTTACTTTAAGCCTTTTGTTTGTTACATTATATGTTTGAGATTGATTTATATTCAAAATATAAAGACCATTATTTGCATCAGCTGTGCAAATTTCTATATCATTTTTATACATAAAACACCTAGTGTTTCTAAATAAAAAAGTATACCCGCATTGGGTTAATATAGATACATAAATTATATTCCTAGTCAAACTAGGTAAAAAATAACAGTTTATAAGTTCAAGTACATGCCCCGAGGGCAGTTCCAAAACATAAGTGCCCACGGCCAAAACAGCAACTCGAGTCCCATTTCCAACCGGGAGGTCAATCTCTCATGAGGCCAGTCTCCTGCTAATCCGCAGATCCTGAACATCAGTACATATATGAGTACCACAACCAGAATCAAAATCCAATTTTTAAAACTAGAAGTAGACATGTTTATTTCTATAACAAATATACCTGAAGCCGATGCCTTGCCCGCTTTGATTTCCTTCATGTGTGCCTTGTACTCGAGGCAGTCACGCTTCCAGTGACACTGCTTCCCGTACTGCAAGCATACATCTTGGGATTTTTCCTTGGGTTTCCCAGAACCCTTTGACGATTTGGCTTTGCCCTTCTTCTTATGCTTCTTCTTTTTAACACCTCCAGTCGTCTAGGGCCAAGCCCTTGGAGTCTGAGATGTTGAAGCATATTGCGCCTCGCGCTTCTTGCCCGTAAGGAGCTCCTTTTCTGCCTCACATAGAGTGGACATCAACTCTCCAAGAGTTTGGTCTTGGTTCAACATGTTGTAGTTCATGATGAAACCACTCCAAGTGTAATGGAGAGACTGTAGGATCAAATCCACTGAAGTCTCAGCCTCGAAGACTATGCCCATATGTCCGAGCTGCTCAATGTCAGCAATCATCTGTGAGACATGGTGCTCAACAGACGTACCCTCTGACATGCGAGCGTGGAAGAGCTTCTTCTGCAACTCGTATCTTTGCGATCTAAGATTAGATCGGTGGAGATCGTGCAACTTCGCTATCATCTCATAGGGATCCAACCCCTTATTTTGACGACAGAATTGCGGAGTCATAGCGGCAAGCATTACCGATTGAGCAGTCGCATTATCACCACTATGAGTCTTCCAAAGCTCTAGCTCAAGCAACTGATCAGGTCGGGGCTTAGGCCCAAGAAGTCGCTTTATAGTATAGAGTGACTTCTCGGATCCCAGAATAATTATGAGATTCATATCCCAGTCTTGAAAGTTTGTGCTATTAAAGACGTTGTCGCCCATGACAATATCCCTAATGATTAGCTTTCCAGTCACCTTAACCGCAATAGTCCAACTATTCGATTAACGATGTATGGGTACAGTCTAACTGTTACAAGAAAAATAATAATATATATTATTCCAACTAATAAAATAATTGACGAAATAATTTGAAAGCGCGTAAAGCTAAGTATTTGAACGAAATTGCAAATTCAATACTAGCCTCCCACTATTTTTCGGCGAGCCTCTAACCCTCTGTTGAGTACTCGGGAAACCTAGTTTCCTAGTGGGCTAGGATCCCGTTAAATAACACACAACCTTGACTTTGGCCAACAAGCTGTATGATATTTAACTAGGTAGATCTCTAAGATCAATTGGATCTCATCCAATTCCTAGATCCGGTAGGTGGACCTCCAAGTCCGAAACATATATACAATATATATGCCAATATATCCAATATATTTTCCTAACCGTTTTCCTCTGAATCAACTAAGCCTTGGCTTTGGTACAACAAGCTTAATGATTCCAGTTAAGCGGGACCCATTGACTTTGGAAAGCTTCGTAATCGATGTCGATGGATAAAAAGTGATCTTGACTTTGGCCAACAAATCACAACTTGGACAAGACACACGATATATAACAAAGCCTTCATGATTCAAACACATCCGTGATGGACAAGGTCTTGACTTTGGACAACAAACAGTGCCAATCTTGGATCTGAGTAAGAATCACTCAATGGAAGGAAAACACTTAATTTTATTGAGGGGGTTTTTCCCGTAATTTGGCAACCAATTTATTATCTTTGTTAGGTCTCATCATACACCCTTAAGCATGCATTCTAAAAGCATAATAGGCGCGAGAAATAAATTAATAATGATATGCGGATGGATATCTCACAGATTGTTCCTAGAACAAATCACTCCATTTCCTCTCCCCGGCTAGCACTATTCTTACTTCTACCCAATTACATAATACAATAAGAGAAACCTCATTAACATTGAGGGGAATTAGGTGAGAAGAGAAATACAAGAATCAAGAGAGATAAGGCTGGACACGTAGGTCCAATTTAATAAATCTAAATTTACAACAATTTCCAAAATTCCCTTCCTTCTAATATCATCCGATATACGTATTCATTCAACACATCTATGTATTCACACAAAGTATGTTATTCAATCAATCTAATCCAATTAATTAATCTTGAATAAAGTGATCATCCAATGTTCAAACAACGATTTGATTTTGCACGAGTCCAACTCGTTTGAGAATAAGTACTCAAAGTATGAATTCTTGAATTATATCGAACTACAATTTAAATCTAATTTAATTCGTATTCAATACTAATTCCATATTTAATTCTAAATTAATTAACTACACCTTTTTAATGCAAATTTAAGACTTAGATTCCAAATCTAATCTAAATGGGTCTCAAAGCCCAATTACATCCAATGTAGTTTAATTAAAGTCCAATGGGCTTTCAATTAATTTCTTAAGGCTTGGACTTTGGTCAATATGGGTCAAACCCAAATACCAAAGCCCATTTAAGGAATCACCCTTATTTGCCAAGAAACCAATTTAGGCCCAGTAGGCCCAATTAAACATAAAAGGTCCATTAGTTATATTTGGACTTAATTGAATGGTTTAAGCCCAATTGGATCCAATCCAATTGACCCAAACCTTCTTGGCCCAACCAAGTCCATAATGCCCAAATACAACATATAAAAGCCCAATTCCAAATTTAGCCCAATTTATTAAATTCTAATTTTCCAAAATTCATAATTTAATAATCAAAGTGTTTAGCCATGATTAATCTTCTAAATTAATATTTCCAAAATACTAATCTAATCCATTAATCATGCTTTGTCATCATCACACATGTCCAACATAATTGATTCAAAAAATCATCTCATTTCATGCTATATCACTCACGGCATTGGTGGGTTATTAATTCAATTTCGTTTTCAATCCGATTGAATTACAAATCAACATTTCCCAAGTCTTTAAACTCATCCAATGATCAAAAGAACAAAAAATACCATGAGTTAGGGTTTCATCATGCATTCGGCCAAACCATTAATTTGGGGAAAAAATAATCCAATTCATTTTTCATGAATTTGATCATGCATAACACTATGTTATCATCATTCAAGCATACTCAATCAATCAATTTTATCAAATCATGCTCAAATCATTTTTACCCAAATTTTAGTATAAGAACCCTAACATTTTCATGCTCAAATTAGGCTCTGATACCATTGTTGGTTTCTACTATAGTCCAAGATCATTCAAGCATAAGAAAACATGTGAATACAATAAAGAAGTATGGCGGAATCATACTTACAATGAGCGGTTTATGGATGCGTCAAGTTCAAAAAATTCTCCTTGTTGAAGCTCTCAAATATTCGGCCAAGGTCCCAATTTGTTGATGATGAAGAAGCTCCAAGCTTTTGAATGGATTCCAAGCTCTTAGATTGGTTTCCCTATCACCTTTACATGATCCTTGAAGTGTGCTAGCAAGTAAAGAAATGAAAACAATTTCCTTGTTCTTGGTGGGAGACTCACAGCAATGTGAGTATTTGGGAGAGAGAGAGAGTTATTTCTTTTGTTGATTTTTGTTTCCAAAACAAAATTATGCCTAAAAATGTTTTACCAAAGTTTGGTATATGGCTTTCAAAAAGTCAAAACCATTTTGGAGCCAAAATGGCAATTAAAGCTCTCAACAACCAACATCATGAATAGTGACAAGTTGTCATTCACCAAAAGGTGACTTGACATCCATCACTAGATTGACATGTGATGTAACGAGCGATGTGACTTGTGGCCGCACTTGATTCAAAATCGAAGTGGCCTCGTAAACACATCCCGGGCTTGGTTTCTTTAATTCCGAATAAACGAATTTTTCCGTTGCGACGTAATTAAATGAAATTTACTATTCACATCGCTCACGAATTAATTCTAAATTAATTCGTTTGCCCGAATTAAAATCGTATTTTAATTCCGCGTCGACATCTAATTTCATTTAATATATCAAATATATTATTTTAACGATTAATTCTGAAATAATCTTTCTCTCTCTTCAAATAGTATTTTATCCTAGATAAAATTTCTCCGTAATTAATCCCAGATTAATTATGCTCGAATCATACGTCATCGGTGAATCTTTGGGAAGCGACCCAAGAGATCCCTGGATATGTTGGCAGTAAATCCGGTCGTCGAACTATCTGAACACGTACGTACCTCGTACTACGTTTTTACCGATTTACGAGACATGATTGGCTTCTAGCAAAGCATCGTGCCTACACAATTCTCCAGAAATATTCTTAATGGAATATATAATCTATATCATGCGTAGTATACGTAGTATTGCGTATTGCGATCCAGTATCGATGTCACATGCAAGGCCTGGGGCTGGAATAGTGTCTGCCCCGTGTACCAGTTCTGTATCCCTGCATGATCATCATCTCCATATGACTGAAGTGATACTTCCATCTTGACATCACACCCAATACACTACGATTCTCAATAAACCCAAAAGAGGTGTACACTGAACCTGTTAAAGTCCTGGATGACCAAAACCAAAGCGTATTAATTGTCGCAAGTACTAGCGATGTAAGTCTCAGGTTAAGACCAAATACACCTACCCTGATCCGGACTCCCATAGACACATAGTCATACTACCAATGGGATTCTGCGGGGTCTATCCAGAGCAAAGTTGTTTACGTACCATCGGTAAACACAACCTCCTATCACACTTGCATAAGTATCCAATACTTAAATATATGAGAACTATGTTGTTACGCTTCCATATCATGCACAAGTGCAATATTAGTCTATTCCGCATTATCGATGTCCAGTCTCAATAATACGACGACTATGGATGTTTTAATGATTAAACCGTTATGGATTGATACTATCTCATATCTTATCAATCCGGAACTAATCACAATGACTTTTACCATTTATATATCCAAGTAA
Organism: Zanthoxylum bungeanum; assembly: GCA_019454045.1. Lineage (NCBI taxonomy): Eukaryota > Viridiplantae > Streptophyta > Magnoliopsida > Sapindales > Rutaceae > Zanthoxylum > Zanthoxylum bungeanum. The sequence goes on from SKCR01030507.1 coordinate 32,151, forward strand.
ATAAATTACAAAATGATAAAAGGCAATTTCCATTGCTACATAGTTAATTTGTACAAAAACCACAATGTCTTTTACAAATAGTGACGCTATAGGTCATAACTGTCCAACACTCTCATCAATAATGGTTCGAGAATGAACCATCTCTCATCAGTAACGGTTCGGGAATGAACCATCTCTCATCAGTAACGGTTCAGGAATGAACCATCTCACACCAGTAACGGTTTGGGAATGAACCATCTCACACCAATAGCGAAAAAATAGGTAAGTCCGATGACAGCCGACGAACCAAGTAGGTAAAAATGCATGCATAACTTTGATAGGATTGTCACTGTTATACACTGCACAAGCCCCATCAAAGTGGGGGCGACTGTAGGCACTGTATTTTTGCATAAAGCCCAGTGATGAGCCTCGTATTGAGGCACTATCTGAAGAGTTGCGGAAGTCGCGGGAAACGAATGCCGGAAGGGAAAACTCTAAAATTAGCACCTTATCAGATTTGAACTCACTAACTAGTCTCGGGTTCGCTTAGTCAATCTCTGTTTTAAACCTTAGCCTCAGCCCAATATCCCTTCAATCCATGAAAACCTATTTATCCCCAAAATACAGGCCCACACCCCTACACCACACAAAGCCTATACAACCCATCCACAAAGGCCCACATGCCCAAGCCTTCCAAATACAAAATATCCCATCCAAAACACATGTGCCAAATCCCTTGAAATCACCTTCCAAATTAGCAAAGATTGAAAATCCCTCAAACATGGAAAGAAAATCAAGGCATAATGAAGATGAGGGGCGGCCACACACAAAAATAAGAAAAGAAAACCCTAGCAAGCACAACTATAAAAAGACAACCAAACCAAACCCTAAAGCTTCTCTCTCGAATTATTTTTCTTTCCCTCATCTTTTCTCACATTCACTCGGCAAACACAAAAAAACAAAAAACACTAAGCCAAAAAGGAAAGCCATAAACCGACACACACACAACAAAATCAAAAACAGAAGCCTAAGACATCTCTCTCTCATCTCTCTCTTTTTTCCTCTCACATACTCGGAAAACACGAAAAAACCCTAGAGACACTCACCGCAATCAAAGCCACACAAAGCTGAGCACACACACGTCTCTTCTCTCTCGTAGACACTCACAGCAATCACAAGAAACCCTAAACTCTCTTTCCTCTCTCTTCTCACGGCATCAACCAAAAACCTAAGCTAATTCTCTTACTTTTTTAGATTCCTCTCTCCCGAAACACACACTCACGGTAACACCCTATTATTCTCTTCTTTTTTTCTTGGACACTCGGCACTTCACAAACACAAGCAACGAAAAACCCTAATCTCTCTCACCTCTCTCTTCTTCTCTCACACACATACACGATCGAATCATCAATAAGAACCCTAAGCCAAAAAACAAGAGCATTTCACTGAATCATCATCACAAACCAAACCCTAAAGCTCTCTTTTCACACACACTCACGGCAATTACCAAACACAAAACCAACAAAGCTCCTCAATCACTGACCTTCACCCAACCAACTAACAAATTCGCTGGCCAACTAACGCCAAACAACATGCAGCCCTCCACGTGAAAAAAAAAACACAAAGCCGTGAACCCTTACACCCAAAAACACTCACACACTCAGCAACACAAAGCAGCCCCCCTCATTCACCGACTAAACCAACAACGCACAAACTGCCCACCGACCAAAGCAACAACCATCATCACCACTGACACACACAAAACAACAAACAAAGCCGTGAGCCCTAGAACCAACAAAACCAAGCCTCACAAACTGCCCACCGACCAAAGCAGCAACCATCATCACCACCGACACACACAAAACAACCAAATTAGCCTCAAATAGAAGCCAAACAACCCAAAATAGTACCAAAACCGAGACCAAAAATAGTATCAAAAATAACCAAAACCGAGACTAAAAAATAGTTCCAAAACCGAGATAAAATAGCACCAAAACAGTCCCGAAAATAACCCAAAAACAGCAGCCCAAAACAGTGAACACAGTGAGCAGAAACAGTGAAACAGCAAATGACCAGCGTAATCACACGTGTATAACGGAAGCGCACGTATCGTTCAAGTAGTATAAAAAGTATCGATCCCACGAGGACTTAAAACCTTTTGTTATCAATTTATGAAGTTAAATGTTTACAAGTATCTAATGGATTGATTGTTTAATTGGGTGGTGACTTTAAAATTAAAACAAGTAAATAAAATTGCTTGAAAGTAGATAGAAGAAAATTCAAATTTATAAAACTATCTAGGGTTGTGAATCCTTCCAATATCTTTTTAAAAGATGAAGTGGTTATTTTACGTTGGTGTAATATATTAGTTTATTAACCTGGAACACGAAATTATGTAAAAGCCTCTTTCGATGGTCAAATATAAATACCCAGTATAACCCAATTAATCATATTCCTATGTTAACCAAGTTATATGAATTCATTAAGATTAAGTTCCAATTATGGCTACCTCTGCCCGACATGTATATTCATATCCTGTAAGAAAATCTATTAAAGGGTTATCTATCCTCAAGGAAGATCGTGGGCTATTGAGTCTAAGGTCTTTAACCTAAAATCTCTTTTCCAAGTTCATTTTAAGTTTATCAGTTCAATTTTATTAATGGCCAATTAATAAAAAGCATTAGGATTAAGGCTCAATAAATAAACCTTTATATTACCCAAACTGTAATTTAACAACTTATAAACCAGTGATATTGGATTTCATCACAACCTCAGATAACTGGCTTAGTTACGACACATATTTACGGGTAGTAAAAACTTAAATAAAATAAAAGAAATAAAGTAAATTGCTGGAAATTAAATACTGAAAAGTAAATTACGGAAAGTAAAATGCTGAAAATTAAATACTGAAAATTAAATACTGAAAAGTAAATGCTGAAAGTAAATTTCTAAAAAGTAAATGCTGAAAGTAAATTGCTGAAAAGTAAATAAAGTAAAAGTACAATAAAAGAAAATGCTGAGGTAAAAGGATCCACTTTTATTACTTCTATTTTAGATATCTCCCTTAATATAATATATTAACTTTGAGTGATAATTACCAACCAGCCATATAGGCGGTATCCAGATTAATTCAAATTAATAATTAATTACCAACCGACCAATCAGGCGGTATCCAGTTTAGTCAGGTTAAAACCAATTTCAATAATTACCAACCGACCAATCAGGCGGTATCCTCATTAAGTCAGATTTTAACTAGTTTATATATTATATTTAAGGGAGATTAATCTAAATATTAGTAATAAAAGTTTTACATTTTACCCCAGCAATGGGGAGTTACCTCCTCATTATTGAAAAGTAAATTACTGAAAAGTAAAGAAATGAAAGTGCTGTGTGTAAAAGTAAATTGCAGAAGGTAAAGACTGAAAAGTAAAGAAAAGAAAGTGTGAAAGCTGAAATTAAATACTGAAAGCTGTAAATAAACAAACAAGATACAATCTTCAAAGAATTCTTAAGGAATTACATAGAAGAAAGTATGCATTTACAAATGAAATGGTTTGGTATTTCTAGGCAAAATTTTTGCCTCCACCAAATACATTATTAATTTCTATCATGTTTGGTAGGAGCTTGACTATTTTTATTTTTTTTATTTATTTTTTAATTTTTTTGCTTTGTAAATGACTTTAATAATTACACATAACACACTTACGGATGTTTCATCAATTTCGGTCATGAAATCCTCATAATTCGAAATTATTTTGTTCTTCAAAGTTGTAGATCGTTGGGTATTCTTTAATCTGACACTTGAATCAGCTCAATCCGATATTGGAGTAAAAAGTTATGCCTAAATTACGATAGTTGAGCAAAACTAGAATTTCTGAAACTGCACTTCGTTAGAACGCCCTTTCAAGTTTCCAATCTCCAAAATTAATATGTCAAGTCCAATTTTTATCCTTATTTGACCCACATTTCATCCTAAATGATTTCATTGAGTCCCAATATTATTTTATCAGCAAAATAAATTAAAACACATCAAAACGTTCATCAAAACCCGAGAAATTAAACAAAATATTAAGTAAAATGGGCTGTAAATATTGATATATTTTCCGCTCATCACACCCATAAACCTAACATTTTGCTAGTCCTCGAGAAAAATAACAAAATAAAATACAAGAAACAATTAAAATTAAATTAAGCCACTTTCGTGGGGATCACAGTTGCATTTAGCATATGCAACAAGCCTTAAAACCCATAGGTGTCCCTAGTGGACGAGTTGTAGTCTCGTGAGGGCTTACAGAAACGATATCCACAAACGTTTTACAAAAGTAAAAAGATAATAAAACTAATGCACACAAAAGCAAAAAGATAAGAGAAAATATAATAAAGAAGTTAGTGACTAAACAGATGAAACTTCTAATCCAAGTCAATAGTTGTTTTGTTTCTTTTTAAATTACCAAATAAGTAAATTCTCCGATTATTTTTACAATTATCCATATACACAGTCAATAAAATATTAATCAACTCATTTTGCCCACAATAGTTACGAGTGTAGTTGAGAAGAGAGTAATATTTTTGTCCTAAAGTTTTATCAGAATTCACACATTTTTTAAGCAATGGAAGAAATTTTTGTTTTAATTTTTGTTTTATTTTTTTTATTTATATACAATATCTTCCATCTATGTAGCGAGCTTTGGGCCAGTGACTCCCAAACTAGTTGGTTTTAGGGCACTAAGTGTTAAGATACCCCTACGGACTTAATTACTCAGACTTCAGATATATATATATATATATATATATTTGCAACATCTTTGATCCATGTAGCGAGCTTTGGGCAAGTGACTCCCAAACCAGTTTGTTTTAGGGAACTAGGTGTTAAAACACCCTTACAAACTTAATAACTCGGATCTCAGACGTTTTTTTTTACTCCATCGCTTTTTATAGATGCTTCCTCCAATTAAACTAGAGCACTAAATATTACAAACTTTTCAATTACAGCTCATGTCTGTATGTTACCATGTATGCTGATAATACCTGTCAACTGAGCATATGAAGATTCATTTTAGTCAGTATTATGGAGAATTCACAAATTAAATAATTTAAAAGAAAATAAACAAAAATTATGTTGTTCCGAAATAGGTTGAGATACGTCTCATTAATGGAAATTCTTTACACAGCTATCTCACACTAATTTCACCTGATTAATAAAAAAAAACACAAAAATACAAAATATATTTTTTTGGATTTTGTAAAATTTTTCAATTTTTTTGGCTTTTTCGAAAAATTTTGACTAAAAATAAAACAATAAAAACAAGAAACAATTTAGCTATTCTCCTCCCCCAAACCTAAATGAGACATTGTCCCTAATGTCTTAAACAGTAGAATAAGAGTTTAGAAAATCGTACCTGGTTAGCTGAAATTCTACATCTAAATGAAAAGTTAAAGGTTAAGATCCAGATTTATCCGACGCCTCTTACCACGATCATTAACGGACCAGTTTATCTTGGAAAGAAATGGGTCAATTTGAGGTTCAAAGGCTAAGATTTGGTCAATTAAATCTGGGGCTGTTCTCGCAGTAAAGATGAGTTCTTTTACAGGCTTTGACACGAACCCATTTCTCCGGGCATCATCAAGAAACACACAAAGAAAATCATTAAATCCATCAACATTGTACAATCCAATCGGTTTCTGATGTATGTTCAAGTTTGCCCAAGATACTACTGTAAAAATTTCCTCCATCGTGCCCAAGCCTCCTAGCAAAGCAATAAAAGAATCAGCACGGTTAATCATCTCTACCAGTCGTTCAGACATACCTGGCACGAGTTCCTCGCCGTTTGATGATCCAATAAGATTCGCCTCCGTCAAGGGTTTTATGATGAATCCCAAGACTTGACTGCCTCCATCATGTACAACCTTTAAAACGATCCCCATTAGTCCAAGATTGCCACCATCATATACTAAGTGCATATTCCTTGCAGTAATGACTCGACCCAATTCATGTGTCGTTGTTACGTATTTTGGTTTAACACCAACACTGGTACCGCAAAACACACAGATAATTTCAACCCGTCTTCTTGAAGTAGCTTCCATTTTTATCTGGATGCCTTCAAAGGTGCAATGATGAGTTGAATTTATAGAACCTGAAAAGGGTGAGTAATAATAGCACAAGTATCTTCCAAAAAACGATTAGTAGCAAAATAGTAAATCGTGAAAGGTCAAAAAGTAGCATGGATCCTGTCGGAGAAAATAACAAAACAAATCACAATTATTAGGAAAAGACAAAGAGATATATAACGGCTTGAATAACTTCTATGCGTCAGGGACAAGCTTCCCATCCAATTTTCTTATAAATTGGCAAACAGGGTCTTTTAGAGTCAGATTCCCCGAGACTTAACTGTTGTCTTTCTTTATGGAATTGTGCATATATCATGCGAATTTCGTGATACACATATCCACTGGGATGCGTCTCAAGAGTTTTAGATATGTCATCCAAAGACTCCTTACTCAAGCCATCCCTAATGAAATTAATCTTATCTTCGCGGTTATCAAACACCATTCCTAAAGATCGACAACGAGTATCACAAAACATACGAGCACATTTATAACAAACACACATTCTTTTGGCTCTTCTCTTTTTAGCATATGTGCTTCTTCCTAAACTAGGCAGATGTGAAATAAAAGAGTCAGAGGACTCACCTGCCAATCGGACCCGTGCTTCAATAATCCAACAAATATCAGTAGGCATACCTTTGATCATCAGTAGTCTCATCTGTTCCAAGCGAGCTTTGTAGACTTTTAGTAGAATGTTTTGAGGGATAGAAGGAAATTATTTGTGAAGATTTGCGAGAGCTTCCTCCATCCTGAAATGACTTAACCTGTAAAAATTAAACACACAAAAATAAAACACACCAAATCATAATATATACACAAATTGCATGGGTTGCCTATCTGCTAGCGCTAAGTTTAAAGTCATCAGCTAGACATGATTTCCCGAATATTAGGCTAGATCTGAAAGTGTGACACTTTCTTTTTATCGCTCAATTGATTCTCCCTAGTAGTGCTTGACACGCTTGTTTTTAACCTTGAACGTTTTGTTGGAGTTGGGATCATGTATCTCAATGGCTCTATCTGATAAAACTTTGGTGATTAAGAATGGAACTGACCACCGTGATTTTGGCTTCTATGGGAAGAGTTTCACCATTGATTTGTTTAATAGTACCATCTGCCCTGGTTCTAGTTGTATGCGCACTAACTTCTCATCATGTTTCTTTATGGCCTTTTCTTTGTATAATTTGGCATTCTCAAAAGACTGAATGTGAAATTCCTCCAATTCGTTGTGAGCTGGTGGAACTATTTCTCTTCCGTTACTTGTAGTGCAAGAATTGGCTTCTTCAGTGCGCAGTATGATTTATCTTCAGGCTCCACAGGTAATTGGCATGCTTTAAGTTTGTCAGCAGAACTTTGCATTGCATTGGAGGTCTGGATGGTACTATTTATCACATCAAGTCTGAAACATTCCACCTTCTCGTCATTCGGTAAATTCATGGCTTTAAAAACATTGAATGTTACTTCTTGTTCATGTACCCTCATGGTTAGTTCTCTTTTTTGTACATCAATAATGGTTCGACCTGTAGCCAAGAATGGTCTCCTGAGGATGATCGGCACGTCTTCATCTTCCTCCATATCAAGGACAATAAAATCTGCTGGGAAAATGAATTTGTCAACTTTGACCAGCACATCTCCAACTACACCTCTTGAAAATACGAGCGTTCTATCAGCAGGTTGTAGAGAGAGTGAGGTGGGCATTGTTTCTACAATCTGTAGTTTCCTGTAAATAGAAAAAGACATCAAGTTAACACTTGCACCTAAATCACACAATGCCCTACCGAAGTCATGTTCTCCTATGGTGTAAGGAACAATGAAACTGCCATGATCTTTCAACTTTGGGGGAAGCTTCCTCTGAATGATGGCATTGCATTCTTCTGATAATCCTATTGTCTTGTAATCTCCCAATCTTCGCTTCCGTGAAAGAATGTCTTTCATGAATTTGACATAGATGGGCATTTGTTCCAATGCTTCTGCAAATGGAATTTTGATATGCAGCTTTTTCAAGATCTCCAGGAATCGAGAAAACTGCTTGTCTAGTTTATTCTTTTGGAGACGCAGTGGAAAAGGTGGAGGTAGAGTGATCCTTTCTTGATCTTTGTCATTTGCTTCTTTTTCCTCCATCTGTGAAACTGCTTCGCAGCTTTCTTTTGGAACTTCCTCACCAGTTGTTTTGACTCCAACATCTTTGTTGATTTCAGTACCATTTTTTAACATGATGGCATGACATTGCTCATTCCCTATGTTTCTTAGATTTGGTTCAATATTGCTAGGAATGTTACCTGGCAGTCTGTAACTCTGAGCATAGGCCAGTTGTCCAATTTGATTCTCCAGTGCTTTGATAGAAGCAGATTGACTTTGAATTAATGCTGTTTGGGATTGAAACAAATCATCATACCTAGCTGCTTGAGAGTCGTGTTATGCTTCTATGTTTTTCAAGTGGGTCAGCACTTCTGTTATTCCTGTTTCTTTTTCATACTCCTGGCCTTTGTTTTACTGTTGGAATCCGGATGGTGGATTGTTCATTTGCCCTGAATTGTTGCTCCATACAAAATTGGGATGATTCCTCCACCCTGGGTTGTAGGTGTTGGAATATGGATTGTTCCTATGTCTGTTGAAATTGTTGACATAATTCACCGTTTCTTTATGTTGGTTGAAAGATTCTGACTCAGGTGCTCCTCCAAATGGTGAACTTGTGGATCCACCATTAACTTTCATGTTAAGAGTTTCTAGATTCTTGCAAATCTGATCCAGCTTGGCATTTACTGCAGTGTTGGCTCCAATTTCATAAATTCCAGCAATTCGTTGAATCAAACTCCTTTCTGTTGGCCACAAGGAGTTGTTGTTGTCCATTTCTTCAATTAAGTCTCAGGCTTGATCTTCTCATTTTGCCATTAAAGATCCTCCAGCAGCAGCATCAATTATGGTTCTCATTATTCCAGAAAGTCCATTGTAGAAGGTTTGGACTTGTAGCCACTTTGCAATTTCATGGTGAGGATATTTCCGAAGTAATTCCTTGAACCTTTCCCAAGCTTCGCATAGGGATTCTGAGTCTTGTTGCACAAAGGATGTGTTGTCATTCCTCAACTTTGTAGTTCTGGCTGGTGGAAAGTACTTTGCAAGGAATTTGGTGGCTAGAGTATTCCAAGTTGTGATGGAACCTGCTGGTAATGAATGTAGCCAAGCCTTAGCTCTGTCTTTCAAGGAATATGGAAAAACTCGCAGTCTCATTGCTTCTTCAGCCGCTCGGTTGTAATTGAAAGTACCGCAAACTTCCAGGAAGTTGCTGATGTGGGCATTAGGATCTTCAGTTGCGTTCCCCCCAAACTGAACTGATTGCTGAATCATTTGAATGCATGTTTTAATGTCACATGCATTTACTGGTAAGGGAGGAAGTACAATACAGGAAATGAGTCCGTCAACCACCAGAATGGTTCTGTCTCGAATAGGAATTGGTGGTACAACTTCTAGAGGTTCAGGTTCCATGTTGATGATTGCTTCTTGGCCTTCTCGCCTTTCCATTCTCAATTGTCTGATGGTTCTTTCAATCTCTGGGTCAAGCGGTCGGATTTCAAAGCTTCTGGTTTGTCTCATGTAGTTTCTGAGAACCTAAAACACAAGAAAACAGAAATAATATGTAAAAAGAAATTAGATATAAGTAAAGGTATCTAACTACAAAACTAATAGTGGAAGATAAATAAGTCCCCAGCAACGGCGCCAAAAACTTAACCGGCGTAATCACACTCGTATAACGCAAGCGCACGTATCGTTCAAGTAGTATAAAAAGTATCGATCCCACGAGGACTTAAAACCTTTTGTTATCAATTTATGAAGTTAAATGTTTACAAGTATCTAATGGATTGATTGTTTGATTGGGTGGTGACTTTAAAATTAAAACAAGTAAATAAAATTGCTTGAAAGTAGATTAAAGAAAATTCAAATTTATAAAACTATCCAGGGTTGTGAATCCTCACAATATCTTTTTAAAAGATTAAGTGGTTATTTTACGTTGGTGTAATATATTGGTTTATTAACGTGGAACACGAAATTATGTAAAAGCATCTTCCGATGGTCAAATACAAATACCCAGTATAACCCAATTAATCATATTCATATGTTAACCAAGTTATCTGAATTCATTAAGATTAAGTTCCAATTATGGCTACCCCCGCCCAACATGTATATTCATATCCTATAAGGAAATCTATTAAAGGGTTATTTATCCTCAAGAAAGATCGTGGACTATTGAGTCTAAGGTCTTTAACCTAAAATCTCTTTTCCAAGTTCATTTTAAGTTTACCAGTTCAATTTTATTAATGGCCAGTTAATAAAAAGCATTAGGATTAAGGCTCAATAAATAAACCTTTATATTACCCAAACTGTAATTTAACCCCTTATAAACCGGTGATATTGGATTTCATCATAACCCCAGATAACTGGCTTAGTTACGACACATATTTACGGGTAGTAAAAACTTAAATAAAATAAAAGACATAAAGTAAATTGCTGGAAATTAAATACTGAAAAGTAAATGACGGAAAGTAAAATGCTAAAAATTAAATACTAAAAATTAAATGCTAAAAAGTAAATGCTGAAAAGTAAATACTGAAAGTAAATTTCTGAAAAGTAAATAAAGTAAAAGTACAATAAAAGAAAATGATGAGGTAAAAGGATCCACTTTTATTACTTATATTTTAGATATCTCCCTTAATATAATATATTAACTTTGCGTGATAATTACCTACCAGCCATATAGGCGGTATCCAGATTAATTCAAATTAATAATTAATTACCAACCGACCAATCAGGCGGTATCCAGTTTAGTCAGGTTAAAACCAATTTCAATAATTACCAACCGACCAATCAAGCGGTATCCTTATTAAGTCAGGTTTTAACTAGTTTATATATTATATTTAAGGGAGATTAATCTAAATATTAGTAATAAAAGTTTTACCTTTTACCCCAGCAAGGGGGAGTTACCTCCTCATTACTGAAAAGTAAATTATTGAAAAGTAAAGAAATGAAAGTACTGTGCATAAAAGTACATTGCAGAAAGTAAAGACTGAAAAGTAAAGAAAATAAAGTGTGAAAGCTGAAATTAAATACTGAAAGCTGTAAATAAACAAACAAGATACAATCTTCAGAGAATTCTTAAGGAATTACATAAAAGAAAGTATGTATTTACAAATGAAATGGCTTGGTATTTATAGGCAAAATTTTGCCTCCACAAAATCCATTATTAATTGCTCTACTAATTGCTCCACCAAATCCATTATTAATTGCAATCATGTTTGGTGGGAGCTTGACTATTTTTATTATTTATTTATTTATTTATTTATTTTTTTGCTTTGAAAATGACTTTAATAATTACACATAACACACTTACGGATGTTTCATCAATTTAAGTCATTAAATCTTCAGAATTAGAAATTATTTTGTTCTTCATAGTTGTAGATCTTTGAATCTTCTTTAATATGGAACTTGAATCAGCTCAATCCAATATCGGAATAAAAATTTATGCCCAAAATAAGAAAGTTGCACAAAACTAAAATTTCCGAAACTGCACTTCATTAGAACACCCTTTCAAGTTTCCAATCTCCAAATTAATATGTCAAGTCCAATTTTTGTCATTATTTGACCCAAATTTCGTCCTAAATGATTTCATTGAGTCCCAATATTATTTTATCTGCAAAATAAACTAAAACACATCAAAACATTAATCAAACCCGAGAAATTAAACAAAATATTAAGTAAAAGGGATGGTAAATATTGATATATTTTCCGCTCATCAGCAAACCAGAAAAATAGCGAAGCTTTAATCCTTTTGGAAACTTTCCAACGCGCTTCTGAGGAGCGACTTAAGATGTAAGACCTGAGGACTCCCCTTATTATATTTATTTTGATGTTCTGGACGCTGCATGCTCGATTGGACGTGAAATACGTCCAGCCGAGCATGCGAGGTCCTATACTAAAAACGGTCAAATCTTTTGGTCACATCTCCTTTCTTTTATTTTGTTATTTATCTATTATAGTTATTTTGCTGTTATGGACGCGGCATGCTTGGTTGGACGTGAAATACGTCCAGCCGGGCATGCGAGGTCCTATATTAAAAACGGCAAAATCTTTTGGTCGCATCTTCTTTCTTTTATTTTGCTATTTACCTTTCTTGTCGATTTATTGTTGTTTATCATTCTGCACTTAGTTTCGTATTTTATCTGTATTTATTATTCTACACTTACTTTACAGTTCATTTTTATTTATTATTCCGCACTTACTTTACCGTTCGTTTTTTATTTATTATTCCGCACTTACTTTATCGTTCATCTTTATTTATTACTTCACATTTACTTTCATGTCTGTTTGCATTGTGTTAATGATTATGTGTTATCCCTTGTGGTATATCGGATGGAAACCCAGACATAAATTCCGTAGCCGAATCCGAATGGACGGTAGTGCGGTCTGTACTTGGGATACAACTCCACGTACCACTCGGGAATATTCATATATGTGTGTTTATGTTATTATTGATGTCATTTTTGTAAACACGCTCGAACACGTTTCCAAACGCTACTCGAACGCATACATTCTGCCCCACTCCGTTCGAACGTATTCTCGAATGCTACACGAACGCACACACTGGACAACCTATTTCTTTATATTTCATGCATTTTTACCTTTTTAGTTATTTATTTTGCATTATGCGTTTAATTATTTGCATTTATTATTAACGTTTTCATTGTTCTTATAATTTACATTATCGTACTTCTTTATTTAATATGCTTTTGGAACTATGTATTTATTTTTATATCTATTCATGTTTAAGGGTGTGCAAATTTGTGTGCTTATTTGAATTATATTGCATGTGCTGCATAAGACTTGGTTATACCATTGTGTGAACCCGTCCATTATACTGGCATAAGTAAGGGACCATTCCGAACCCAACGGTTTGAGGTCTTCCTGTTGGACAATTATGACCCATAGCATCACTATTTGTACAGATCATGATGTTGTTGTACAAATTAACTATGTGACAAAGGAAATTGCCCTTTTATCATTTGTAATTGGATTACCTAGATGTATAAATGATGAAAGGTCCATATGATTAGTTCCGGATTGAGATGATATGAGACAGTATCAATCCATAAAGGTTTAATCATTAAATATCCCTAGTCAGAGTATTATCGAGATTGGACATCGATAATGCGTAAAAGACTAGTATTACACATGTGCGCGTTGTGAGGGCATAACGGTATAGTTCTCATATATATGGGTATAGGATACTCATGCAAGTGTAATAGGAGGTTATGTTTACCGATGGTACGGGAATAGCTTCGCTCTGGATAGACCCCTCAGAATTCCATTGGTAGTATGACTATGTGTCTATGGAAGTCCGAATCAGGGTAGATGTATTTGGTCTTAACTTGAGACTTGCACCGCTAATACTTGCGACAATCAATATACTTTGGTTTTGGTCGTCCAGGGCTTTAATAGGTTCTGTGTACGCCTCTTATGGGTATATTGAGAATCGTAGTGTATTGGGTGTGATGTCGATATGGAAGTTCACTTCAGTCACAGTGGAGATGATGATCACATAGGATACAGAACTGGTGCTCTTTTATGCTGAAGCTATCGGGATATTATGACTAGGTCATATTTATCCGATTATAGAGACTAGTTACCAGAGATCTGATATGTGCTTCGTATGGGGCAGACACAATTCTAGCCCCAGGCCTTGCACGTGACATCCGATGCTGGATCGAAATACGCAATACTACGTATACTACGCCTGGTATAAATGTTGGAATTAAATAAAGTGTAATATTTAATTTGGAATTAAATACATGAATTAGTATTAAATGCAAATTAAATTGGATTTAATGTTGTAGTTTAATATAATTCAAGAATTCGTACTTTGAGTACTTATTCGCAAAATGAGTTGGACTCGCGCAAAATCAAATCGTTGTTTGAACATTGGATGATCATTAATTTTCAGATTAATTAATTGGATTAGATTGATTGATAACATGATTTATGTGAACACATGGATGCGATGTATGAATAATGCATATCGGATGGATATTAGATGGGTAAGGGCAATTTTGGAAATTGTTGTAATAAATTTAGAATTTATTAATTGGACCTGCGTGTCCAGCCTATTACCTCTTGACTCTTTGTATTTCTCTTCTCACCTATTCCCCTCAATGTAAATGAGGTTTCTTTAGAAGTGTTATGTAATCGGGTAGAAGTAATATTTGTGCTAGCGGGAGAGAGGAAAGTGAGAGATTTGTTCTAGGAACAATGTGTTTAAGTATTCATCTACATATCATTATTATTTAATTATACGCGCCTTATTATGTTTTTAGAATGCATGTTTTAGGGTGTATGATTGTAGGCATTGTATTTTTACACATTAGCCCAATGATAGGTCTCATATGGAGGCAACTACCTCTTTAGTCATGAAAGTCGCGGGAAACGGACGTTGGAAGGGTAAAGTTGGAAAATGGAATTTTTGTTGGATTTAACCTCGTTGTTTAGCTTCGGTTGCTTGTTGGACTTCCGTTTCAAAGCTTATCTTAGGCCCAAAACCCCCCATAGACCACCTACCAAACCCAAACCAAACCCAAATACCCAAACCAAACCCAAATACCCAAGTCAACCAAGTCAAACCAAAGCCCATGTCCATATAGCCTTATTCACACCCATGGCTTCCTAGATTAGGGATATGCACATTTATCACATGCTAAAATCAAGTCAAATCCCTTCCTAATTAAAATAAATCTCATAGATCCCTTTCCTAAATCAAAAGCAATCACCATCCTAAATAAGGAGATTCATTCCTTGTGAGATACAAATTAGGAGATGTCACCATCAATGAGAAATCCTTCTCCTATTCAAATTAGGAAAGTCTTCTCTCTTTGCCTATAAAAAGAGGCCTTCACCCCCCATTAAAAACCTAGCACATATCCTTCTCTCAAGCACGTCCAAGCACTTGGTAAATCCTCCTTTGCACGCCTAAAACCCTTCCAATAGCCTCCATTGCCGCAACACCAAGCCAACAAGCCCTCCAATTGCCGCATCTTCTCTTCTTCACCAACACCACTCACGCCCAAGCCCTTTTCACAGCCCTCCATTGCCGAGTTCCAGCCACCATTCACAGCCCTAAAACACCTTAAAATAAGCCTCAAATACATCCCCAAAGTCGCACAAAAGACCCCCATTCACAGCTCCAATTCAGCGCCCAAAACAGTCCCGAAACACCCATCACTGCACCTTAAACTGCACAGTTTCGTTCCCTGTTCTGGTCAGTTTTTGTTGCGTCTTTAACCCATAAAACAGTCCTAAAATCACCTAAACACCATCCCAAAAACCTCCATAAAGTTTCCCTAAAAAATCCCCACAAACGCACCTCCCTAAGCCTTCAAAATCACCCAAAACAGTCTGCTAAACCATCAAGACAGTGACCTGAAACGTAGCAGCGAAGCAGCAGCGAAACAAACATGAAACAGCAGCCCGAACAGTAAAACAGCGAGGAAAGACGTTGAGTTGGTGAACTAAAAGAGTAGCGGATCATTCACCCTTCCAACGGACGTGTAACGCCCTTTCTTAGACGACAAAAGAGGTTAGACTTGAGGGCACCTTTCTACTTATCTTCTTTATTGTTGTTTTATTTATTTTGATATATAATTGCATGAGAGTCATTTGAAGCATGATGTGATTGTTGGATGAGCGGGATATGTGTTCTCTTTTGTGGTATATCGGATGGAAACCCGGACGTAAATTCCATAGCCGACTCCGAATGGACGGTAGTATAGTCTGCACTCGGGATACAATGCCACGTACCACTTAAGATGCACGCATCTCGTCTCATCCTAATTTGTATTTGAGCATGTTATAGTCTTTAGGTTATATGTTTATTATTTAAAGCATGGTTTAATTTAGTTTGTTATTCATTTGTTAAAGCATTTTTAGGTTGTTCATTATGCATGTTCTTAGTTTATGATGCGTTTGGGTAATGATTTATACATGTTGATTTAATGGTTCAATATGCTTGTTGTGTTACATTGCGTGGAATTATTTGGATGAAAGCATGTTAGATCTAAGTACCCTTGAGCATGAATGATGAATAGATTCGGTTAGTTTATTGCACAAATTATATCATCACAAGTGACATAAGTAAGGGACCATTCCGAACCCAACGGTTTGAGGTCTTCCTTTGCGAGGGGTGAGTGCGGCCTTAAATCTTTGTCCCGGTTCACACCGGGTGGCGACTCCATGTTATTTCAGACTTCCCAACTAGGCCGCGAGCCTAGAACAGCGTCGCCCAGGTTTTGTTGTCTACAATGATGATGAGACCTTAACAAAGATAATTAATTGGTTGCCAATTACACGAAAAACCCTCACTACATGTTAAGCGTTTTTCCTTCCATTGAGTGATTCTTACTCAAGATCCAAGATTGGCACTGGTTTGTTGGCCAAAGTCAAGACATTTGTCCGTCGCGGATGTGTTTGAATCATGAAGGCTTTGTTCCGTATCGGTGTCTTGTCCAAGTTGTGATTTGTTGGCCAAAGTCAAGATCACTTCTTGTCCATCGACATCGATTACGAAGCTTTCCATAGTCAATGGGTTCCGCTTAACTGGGATCATTAAGTTTGTTGTGCCAAAGCCAAGGCTTAATTGATTCAGAGGAAAAAGGTTAGGGAATATATTGGATATATTGGCATATATAAGATATATTTTTCGGACTTGGATGTCCACCTACTAGATCTAGGAATTGGATGGGATCCAATTGATCTTAGAGATCTACCTAGTTAATTATCATACAATTTGTTGGCCAAAGTCAAGATTGTGTGTTATTTAACGGGATTCTAGCCCACTAGGAAACAAGGTTTCCCGAGTACTCCACAGAGGGTTAGAGGCTTGCCGAAAAATAGTGGGAGGCAAGTATTAAATTTGCAATATTCGTTTAGTTACTTGCTAATACGCGCTCATTTCAAAATTTCGTCAATATAAATTAATATATTAGTTGGACTAATATTTAATGTTGTTTTAATTAAACAGTTGGATTGTATTCAAACTACTTCAATTAATAGTTGATTTTATAATTAGATTATAGTAATCAATATAATTGAATTTAACCTATTAAATTATAGTTGATTATATAGTTGGACTATAGTAATCATTATAATAAATAGTACCTAAAATCGTTTATTTGATAGTTAGACTATTGGAATCAAGATAAATGAATGATTAGCATTTGGAACATGATCCTAGGAGAAAATGTTGTTTAAACGGCTTTAATTTTCAAATTGGGAATAAAATCTCAGGATAGTCCTGGAGACCGAGAAGTTACTTTATTTGATAGAGTGACGTCTCGAGCCTAAGCCCGGAGTTGAGAAAATAGTAGAACATGATATTTGGAATATTCATGTGATGATAACTTTAGTGCTTGATCTGTTATGCTTGCCGCAAAGACTCCTTAATTTCTTAGTCAGAACTAAGGATTAGATCCTTATAGTATGATAATGAAATTGAAGGATCTTTATAGATCTATCCTTAGATCTTAGAAGTACAAATTGCAATAGTAAACTCTTGGAGAGTTAATGGCTATACTCAATGAGACAAAGCCAGAGTTTGCAATAGGGCAAGAAGCGCAATGCGCATCTTACTTCGACATCCCAGAAGGCTAAGGCTTGGCCGAAGGCTTCTGGGGTGTGGAAAAGGGGCAAAGGCAAAATCATTATAATCTTCTGGGAAGATATAGGACATATCCCAAGATGTCTGCCTAAACTGTGGCAAACGGGGTCATTGGAAGCGTGACTGCAGTATGGACAAGGCAGACATGAAGGAAGAGTATACGGGCAAGGCTCCGACTTCAAATATGTTTGTCATAAACATGTTCGCTACTAGTATTAAAATTGGATTTTAGATACTGAGTGTGGTACATATATATGTACTGATGTGTAGTATCTGCTTATTAGCATGATACTGACTTCAGTTGAGATTAATCTGTAAATCGAAAACGGGACGAGAGTCGCTGTTTTGACCGTAGAGACCTAAGTTTAGGAATTACCCTTCGGGTGTGTACTTAAATTAGGAAACTGTTAAATGTAACTAGTTTGACTAGAAACATTATCTCTATATCAGAGTATAATATGTTGCGGATATACCTTTATATTCTAGAACACTAAAGTGTTTCATTTTATAAAGATGATATTGAGATAAGCAGATTAGATGTGAGTAACAGTATTTATATTTTGAATATAAATAAATCTCAAACGTATAACATGACAAACAAATAGCTCAAACTGAATTAATCAATTGAGACTTATATGTGGAGTTGTTGTTTGGGACACAATTAAACAAGACTCGTATATCCACACTTTCGAAGAGTGGATACTAGGACGGATTTGATTCTATTCAAATAATGTCTACGAATCTAGTTTATTAGGCAAAGTGCCTATAACACCTTTTACTTGGTAAAAGTGTAAGTGCCACCAATCTGTTAGCCCTTGTTCATAGTTAAGTAAGTGGGCCTGTATCTAGCTAGGCTAGAGGTGGATATGAATACTTCGAAACCTTTACGGATGTGGCATCACGTTTTGGTTATGTGTTTCTTGTGAAACACGGATCAGAAACTTTTGATGAATTCAAAGAGTTTCGACACGAAGTAGACAAACAGATCGGCTAAAGTATTAAACACCATGATTCGACCATGATGAAAATACTTAAGCAATAAGTTTCTCAAATACTTGAAAAAATATAGTATTCTTTCAAAAAGGACTCCTCCCGGAACACGTCAATCCTAACGGTGTGTCCGAACAGAGAAACCGAACCTTGTTGGACATAATAAGGTTAATCATGAGTCGCTCTGAGCTACCATTTCCTTCAAAGGATATGCATTTATCAGTGCAAAACTTATTTTGAATAAGGTTCCATAAAAATCTGTTAGAAAGACTTCATATTAGATATGAATAGGAAAGAAACTGGGTTTTCTCATTCCTGAAGATTTGGGAATGTTGGGCATATGTTTGGATGATACCAAACTAGAACCCAAATCAGATAAGTGCCTAAGTTGTGGGTAATCCTAGGGAAACCTAAATATAGTACTTATACAACTCACAAGAGAACAATGTAATTATTGCTCGCCATGCGGTTTTCCTAAGAGGAATACCTATATGCAGTGGTAAGTGGGAGGAAAGTAAACCTCGATGAAAATCGGAGTAATACTATTCCAGGCACCGATTCTTTAATGGAACACAAATAGTTCATCAAGGATGAAACTATACCAATAATCTTCGAATACACAAGAACCACGTAAGTCGGAGAGAGTCAGAAAACAACCTAGGGTATGGGTTTCTGATCTCACCTCATAAAGATGTCAATCTTATTGAGGAAGACAAATTGACTACGTATGAGGAAGTAATACAAGGTTTTAACTCCCTGTTATGGCAAAGTGCCATGAAGTCCGAAATGGATTCCATGTATACCAACCAAGTTTGGACACTGGTTGATGTATCGCAAGGCATTGTGCCTATAGGTACTATATAAGTCTTCAAGGAAGACATACATGGAAGGCAACATACAAACGTACTACGCTAGGCTTGTAGCGAAAAAGGTATCGTTATGAACATTGTGTCGATTACGATGAAACGTTTTACTCGTTGCCATGGTTAAATCCATTTGGATAATGCTTGCTGATGCTGCATGTTTCATTCATGAAATATGGCAACTGAATGCCAAAACCGCTTTCCTTAACGAAAAACTTTTGGAGGATGTTTACAACATCCTGACGGTTTTGTTGTACTAAAACAAGCAAACAAGGTTTGCAAGTTAATTTAATCCATGTATGGATTGAAGCAAGCATTGCGTTCTTGGAACGATATCGTTTTGATGTAATCATAATGGTGTATGATTTAATTCAAAAACAAAAATGATTCTTGTGTATATAAGGAGGTTAGTGGGAGCGTACTGAAAGTGACTGTCCTATAAAATGATGACATGTCATTTCTTGGAAATGATATTCCCATATTACTATTGGTGAAAGCTTGGCTTTCATGAATAATTCTCCGTAGAATTATTGGGAGAGACAATCTTTATTCTAGGAATAAGGATCTACTAGGATAGATCTAAAAGTTGTTAATACTCTCCGAGAACTCGTACATTGAAATAAATATACGCGACCTGGTGTCTCATATGTGTAGGCACTGCATTTTTACACATAAGTCCCTATGATGAGTCTCATTTTGGAGACACTACCTTTTAAGTCATGGAGGTCACGGGAAACGGACATCGGAAGGGGAAATTCAGAATAAACAAGGTTCACTGTTTTCGTTAGTGCTGCGTTCGTGTTTACGTTCGAACGTCAAACGGATTGCGGGCGTTCGTGCCGCGTTCGAGGAAGCGTTCGAACGGTGTCGGTAATTCTGGTTTTGCTGCTAGCCTCACATCCAGCCCAATTAGCCCCCCAAAGCCCATAAAACACATCCCAATTTAAATAAATAAATATTAATTAAAACATTAACTAAATAAGATAATAATTAAATTAATTAAATAATTAAATAAAACATATACCAAACATAAAATAAACAATTACCAACTTAAACTAAAATCATGCCTAAATTAAACAAATCACATACTAAATCAAAATATAATCATGCCTAATTAAAATCAATCAACCAATTATATTCCCAATCTAATAAGATTATTCCCAAACTTAAAATATTGTATTCCTAAACCAAGCCAATCAAATATTCAACCTTCCCTATCTAGCCAAGATTTGTCCCCCCTCAATCTTTGACTTCCCTTAACCAAACCAAATCAAATCTCTTGCTTCCCTTATCCAACACCAAATCAAATCCCTCTTTAAATTAGCCTAACCCTTTGCCTATAAAAAGAACCCTTCACCAACCTTCTCAACCCTAGCTAGTCCCTAGCTCATACAAACAACACACTAAAAATTACAGGAAGAAGACACCCAAAAAACAGTAAGCAAAAGATAAAGAGGAAACGGCAGCGAACCACAAGGAAACGATAGCAAAAGACGGAGAACGACGACTCAAAACAGTAAGACAACGAACGAGAACAGTGAACCAGTGAACCAGAAGAGTTGCGGAGCATCCACCTTCCGACGATCGTGTACCGTACATCCGAGAGGTGATTTAAAAGGTTAGACCTGAGGGTACCTTTTCATTAGTTTATATTCGTTTTTTTATTATTATTGAATTCTATTCGCATGAGAGTCGTTTATGGATGCATGTTGTGGCTTGAATGAAATGGAAGAGTGTCGTCTCTTGTGGTATATAGGATGGAAACCCAGACGTAAATTCCGTAGCCGAATCCGAATGGACGGTAGTGCGGTCTGTACTTGGGATACAACTCCACGTACCACTTGAGTAAACGGCACCTTCTCTTGTTTTGTGTTGCTTTTATTTATTTATTTTTCGTCACTTAAATTTTGCATGTTGCTTATTTATGCATGACTCAATCGAGCGCATGGGCTTAGTAAGTGGAATGAAAGATCCCCTATTGGGAGGGGTTAAAGCCCTTTACCACGATGCTTTGCCGCGCCGGTTGACGTGTGTTCGGTTGGATGCAAGACACGTTCAATCGGACATACTTAGAATAATATGATTGTCTTTATGTTTGTATGCATGATGTGATGTGACGCGCATGGGCTTAGTATGTTGGTCTAAAGGTCCTCTCTTTGAGTGATCAAGAGCCCCAAAAAGGCCACCTTTACGGCAGTACTTCGTCGCGCCCCTTTATTTTGTTGTTTATGTATTGCGTCCCATTTCATGCATCAGGTCTGTTCCCGTTCGAACGCGTTTACGAACGCAACTGGAACGCGCATGCATTTTTGCCTTATCATGCATCAGGTCTCATTTCCGTTCGAACGCGTTCACGAACGCGAGCATTCTGTTTCATTTCCGTTCGAACGCGTTTACGAACGCTACTCGAACGTGAGCATTCTGTTTCATTTCCGTTCGAACGCGTTTACGAACGCTACACGAACGCACACACACTGAACTGAGTCTGTCTTATCATATTCATGCATAATTGCCTCTTGGTTGATCTTTCTTGTGTTATATAGCCAACCGTATTATTTGTATTCCTGCATTTATCCATTCTATGTGTTCTTGGGATTGTATTCAAGCATGATTATGTTGTTCTTAGTTTTCCATATCATAGGATTGAAATATGTTCATGAGATTGCCATGTGATGTTGCATGTTGTGATGAACTTGTTGATGTATGCATATGAATTTAGAAGCATGATATTTTTGGAAATAAATGTTATTTAAGCCTGGTTAAATTATTACATAAATCCTTTTATTACAAGTGACATAAGTAAGGGACCATTCTGAACCCAACGGTTTGAGGTATTCCCTTGCGAGGGGTGAGTGCGGCCTTAAATCTCATTTTCCCGTTCACACCGGGTGGCGACTCTATTACTCTCCGGTTTAGTCCCCCGTGGCTACTCCGTACTCCCAACTAGGCCGCGAGCCTATGACAGCATGCGTCGCCCCAGATTTTATGTGTTCCCACAGTCTGGCGACTCCACTGGGGATAGAGAATTGGCCTCGAAATATTGACTTGTGATGTTTGGATTTATGTTTTAATTGACCGTGTCTATAGTGGATAAAGTGAGGGTTTAATCAAATGCATTTTTAGGCTAGGTAATGGTTTGGTGTCTTCCTTCATTCACTAACTTTCTAGAAGGAAAAGCTGTGAGGCACCTATATAGCCATCTACTCGTAGCCTATTGTGATGGACTAATTTGGATGACTCGTTGTTTATTCCTGACAACAAGCGATAAGAGCCTAAGAGGCTTGGGTATTTAAGTGAGCCTCGCTCCACCTTCCCTCTGGGGGATCTACAACGGGAATCCATTTGACAGTCTGTCACACACCATAGCTCATTGGCACGTACCTTAGTGTATAAAAATGGGTGCGCTCACTTGGTTGCTCGAACCCTTGAGTGGGGAGACCTAGTTGTGGGCCATCCTTCGCCGGTGAGAGCCTTTGTCTATACTCTTACTAACCCACCCATAGACCGGGTTGGCTAAAGTAACAATTATTTCCTTGAATATGTGTTGGTGGACCATCCTCATTTGGATGCTGTTGGACTATTGTCAGAAATACGGGCTTGTTGGGCCATTTAAACTGGGGCAAGTTCGCACCTTATGACTATTAGGCCAAAAGCTTCTGAAATGTCGATGGGCCACTTTGTAAAAAATATTATGTCATGTTTGCATCATCTTCCTTTTGTGCTTGTGTTTGGGAACATCGTTGTTTGGATCCATTTGGACCATTTATCATGGGATATGGGCTTGTTGGGCCATTTAAACTGGGACAATGACACATCTTATGACGATTGGGCCAAAAGGCTTCTAAATAACAATGGGCCATTTTATGATTGTGTTCGGAATTTTATCATTTGGATTTAGTTGGGCTCTTTGCCATAAGACATGAACTCGTTGGGCCATTTAAACTGGGACGGGTTCACTCCTATGACAGTTGGCCCAAAAACTTCTAAAATGATGATGAGCCGATTTGTGTGAAAATTTTAATGAGTTGATATATTTCTTGTATCGCATGCATATCATGCATCACATGCACCTCATGCATACATGCACCATGTTAACCCCATTTTTTCCTGAAAGCCATCATAGATACCCGTTGGTTAGGGAAGAGGACAGACTTGTCAAAAGACCAAGCAGCCACCAAGAGTACTGGCAGAAGACCTAGCCCAACGGGATAGGAAGCCCAATCATGCATGCATGCATACACGTAACATATTTGCATCCTTTTTGTGTTTGTTCTGTTTTGTAATAACAGGTTTCAAAAGAAAAAAAAAAGCGTCAAAAGACAAACCAATCAGGAACATCGACAGTACTGTATCAGTCTGGGGGCGAGGCCCATATCAGTATCAGTCTGGGGGCGAGGCCCATATTAGCAGTATCAGTCTTGGGGCGAGGCCCGTATCAGTATCAGTCTGGGGGCGAGGCCCATATCAGTATCAATCTGGGGGCGAGGCCCATATTAGCAGTATCAGTCTTGGGGCGAGGCCCGTATCAGTATCAGTCTGGGGGCGAGGCCCATATCAGTATCAATCTGAGGGCGAGGCCCATATCAACTGTATCAGTCTGGGGGCGAGGCCCATATCAGTATCAGTCTTGGGGCGAGGCCCATATCAGTATCAGTCTGGGGGCGAGGCCCATATTAGCAGTATCAGTCTTGGGGCGAGGCCCGTATCAGTATCAGTCTTGGGGCGAGGCCCATATCAGCATCAGTCTGGGGGCGAGGCCCATATCAGTATCAGTCTTGGGGCGAGGCCCATATCAGTATCAGTCTGGGGGCGGGGCCCATATCAGCTGTATCAGTCTTGGGGCGAGGCCCATATCAGCATCAGTCTGGGGGCGAGGCCCATATCAGTATCAGTCTTGGGGCGAGGCCCATATCAGTATCAGTCTGGGGGCGAGGCCCATATTAGCAGTATCAGTATGGGGGCGAGGCCCATATCAATATCAGTTTAGGGCGAAGCGCACATCATTCTGCGGCCGAGGCCCACATCAACAAAATTTTGGAATGAATCCCAAGGTCGAGGCCCACATCAGCAGAATTTTGGAATGAATCCCAGGGTCGAGGCCCACATCAGCAGAATTTTGGAATGAATCCCAGGGCCGAGGCCCGCATCAGCAGAATTTTGGAATGAATCCGAGGGTCGAGGCCCACATCAGCATCAATCCGGGGGCGAGGCCCATGTCAGTAGCAGTTGGGGCCGAGGCCCACTTCAACATCAGTTTTGGGGATGAGTCCCAGGGTCGAGGCCCACATCAACACAGTTTGGGAATGAGTCCCAGGGTCAAGGCCCACATTACATCAGTATCAGCATTGTCGGGTATGGCATTCTGGGGGCGAGGCCCATATTACATCAGATCAGTTCTGCCGAGAATGGCACTCCGAGAATGGAGATATAGTCCGGGAATGGGCAGTTCAAGAATGAACAAGTCGGAAATGACACTCCGAGAATGGAGATATAGTCCGGGAATGGACAGTTCAAGAATGAACAAGCCGAGAATGGCAATCCAAGAATGGAGCACAGTTCAAGAATGAACAAGTCGGAAATGACACTCCGAGAATGGAGATATGGTCCGGGAATGGACAGTTCAAGAATGAACAAGCCGGGAATGGCACTCCAAGAATGGAAGAACGGTTCGGGAATGAACCACCTCACAGTCACGGTTCGGGAATGAACCACCTCACAGTAACGGTTCGGGAATGGACCACCTTACAGTAATGGTTCAGGAATGAACCACCTTACAGTAACGGTTCGGGAATGGACACCTTACAGTAATGGTTCGGGAATGAACCACCTCACGATAACAGTTCAGGAATGAACAACTTACAGTAACAGTTCAGGAATAAAGCCCAGGGGAATAAAGCCTCATATCAACACAGTTCGGGAACAAAGCCCAGGGGAATAAAAGCCTCATGTCAGTATAGTTTGAGAACAAAGCTCAAGGGGAAGAAAGCCTCATATCAGTATAAGTTTGAGAACAAAGCTCAAGGGGAAGAAAGCCTCATGTCAGTACAGTTCGGGAATAAAGCTCGGGAGGAATAAAGCCTCATCTCAACAGTTCGGGAATAAAGCTCGGGAGGAATAAAGCCTCATCTCAACACAGTTCGAGAACAAAGCTCGGAGGAATAAAGCCTCATCTCAACAGTTCGGGAATAAAGCTCGGGAGGAATAAAGCCTCATCTCAAGAGTTCGGGAATAAAGCTCGGGAGGAATAAAGCCTCATCTCAACACAGTTCGAGAATGAACAAGCCGGGAATGGCAATCCAAGAATGGAGCAGAGTTCAAGAATGAACAAGCCGGGAATAGCACTCCTAGAATGGAAGCACGGTTCGGGAATGGACCAACTTACAGTAACAGTTCGGGAATGAACACCTTACGGTAACGGTTCGAGAATGGACCACATCACAACGCGGTTCGGGAATGAACCAGGGGTCGCAGCACCTCACCACCAAATCAACTCAACTCAACACATGGTAAGTCAAGCGGCAGCTGGCGAGCCAGGTAAGTGAAAATGCATTGCATAAACTTTGATAGGATTGTCACTATTGCACATTACACAAGTCCCATCAAAGTGGGGACGACTGTAGGCACTGCATTTTTACACATAAGTCCCTATGATGAGTCTCGTTTTGGAGACACTACCTTTTAAGTCACGGAGGTCACGGGAAACGGACATCGGAAGGGGAAATTCAGAATAAACAAGGATCACTATTTTCGTTAGTGCTGCGTTTGTGTTTACGTTCGAACGTCAAACGGATTGCGGGCGTTCGTGCCGCGTTCGAGGAAGCGTTCGAACGGTGTCGGTAATTATGGTTTTGCTGCTAGCCTCACATCCAGCCCAATTAGCCCCCCAAAGCCCATAAAACACATCCCAATTTAAATAAATAAATATTAATTAAAACATTAACTAAATAAGATAATAATTAAATAATTAAATAATTAAATAAAACATATACCAAACATAAAATAAACAATTACCAACTTAAACTAAAATCATGCCTAAATTAAACAAATCACATACTAAATCAAAATATAATCATGCCTAATTAAAATCAATCAACCAATTATATTCCCAATCTAATAAGATTATTCCCAAACTTAAAATATTGTATTCCTAAACCAAGCCAATCAAATATTCAACCTTCCCTATCTAGCCAAGATTTGTCCCCCCTCAATCTTTGACTTCCCTTAACCAAACCAAATCAAATCTCTTGCTTCCCTTATCCAACACCAAATCAAATCCCTCTTTAAATTAGCCTAACCCTTTGCCTATAAAAAGAACCCTTCACCAACCTTCTCAACCCTAGCTAGTCCCTAGCTCATACACAACACACATAAAAATTACAGGAAGAAGACACCCAAAAAACAGTAAGCAAAAGATAAAAAGGAAACGGCAGCGAAACCACAAGGAAACGATAGCAAAAGACGGAGAACGACGACTCAAAACAGTAAGACAACGAACGAGAACAATGAACCAGTGAACCGGGAGAGTTACGGAGCATCCACCCTTCCGACGATCGTGTACCGTACATCCGAGAGGTGATTTAAAAGGTTAGACCTGAGGGTACATTTTCATTAGTTTATATTCGTTTTTTTATTATTATTGAATTCTATTCGCATGAGAGTCGTTTATGGATGCATGTTGTGGCTTGAATGAAATGGAAGAGTGTCGTCTCTTGTGGTATATAGGATGGAAACCCAGACGTAAATTCCGTAGCCGAATCCGAATGGACGGTAGTGCGGTCTGTACTTGGGATACAACTCCACGTACCACTTGAGTAAACGGCACCTTCTCTTGTTTTGTGTTGCTTTTATTTATTTATTTTTCGTCACTTAAATTTTGCATGTTGCTTATTTATGCATGACTCAATCGAGCGCATGGGCTTAGTAAGTGGAATAAAAGATCCCCTATGGGGAGGGGTTAAAGTCATTTACCACGATGCTTTGCCGCGCCGGTTGACGTGTGTTCGGTTGGATGCAAGACACGTTCAATCGGACATACTTAGAATAATATGATTGTCTTTATGTTTGTATGCATGATGTGATGTGACGCGCATGGGCTTAGTATGTTGGTCTAAAGGTCCTCTCTTTGAGAGATCAAGAGCCCCAAAAAGGCCACCTTTACGGCAGTACTTCGCCGCGCCCCTTTATTTTGTTGTTTATGTATTGCGTCCCATTTCATGCATCAGGTCTGTTCCCGTTCGAACGCGTTTACGAACGCAACTGGAACGCGCATGCATTTTTGCCTTATCATGCATCAGGTCTCATTTCCGTTCGAACGCGTTCACGAACGCCATACGAACGCGAGCATTCTGTTTCATTTCCGTTCGAACGCGTTTACGAACGCTACTCGAACGTGAGCATTCTGTTTCATTCCGTTCGAACGCGTTTGCGAACGCTACACGAACGCGCACACACTGAACTGAGTCTGTCTTATCATATTCATGCATAATTGCCTCTTGGTTGATCTTTCTTGTGTTATATAGCCAACCGTATTATTTGTATTCCTGCATTTATCCATTCTATGTGTTCTTGGGATTGTATTCAAGCATGATTATGTTGTTCTTAGTTTTCCATATCATAGGATTGAAATATGTTCATGAGATTGCCATGTGATGTTGCATGTTGTGATGAACTTGTTGATGTATGCATATGAATTTAGAAGCATGATATTTTTGGAAATAAATGTTATTTAAGCCTGGTTAAATTATTACATAAATCCTTTTATTACAAGTGACATAAGTAAGGGACCATTCTGAACCCAACGGTTTGAGGTCTTCCCTTGCGAGGGGTGAGTGCGGCCTTAAATCTCATTTTCCCGGTTCACACCGGGTGGCGACTCTATTACACTCCAGTTTAGTCCCCCCTGGCTACTCCGTACTCCCAACTAGGCCGCGAGCCTAGGACAGCATGCGTCGCCCCAGATTTTCTGTGTTCCCACAATATGCTTTGCGCATATGGAGTCACAATCAGGCCAATCCAAGTGATAGTCACTGGATTGATGTTAAGAACATCATTTACTATCTTAGAGGAACTAAGGATGCTGTCTTATACTATGGAGAAAGAGAACTTGAAGTGACTGGGTTCACTGCTGCAAGTTTCCTAACCGATATAAACGACTATAAGTCGTAAAAAAAGTATTATAAAGTTTGAATAACGGGACAATGAGCTGGAAATCTTCCAAGCAAGATACTGTTACCGAATAAACAACAAAAGCAGAATATTGATGCAGCTGAGGCAGCAATAGAAGCCTTTTTGGATCGATAATAATCCTAATCAGATTAGGAGTAGTTCTGTTAGTAGTTTAGCTAGGCTACAACACAGGCTAAAGAATTAATGGTCTCATCAGCGATCCAGATATATACTTCAATTATTCATCTGATTCGTTCGGATCATACATCGTGGCGATGTGATGATCAAATAAATCGCATCAGATGATAATTATACAAATCCGCTGACAAAAGCCTTTCCTCAGCAGAAGTTTGAGCGAACCGTACATAGTTCAGGTGTAGGACACTTGAGTGATTGGCTATAGGCCAAATGGAAGATTGTTGGACAATTATGACCCATAGCATCACTATTTGTACATATCATGGTGTTGTTGTACAAATTAACTATGTGACAAAGGAAAATGCCCTTTTATCATTTGTAATTGGATTACCTAGATGTATAAATGATGAAAGGTCCATATGATTAGTTCCGGATTGAGATGATATGAGACAGTATCAATCTATAAAGGTTTAATCATTAAATATCCCTAGTCAGAGTATTATCGAGATTGGACATCGATAATGCGTAAAAGACTAGTATAACACTTGTGCGCGTTGTGAGGGCATAACAACATAGTTCTCATATATTTGGGTATAAGATACTCATGCAAGTGTAATAGGAGGTTGTGTTTACCGATGGTACAGGAACAGTTTCACTCTGGATAGACCCCTCGGAATTCCATTGGTATTATGACTATGTGTCTATGGAAGTCCGAATCAGGGTAGATGTATTTGGTCTTAACCTGAGACTTGCACCGCTAATACTTGCGACAATCAATATACTTTGGTTTTGGTCGTCCGGGGCTTTAACAGGTTCTGTGTACGCCTCTTCTGGGTATATTGAGAATCGTAGTGTATTGGGTGTGATGTCGAGATGGAAGTATCACTCCAGTCATAGTGGAGATGATGATCACATAGGATACATAACTGATGCTCTTTTATGCTGCAGCTATCGGGATATTATGACTAGGTCATGTTTATCTGATTATAGAGACTAGTTACCAGAGATCCGATATGTGCTTCGTACGGGGCAGACACAATTCCAGCCCCAGGCCTTGCACGTGACATCCGATGCTGGATCGAAATACGAAATACTACGTATACTACGCCTGATATAAATCACATATTCCTATAAGAATATTTCTTGAGAATTGGGTAGGCACGGTGCTTTGCTAGAAGACAACCATGTCTTGTAAATCGGTAAAAACGTAGTACTAGGTACGTACGTGTTCGGATAGTCCGACGACCGGATTTATTGCCAACATATCGGGGATCTCATGGGTCGCTTCCCGAAGATTCACCGATGACGTATGACTCGCACTTTATTAATCTGGGATTAATTATAAGAGAGAAAATTAATCTGGGATTAATTACGGAGATATTTTATCTGGGATAAAATATCATTTAAAGAGAGAGAACTATTAATTTGAAATTAATCGATAAAATAATATATTCGATATATTATATGAAATTAGATTTCGACGCGGAATTAAAATTAGATTTTAATTCGGGCGAACGAGTTAATTTAGAATTAATTCGTTAGCGATGTGAATAGTAAATTTTGCTAGGCAAAATTATTTAATTGAATTTGATTTAATTACGTCACAACAGAAAATTCGTTAATTCGGAATTAACGAACCCGAGCCCGGGAGTGTTTGCGGGCGCACTCGTATTTCGAATTTAAGTGCGGCCCACAAGTCACATCACGCGTCACATCACATCGCACATCATTCAAGTGATAGATGTCTTGTCACTTTGAGTGATTGACAACCAGTCATTATTCATGAGTGATGTGAGTTGTTGGAAGACATTAATTGCCAAATTTTGGCTCCAAAATTGGTTGACTTTTGGAAAGGCATTTACAACTTTTTGGATTTGATTTTTGGTATTAGGTTTTTTGGAAAACTAAATACACAAACCAACTTCTCTCTTCTCTCCCAACTCATTCGGCCAAGGGCCATTCTTTCTCTCTTTTGTTTCTTTAAAACCGTGAGTTACAAGAAGCTTAGGAAATTTTGTGGCAAAATTTCCAAGGTGCTAGCACACTTTAGAAGTCTTGTGAAGGTGATAGGGAAACCCACCCGTGGGCATGGAATGCACACCAAGCTTGGAGCTTGAAGGACCGAAAATGGAGCACAAAAATTGGTGATTGCCGAGAGCTCAAGGAAGTCAAAGCTTGAAGATTTTTGTTGTTCCTCGCATCGCAAAAGCCG
Source organism: Zanthoxylum bungeanum (assembly GCA_019454045.1). NCBI lineage: Eukaryota > Viridiplantae > Streptophyta > Magnoliopsida > Sapindales > Rutaceae > Zanthoxylum > Zanthoxylum bungeanum. Next base: position 63,292 of record SKCR01030507.1, read on the forward strand.
ATCAATGTAAGTATGATTCTGTCATACTCTTTGTTGTATTCACACATGATTCATTGCTTGAAATCGATCTTGGGACTAATCTAGAAACCCAACACTTCCATTGCGAGGGGTGAGTGCAGCCTTAAATCATTTCCCAATTCACACTGGGTGGTGACTTCTTTATTCTCCGATTTACCCCCGCGGGCTACTCCGTACTCTCTACGGGCTGCGAGCCCAACAGTGTCGTGCTCGCTCCTACAACCTCCTTCTTGGGAATAGAGAATTTCTTGTTGTGTGGTTGTACGCGATTTCATTTTAAAGTTTTAGCTATCCAATCTAAAGCTAGTTTAAATTTTGAACATTGTGAACTACTTTATCCTATATTATGTTATTCTACGGATGTGATAACATCCTATAGATGTGATAATATGTTTAAATTGAAATTAAAATTCATAATCACATCACTTGAGGGATCGAATCCTTTATTGCCTAAAAAAGAGTCATTTGAGTGCTCTTCAAGTTAGCCAAGTTTCATGTTTTGAAAAGCCATGAATTTTGGTTATTTTGTTAAGCATTTCAGAGCTCTCTTGGGTCCATTCTTCATTAATGTTGATACTAATTCCCTATATAAAAGAAGATATTATTCATATTAGTTAGTACCTAGTGTGAACTATCGTTGCATTCACGGGTTCATGTCAACTTCAGTGTGTGAACCTTTTGAGGCCAAACATGTGATTGTGTAGAGATTGAGAGATACAAAAAAGTTCATGTTACTTGTAGATTGAAAGATTGATTTAGAGGAATTTTCGGTACAAGTAAGTGATTTTTGCTTTCGGGTTTCTTTTGAGAAATAGCATGAAAGCATAATAAGCATGTTGAGCATGTTAGTATTGGTGTTTTGTTTTGTCTTTTTTGTTTTTTTTTCTTTTTTTGTTAAAGGCATGTTTTTGTTTGTGCTAATGTCATATATATCACATATACACATAAAAACATGTCATAGGAACATTGTAATTGTCAAAACTGTGGATATTGAGGCTCGATGATGGGAAATTTTTTTTATTTCTCACTATTCACAATCACTATCGTCACAAACAATAATAAGATGTCAAGACAAGATCAATGAGATCAAAATAAAGACAAGAACCCAGAATCAATAAACACAAATCAAGAAACAAGAATAACTCAAAGATAAGATTGATGTGTGCAAGAAAAAACTCTATAAAAGTAATATACCAAACAAATATTTTTTTACAAATATTTTTTTAATCAATTTTCAAATTAAAAAAAAAAAAGACATTTTGGGATTTCTGAATCCCAAACGAAATACATATATAAAACAAAGGAGCCATCATAGTATTTTTGAACTAAAAAAAAATGGTAATTAAATCATTTACTGATCAAGGTATAATAGAACCCTATATTTTCTCTTTGGTTGATGGTAAAAATCAAAGTTTTTATTAATTATTTTATTTTCGAAAGGATTATTTCTTTATAAAATTCTCTTAACAACTAAAAATAATATTATAATTTTAATTATCATTTAGAATTAGTTTAAAAAATATATTTAATCTGTACAAAATGGAGACCTTATGTTAGTTATCAATAATACTAACTCCAGGTCTATTGGTCACATGCTTTAGTGGGCCATTTCCTGAATTTGACACGCAAAGCCCATCCAATGCTTCAGATCCAAAATAGCAAAAAGTTCTAATCTGACAAATGATCCAATGGACCGACGCTTAATTTTTTATTAAATAATATCTGTGGAAAATGAAGGCCACGTAGCGTTGAGATTGACTGCTACAACCTTTTAACATATTTTCATTTTCAGGCCAAAAAAGCTTGACAGTTGGCCACTACTACATTCACACGTGAGACAGTCAAATGTCAACGATACACCAAACCAGCAAATAGCGGGAAACTTCGAATTAACAAACAAATTGGGTTCCTAATTTTACTCTACAATTTCCACTTGTTATAATTGATTAAGACCATTTAGGGTTTAAACAAACCAAACAAAGGTTGACTGGGACTTATCTGTTAAATCAAAGCCAAGCTAAAGCCATGGACGCGGTAAAGGAAAGCTCTGCTTGGGTTGCCACTCACTCCTCTCACGTGCTCGTTGACTCGTCAGGTCCATTCTTGACCTCTTTTTTTATTTTTATTTTATTATTATTTTTATTTTTTTATGATAAATGCATGCAAGTATTTTATTATTATTATTATTTTTTTTTTTGAATGTTGGTTTAATGCAGGGATTGAGAAAGTTGTAGAGAATATCAAAGGCTCGATTCCTAAAGTGGAGTGGGATTATGAAGGGATTCACTACTTTGATAACGGCCCCCTCACTGTTCAGTACCTCTTTGTTTTGGATTCTCTGAATTTTTGCTTTTGGCCTGGTGAGATTTCCTTCTATTTCTTTCTAATTTTTACTTCTGCTTTATTGCTTATTAGTTTAGCATTGGCTCCCAATCTGCTGTTTGGTTGGTTCTGTGCGAATTAAATTAATTGTGATTAACCAATTCATTGAGTTTTATATTTTACATTTTATATTCTTTGTAAAAATGATGTTTAGAAGCTTAAGCCATACTCTAGAGGCTGTAGTCATTTGATATTGCTTATTTCATCCAAAGCCAATTTTCATAATCTAGGATACAATTTCAAGTTGTTGGATAAAACTTGGGGTGCATTCTTATTATAGAAAATGGATTTTTTTTTCATTTTTAGTACTTGTTTTTGGGATTATATCAGATAGAAAAATACTTTTACAAATTCCCAATTGGATACTTTTTTTGGATGCCTTGTAAGATATTTGTAACTAATTTGCTTTAGGTTTGTGTCGTACTATTTCCTAACACAACATGATAGACTTTGCACTTAATTGCCTATTTCCTTGGAAAGCCTAAAATTACTGGGAATGTGGTTGTTGGATGTTGCAGACATTTTAGTTATGCAATATTATTAGAGGAAGATGGATCCCCCGAACACTTTGTGTGGACTTTGTGCACATCAATGTTTGATATTGCTGCACTTCAAAAGTGGGAACTGATTGTTATTTGGCATATCTGGTGTAGTAATATGTAGCAAATCACCTAGTTAATTGGTCATGTCTGTATGCGAATCTACTTTTGCAAATGCTTGTCTTAATGGCCTGTGCAGTTCACAACATTGCACCACCAATATTTCAATTTGCTTGCAGCAATAAACTCATCCATATATTTTAGTAGAAACCCAGATATGTTTTATAAAATTATTGCCATTGTTCATCCAAATTCTTGTTGTTTGCTCCACTAACAAATCTTTTACTTTTTCTTCTGATCTTGTTAATGCTGAAAGACAAGAATCTAAATTATGATCATCTAGCCTCGGGTTTAAAGGCTGCTCTGCAGAATGACAAATCTGCATTTGATGCTGATCGTCTGCAAAAGTATACTGGTATTTCTTCTCCTTCATGTTGAACCTTTTAGTTTTTAATGTGCATATGGAATGCTTGCCTGAATAGAGACAAAGTGATACATTCTAACTAATGTGCCTATGAATCATGCTCTTTCCCCTGATTAAATAGATATACAGAGTAAAAGAAGATGAATAAATATTGACCTGGCTACATTAGGATGGGTTGTCAAAATCACAGCTTTGCTAGTCTGAGCTTCTTGTAGCCCAGGACGACAGAGAAATTATGAAGATAGCAACATTTTCTTGACTGCCTACTTATGAGCATTCTTCACATCATCATTAGTCAGTGGAGTTGCTGTACTGGAAGGAGATTGAGGCTTATATATATAGTTTCTTGTTCTTCAACATGGTTCTTATGCTGTGTTGAAGAGTATGGAAGTAAAGTTTTCAAAAGCTATGGAAGTTGAGTCTTTTCAATTGTTGCATGAATTTATGTATTCAGTACAGACAAGACACAAATAGAATACTAAGAAGCAACTATTTTACCTTTTTAATTATTTACAGTCTTAGTAAGATAAAAGCTTTGATCACCATGTATAGAACTCGCTCATAGTTTCCTGTTTCATCACCTTTTTCTTCCCTTTTTCCTTATTTGTTTTTTGAAAACACATGCTCCTAGTACACACATTTTGTTCTCAGCATGAAAGTTTGGCTATGGAATTCTGCACTCTCATTGAGGATTCTTTATTCCTACGATAAAGAAGATGAGAACAATCTTTTGGTTTCAGGTCCTGAGTTACGTGAATTGTTGAAATGGCCTAGGCCACTTCCTTTGGAGGATGAGCGGGTTCGCCTTTTGCATGAGGTAAAACTTACCTTACCACCGACAAGTTGGTTTTGGTCCATGTAATTCTCTTGATTAATGGCCAAATTAGTTGTTTGATATCAATAAAGTTCATGGTGTAGGTTGGGTTTGAGTTGGAAAGAAACTTTGGAGGTAAAGCATCCTATCTCGTTGAATCCTGTGGAAAGTCAGCTGCGAAACTTGTTGCTCTTGTCACTCGTCACTTTCCTGGTATCCATATTATTTGTATAAGACTTATCATATTTTCTCTATGTATCATGCACGGCATAGTTTATGATGTTACTGTATCTGAGGCACACCAGACAATTTTTTGAGGTAGTTGCAATATTTTATTGTAGGTTTTCGAGATCACTCAGTGTACAAAGGTCGCCAGGTATTCTTGTATAAAAGGGCACAGATATTTGCTGCAGATTTATGGGGTGCATTCAAAGGCCAAGGATTTGGAGAATTTTATGACATTGGTTCAATCACTATGTTTGCGGACTATATTGTTCCAGCAGTGCTTGAGCAGCTTGGTGTGCTTAGATATAGTTCAAACCTTTCTAGTATAATTGAGACTAATAGTGAAATAGGTTCAGGCAGTGAGGAGGAAGTGGAATTACGAGCTTGCTCTGTATATGCTGTGGAGAAAATGAGGGAATTGATTGGAATAAAATCAGGAAAGCAGGTTTGGCCAAACTAGCTCAAATATGTCTTCTTTTATTTGAAACAGAAAATAATCCCTTTTATTATTCCTATGCTGTTCCTGTTTCGTCATCTTCCTTGTTGTTCTTCTTCTTTTTAATTATTCATTTGCTGCTTTGTTCAGGTTCTGAGTGTGGAGCTAGACCTTTGGCTCTGGTCTGTTGGCGTCCAATGCCCAGCTCTACAACACCATCGGACACTCTCAATATATTATTGACCACACAATATGACAAAGTAGCCTACGTGCTATATATTTGCTGGTGGGAATCTGGAAATGTTAGCCTAGAAAATTTGAGGTAACTTCTTAGGACAAGATCAATATTAGTTTATCACATACTTTCTGTTTGAAACTTTCCAAAGGGAACTGTTCAAAACAATTTTTGAGAGTAAAGCTCTCTTAACCAGTTGTGCTTTTGATTTGATTTATATAAACCCAAATGACATTTTTATAAAGTAGTTGATATTTAATCATAAAACCAGTTTAGATTTCTTTTTACATTAAAACCCACATGAATATTATTTCTTTTTGCACTTATTGCCCCTCAAAAGAAGGAGATGGGGTACCGAAACTTATAGGATGACTCACATGTCTATTCTACATTTTAATCAGAATATATTCCAAATAGATAGGTGGCTTTTGAAATAATATTCCGTGGCTAATTGCTAACTCTGTTTATGCATATATGCTGCTCTGATTCTTCAACTTTTGAGTAGACTTAATTTTTGCTTTCAGAGCTATGGAATATCCATGATAGATATTCTGAACATGCTCATGGTTGAAGGTTTGCATTAAAGTTGTCACTTATGTTTAATAGCTTGTGCATATAATCAAAAACTATTCAACTTTTCCACCTACACTGCTTACATTATAGAGGAGATAATGTGCTATCAAGTTTAGCGGTTCTATTTCATATTCTATGTTGGTGCAAAGAATTCAATGACCTACCCAATTTTTATGGTTATCTGAGGCGGGATAGTGGTTAGGCTAGATTTTGATGGGTGTTAAACTCTACATCAGTGATTGCTGGAGAAATTTTCTGAATCATTTATTACAGAGATATAACTACAAAGTTTTGTAACACAACTGTTTCTCTGAAGGACATGGTTTCTACAATGAAAAAGACCATGCTTTTGTTTTAAATCAGAAACTGCAGGTTATTTAGCCACATTTTAGTTTCTCATTCATGTTTCACCGTATGCAACCACATTCTGTATCCAAGGGTGCTTTTTATTACCTAAGCACCCTTGACTTAAGTTATGCTCTGGCTCCAGGGATTGTGGTGTATGCATTAGGACATATGGTTTCCTCACTAGCCAGGGTCCAACTGGCACCTTGCTGCATTTTGGCCGAATACCCTGCACAACCACAGCTATCACTTAAATCTCATGATTTTAATTGTAGGTAATAGTTAGGCAATATCTAAAGATGATGTTAGGGACCAAAGTGCAAGAGAGAAGCATGGTGTCACTGAAGTAGAGGATGTGCCTGAGGACATGGGATCAGTCCACACATTTTCTAGGCCTCCAGTGTAGTTTGTTTACAATAGAAGGAAGAACCAAGGCTTGCTGGAACCTAGGGGTGAGAGTGTTGGACAATTATGACCCATAGCGTCACTATTTGTACAGATCATGGTGTTGTACAAATTAACTATGTGACAAATGAGATTGCACTCTTATCATTTGTGATTAGATCACCTAGATATATAAATGATAGGAGGTCCCTATGATTTGTTCCTGGACGGAGAATGATATGAGACAGTATCAGTCCACGAAGGATAAATCATTAAATATCCCTAGTCCGAGTATTATCGAGATTGGACATCGATAAATACGTAAAAGACTAGTATTACACTTGTGCGCGTTGTGAGGGCACAACGGCATAGTTCTCATATATTTGGGTATATGTGTTGGGGTTGGTGCTCAGAGCGCCAATTCCCGGTTGTATTTCTTTTGAATACTTCTATAAAACAATATTATTATGAATAATATATGCAGTTTCTATAATATAATCTATCTTTCTATATGGTAAAGACGTATTGACCTTAGAATGATTAGTCATGGTACTGTTGCAAAAGCGTCGCAACGGACATTGAGTAGTATCATGACGTTGTCATTCTCAGACAGTTCCTGGTCAAGGTTTACACTACTTGGTCAGTATAGTAAACCCGTTGAGACCAGTACATGTCGTATACTGGAATATTTGATTCCAATGGTTTCTCAATGAACCATTAGTCTTGGAGACTAGTATAGACGTGTAGGTGTTTATAGCGGATAAACACTGAACGACTCACCGAAGATTCTTAATGGATGGTACACCAGCGTCAATAAGAATCTTCTCGGGTTGAGTAGCACTTGTGATTCTTAGACTTGAGATGCCATTGTGGGCACATGAGACATCTTCTACACTTAGATGGCAGTCACGTCACCGATCTATTTAGATCAGACCTCCGCATGTTCGTTGGGTGTAGATAGATCCTCAGGGTGTCCTATGTGTATCAAGATAGGATCCGTCAGTTCTGTGTACCAGAGCATAGGTAGTCCATATGATTAGCAATCAGATAAAACCATGGGCCTGTGGTAAAGTTTAGAAGCTAGTTCTAAACATTCTTTTGAGATTGCTAATAGAATAGTCGACTGGATAATCCCGATAGAGATTTGACGTTTATATCTATATCTCTGAGATTTATCCGGATACCTGTGACGGAGGAATTATACATTTGCCATGACCTCGACCTGTATGATTCAGCGAGATTATCCGTGATCGTCATAATCTACGGGTGGATAGATTATGGACACGAAATTGGAGTTCGTGACGGATATACCTGAATCTAGAGAGTCTCAATAATGAAACAAACTCGTAGAGCACTAGAGCAACATTAATAAATAATATTGATTATTTATAAAGTCGTTTAAAGGTTAAACGCAAGATACGTGCTAAAGGGACTAGATAGTCATTTGCCTAATTATTGTGTATTTATATTTAATACTTGATTAATTTAAATACACATTAATTTATAGTCAAAATGAGTTATTTGACTTATATCCTAAATGAATATATATTTTTAATATTTAATGTAAATATTATACATATATTTAATATATTTGTATTTGATTAAATAATTAATTATTTAATTGTTAAATGATTAAATTAATTAAAATATAAATATCTTACATTAGGATATTTTAAGTAAATGATATTAGTTGACATTGTTGACTTAAATAAATATCCATAAAGTGTTTTAGATATTTGTCAAGTTGATTAAATGATTTTGAAATGAAAAATTTGGTATATACATTACTTGAATTTTGTGGCCAAGGCAAAAAATGCACAAGTATATATTGTTTTCATTTTCTTTTCATTTGTTTAACCTAATACACTTTTCATAAAACTCCATTGAAAGAAACTAAGGAAACAAGTGAAGGAGAAAAGGAAAAACCTAAAGAAAAGCTTGGATTTTGTAAGTTTTTCAAACTTACTATTAGAAAGGAAATTGTTCCTTAGGATCTAGGCAACATCTTGTGATGTTCTTAAGTTTTTCTTTTCTTTATTTCTTGTGTTTTTTATGATGGAAATTTTTGTTGAATGTGTTGAGCATGTATGATTAAGAAAGCTTGTGACTATTGTAGTTGCAACTATTCTTTTAAGGTTTTGGAAACCATGTTGCTAATCTAGAGTTGTTGAACCACTCTTAGATGACCTAGATTTGATCTTGAGTTGTTTCATTGTGTTGAGACTTGGATTGGATGGAAGAATGATGATTGAAGTAATTGATTTAATGTATTTGGTCTAATTTGTCCAATTTGAGGAAATTGAAAAATTAGGGTTCATGACTAATTCCAAATTTGGGGCTTTTCATATATGTTGTGTATTTGTATGTGTATATGATGCATACACATACATCCGGAGATTCGACGTAAACGTAGTACAAGGTACTTACGTGTTCGGATAGTTCGACGACCCGATTTACTGCCAACATATCCGGAGATTTCATGGGCCGCTTCCCGAAGATTCACCGATGACGTATGACTCGCACTTTAATTAATCTGGGATTAATTTAATGAGTGAAAATTAATCTGGGATTAATGACGGAGATATTTTATCTGGGATAAAATATCAATTTAAGAGAGAGAACGATTAATTTGGAATTAATCGGTAAATTAATATATTTGATATATTAAACGAAATTGGATTTCGACGCGGAATTAAAATTAGATTTTAATTCGGGCGAACGAATTAATTTAGAATTAATTCGTTAGCGACGTGAATAGTGATTTCGCTAGGCGTAATTCGTTTAATTACGACACGAAAAATTCGTTAATTTGGAATTAGCGAACCCGAGCCCGTGATTGTTTGCGAGCGCATTCACATTTCGAATTCGAGTGCGGCACGCAAGTCAAATCAAACGTCAAATCATTAGTCACATCAATCATCAGATCACATGTCACTTTGAGTGATGTGACATTTGAAGGATTGATATGAGTTGATGTGATTGAAAGAAAGCATTTAATGTTTGCTTTTTGAAATTGAAAAAGGTAAATGATTTATTATATTTTGGAAATTATATAAACCTTTTACATTTTTCTTTTTCATTAACTCTCTCTTTCTTTACGGTATTAAGGCTTTTTGGAGCCAAAAATCTTCTCTTATTCTCTCTCGGTCTTGGACTGTTTCTTCCTTTGTTTTTCTGGTTTTGACCGAAAAAATGGAGAAGCAAATGATCTTGTTGCAAGATCTATGTGCTAGCACACTCTAGGAGGCATCCTAAGGTGATAGGGAAGTGAGTTCGTGAGCATGGAAGATTATCAACAAAACTTGGAGCTTTAATGGAGTCCATGGCCGATTCTTCATGGAGGAGATCCACCCACTGCCGTGAGAGCCACTGCTCAGTCCACCGCCGAGCAGCCCACTGCCGAGCAAGGAGGAGCAGTTCGGTTTTTGTCTTCGGAGCATCCAACCGATCAATGTGAGTTTTTTCCGCACCTCCTTTGATGTGTATTCATATTGTTTCATGCTTAATCTATGATCTTGGGACCCTTAGAGGACTCCAACAATGGTATCTTGAGCCTTTGAAAGCATGAAATTGATTTTAGGGTTAAATTGGGCAAAACGAATTTGGGCATGATTTTATGAAATTGGATTGATGAATATGCTTAATTGATGTTTAATTGATGATTGATTAGATCAATTTGAAGAAATTTGGTTTGGAACAAATTTCCCCAATTTGGCTTGTGTTGGCCGAAAATAAGAACCCTAAAATTGTCTTGGATTTTGATTTTTTGATTCATTGGATGAGTTAGAAATCATTAGGGGATATTGTTTTAATGTTTAATTTGGTTCAATTGGATTGAATTTGATTTGGGCATATTTTTTCCCCTTGGCCGAGACTTTAGCCATGTATATTGGGTTTGATTTTGATCAAATTATGTTGGACATGATTCCATGATGATAAGCATGATTAATTGTACAAATTTGGTGTTTTGGAAATATTGATTTGGGTAATTAATAATGCTATGCACTTTGGTTAATTAGAATGTGAAATTTGGAATTTTATATTTTTAATTAATTGGGCTTAAAATTGGATTTGGGCTTTTAAAGTTGTTATTGGGGTTGTTGGGCTTTGTTGTACAAAGTTGGGTTTAGGAAAAATTGGTTGGATTCAATTAGGCCCAAAACCGCTTCCAAAAGGCCCAAATGCGATTAATTTGGGCCTAATGGGCCTAAATTGATTTCTGGGCTTATAGGGTAACTCCCGGATTGGATTTTGGTTATTCGGTTTGACCCGAGTTGACCAAAAGTCCACGCCTTGAAGAAATTAATTAAAAGCCCATTAGACTTTAATTAAATTAATATTTGATATTAATCGGGCTTTGAGACCCGTAACGATTAAATTCGGAATTTAAGTCGTAAAGGTTTATTTTATAAAGTGTAATATTTAATTTGGAATTAAATAGTGAATTAGAATTAAATGCGTATTAAATTGGATTTAATTATGTAATTTAATTTAATTCGAGAATTCGTACTTTGAGTACGTGTTCGCAAAACGAGTTTGACTCGAACAAAAATCAAATCGTTGTTTGAACATTGGATGATCACTAATAATCAGATTAATTAATTGGATTAGATTGATTAATAACATGCTTGTGTGAATACATGGTTGCGGTGCATGAATAATGTATATCGGATGGATATTAGCTTGGTGGGGCAATTTTGGAAATTGTAATAAATTTGATTTATTAATTGGACCTGCGTGTCCAGCCTTATTACCTCATATTCTTTGTATTCTCTTCTCACCTATTCCCCTCAATGTAAATGAGGTTTCTTTAGAAGTGTAGTGTATCGGGTAGAAGTAATACATGTGCTAGCTGGAGAGAGAGAAAGAGAGAGATTTGATCTAGGATCAATGTAAAGTATCCATCTGCATATCATTATTATTTTACATATGCGCTTTATTATGTGTTTAGAATGCATGCTTAAGGGTGTATGATGATGAGACCTTAACAAAGATAATAAATTAGTTGCCAATTTGCACGTGAAAAACCCTCGCTAAATATTAAGCGTTTTTCCTTCCATTGAGTGATTCTTACTCAAGATCTAAGACGTCATTGGTTTGTTGGCCAAAGTCAAGGCCTTTGTCTGTCGATGATGTGTTTGAATCACGAAGGATTTGTTCCATATCAGTGTCTTGTCCAAGTTGTGGTTTGTTGGCCAAAGTCAAGACCATTTCTTGTCCATCGACATTGATTACGAAGCTTTCCATGGTCAATGAGTCGCGCTTGACTGGGATCACTAAGTTTGTTGTGCCAAAGCCAAGGCTTAGTTGATTCAGAGGAAAAAGGTTAGGCAATATATTGGATATATTGGCATATATGAGATATATGTTTCGGACTTGGATGTCCCCCTACCGGATCTAGGAATTGGATTGGATCCAATCGATCTTAGAGATCTACCTAGTTAATTATCATACAATTTGTTGGCCAAAGTCAAGATTGTGTGATATTTAACGGGATCCTAGCCCACTAGGAAGCACGGTTTCTCGAGTACTCGACAGAGGGTTAGAGGCTCGCCGAAAAATAGTGGGAGGCAAGAATTGAATTTGCAATATTCGTTTAATTACTTGCCATACGCGCTCAAACAAATATCATTCTTCAAATAAATTAAATATTAGTTGGACTAATATTTAAATATTTTAATTAACAGTTGGATTGTATTCAAACTATTCATTTATAGTTGATTTTATAATTGGATTATAATAATCAATATAATTGATTTTAATCTATTAAATTATAGTTGATTAAATAGTTGGACTATTGTAATCATTATAATAAATAGTACCTTAATCGTTGATTAAATAGTTGGACTATTAAAAATCAAGATAAAATTGAAAGATTGACATTTAAAACATAATCCTAGGGAAAATATATTTAAATGATTTAATTTTCAAATTGAGAATAAATTTCAGGATGGTCCTGGAAAATAATAAGTTATTTTATTTGATGAAATAATATATTATGCCTAAGCCCAGAGTTAAGCAAATAGTAGAGCATAATCTTTGGAAGATTTATGTGATGATAACTTTAGTTCTTAATCTATTATACTTGTCATATAGACTCCTTAATTTATTTATCAGAACTAAGGATTAGATTTTTAAAGTATGATATTGAAATTAAAGAATCTTCATAAATCTATACTTAGATTTTAGAAGTAAATATTGCAATAATAAACTCTTGGAGAGTTAATGACTATTCTCAAGGAGACAAAGTCAAAGTTTGCAATTAGGCAAGTAACGCAAGGCGCACCTTACTTCGATATTCTAGAAGGCCAAGGCTTGGCCAAAGGCTTCTGGAGTGTGGAAAATGGCAAAGACAAAATCATTATAATCTTCTAGGAAGATAAAAAGACATATCCCAAGAAGGAATTGAAGACGAGCAAGGCTCTGACTTCAAATATGTCTGTCATAAATATGTTCACTAATAGTATTAAAATTAGATTTTAGATACTTAGTGTGATACATAAAATATGTACTGATGTTCAGAATCTGCCATGAGCAGGATACTGACTTCTATTGAGATTTATCTGCGAATTGGAAACGGGATGAAAGTCGTTGTTTTAACAGGAGATATCTAACTTTAGGAACTACCCTCGGGTGTGTACCTAAATTTGGAAACTGTTATAATGTAACTAGTTTGACTAGAAACATTATCTTTATATCAGTGTTTAATCCGTTGCAGATTAAACCTTTATATTTTAGAACACTAAAGTGTTTTATTATATAAAGATGATATTGAGATAAACACATTAGATGTGAACAACAGAATTTATATTTAGAATATAAATAAATCTCACACGTATAACATGACAAACAAATAGCTCAAACTGATTTGATCAGGTTGAAACTTAAAATGTGGCAATGTTGCCTGGGACACATTAAACAAGAATCGTATATCCACACTTTCGAAGAGTGGGTACTAGGACATATTTGATTCCATTCAAATAAAGTCTACGAATCTAGTTTATTGGGCAATGTGCCTAAAACACTATTTACTTGGTAAAAGTGTAAATGCCACCGACCTGTTAGCCCTAGTTCATAGTGAAGCAAGTGGGCCCATGTCTAGCTAGGCTAGATGTGGATATGAATATTTTGTGACATGTACGGATGTGGCATCGCGTTATGGTTATGTGTTTCTTTTGAAGAACACAAATCGGAAACTCTTATAGTTTCGACACGAAATAGACATACAGATCGGCTATAGTATTATACCGTCACGGTAAGACCGTAATGGAAAATACTTAAGCAATAAGTTTCTCGTATACTTGAAAGAGTAAAATATTCTTTCAATGAGGACTCCTCCCGGAACACGTCAATTTGACGGTGTATCCGAACTGAGTAACCGAATTTTGTTAGACATGATTAGGTTAATCAAGAGTCGCTCTGAGCTACCATTTCCTTCAACGAATAAACATTAACAGTGCAGAACTTATTTAGAATAAGGTTCCATTAAAATCTGTTTGACAGATTTCATATTAGATATGAACAGGAAAGAAACCAGGTTTCACATTCCTGAAAATTTGGGTATGTCAGGCATATGTTTGGATGATACCAAACTAGAACCCAAATTGGATAAGTGCCAAAATGTAGGTTATCCTAGGGATACCATAAGTATTGTACTTATACATCTCACCAGAGAACAATTAGATTGTTGCTCACCATGCGGTTTTCCTAAGAGGAATACCGATATGCAGTGGTAAGTAGGAGGATAGTAAAACTCGATGAAAATCGTAGTAATACTATTCATGGCAACGATTCCTAATGGAACACAAATAGTTCATCAAGGATGAAACTAAACCATTAATCTTCGAATACACAAGAACCGCGTAAGTCGGAGAGAGTCAGAAAACAACCTGGGGTATGGGTTTCTGATCTCACCTCGTAAAGATGTCAATCTTTTGAGGTATACCAACTGACTACGTATGAGGTAGTGATACAAGGTATCGACTCCCTATTATGACAAAGTGTCATGAGTCCGAAATGGATTCCATGTATATCAACAAGCTTGGATACTAGTTGATGTACCGCAAGACATTGTGCCTATTGGTACTTTATAAGTCTTCAAGGAAGACATACATGGAAGGCAACATACTAACGTATAAAGCTAGGCTTTTAGCGGAAATGTATCGTTATCAACATTGTGTTGATTACGATTCAACATTTTAACTATTGCCATGGTAAATCCATTTGGATAATGCTTGCTAATGCTGCATGTTTCAATTATGAAATATGTCAGCTGAACGGGAAAATCGTTTTCCTGAAAGGGAAACCTTTTGGAGGATGTTTACAACATCCTGGCGGTTTTGTCGTACTAAAACTAGCAAACAAGGTTTGCGGGTTATTCGATCCATGTTTGGATTAAAGCAAACATAGGTTCTTGGAATTATTGTTTTGATGTAATCATAATAGTTTATGATTTAACTCAAAACGAAATGATTCTTGTGTATATAAGAGGGTTAGTGGGAGCGCACAGACAGTGGCTGTCTTATAAATAATGATAATACGTCATTTCTTGGAAATGATATTCCCATAAAATAACAATCGGTGAAAGCTTGGCTTTCGAGAAAACTCTCCGAGAAATCGTACATTGAAAAATGTATGTGACCTGGTGTCTCATACGCTTTGAGCATATGATTCACAAACAGGCCAATCCAAGTGATAGTCACTGGATTGATGTTAAGAATATCTTTAGTATCTTAGAGAACTAAGGATGCTGTCTTAGTCTATGGAGAAGGAGAACTTGAAGTGACTGGGATCACTGTAGCAAGTTTCCTAAAACCGATAAAGACGACTGAAAGTCGCAAACGTACTATACAGTTTGAATAACAGTACAGTGAGCTGGAAATCTTCCAAGCAAGATACTGTTACCGAATAAACAACAAATTCGGGTTATTGCTGCAGCTGAGGCAGCAATAGAAGCCTTCTGGGGTCGATAAATATCTAATTAGATTAGATATGGTTCTTTTAGCAGCTGA
Source organism: Zanthoxylum bungeanum (assembly GCA_019454045.1). Lineage (NCBI taxonomy): Eukaryota > Viridiplantae > Streptophyta > Magnoliopsida > Sapindales > Rutaceae > Zanthoxylum > Zanthoxylum bungeanum. The sequence continues at coordinate 78,738 of SKCR01030507.1, forward strand.
GCTAGGCTACAACACATGCTAAAGAATTAATGGTCTCATCAACGATCCAGATAAATACTTCGATATTCATCTGATTCGTACGGATCATACATCGTGGCGATGTGATGATCGTAAAAATCGCATCAGACGATAATCATGCAAATCCGCTGACGAAAGCAGTTCTCAGCAGTTTGAGCCAATTGTACATAGTTCGGGTGTAAGACACTCGAGTGACTGGCTATAGGCCAAGTGGGAGATTGTTGGACAATTATGACCCATAGCGTCACTATTTGTACAGATCATGGTGTTGTTGTACAAATTAACTATGTGACAAAGGAGATTGCACTCTTATCATTTGTGATTAGATCACCTAGATATATAAATGATAGGAGGTCCCTATGATTTGTTCCTGGACGGAGAATGATATGAGACAGTATCAGTCCACGAAGGATAAATCATTAAATATCCATAGTCAGAGTATTATCGAGATTGGACATCGATAAATACGTAAAAGACTAGTATTACAAGTGTGCGCGTTGTGAGGGCACAACGGCATAGTTCTCATATATTTGGGTATAGGATACTCATGCAAGTGTAATAGGAGGTTGTGTTTTACCGATGGTACGGGAAACAGCTTCGCTCTGGATAGACCCCCTCGGAATTCCATTGGTAGTATGACTATGTGTCTATGGAAGTCCAAAATCAGGGTAGGTGTATTTGGTCTTAACCTGAGACTTGCACCGCTAATACTTGCGACAATCAATATACTTTGGTTGAGGTCGTCCATGGCTTTAACATGTTCTGTGTACGCCAATGTTGGGTATATTGAGAATCGTAGTGTGTTGGGTGTGATGTTAAGACGGAAGTGTCACTCCAGTCATATGGAGATGATGGTCACGTAGGATACGGTACTGGTTCTCTTGAGTACTGCAGTCATCGGGATAATATGACTAGGTCATAGTTATCCGATATAGAGACTAGTTACCAGACATCCGACATGTGCTTCGTACGGGGCAGACATAATTCCAGCCCAAGGCCTAGCACGTGATCATCCGATACTGGATCGAAATACGAAATACCACGTATACTACGCCTGATATAGTTAGCTTATTCTTGTAAGCATATTTCTGGAGAATTGGGTAGGCATGACGATTTGCTAGAGGCCAACCTTGTCTTGTGAATCGATGTAAACGTAGTACAAGGTACTTACGTGTTCGGATAGTCCGACGACCCGATTTACTGCCAACATATCCGGAGATCTCATGGGTCGCTTCCCGAAGATTCACCGATGACGTATGACTCGCACTTTAATTAATCTGGGATTAATTTAATGAGAGAGAAAATTAATCTGGGATTAATTACAGAGATATTTTATCTGAGATAAAATATCAATTTAAGAGAGAGAACGATTAATTTGGAATTAATCGGTAAATTAATATATTTGATATATTAAGCGAAATTGGATTTCGACGCGGAATTAAAATTAGATTTTAATTCGGGCGAACGAATTAATTTAGAATTAATTTGTTAGGGACGTGAATAGTGATTTCGCTAGGCGTAATCGTTTAATTACGACGCAACGAAAAATTCGTTAATTTGGAATTAGCGAACCCGAGCCCGTGATTGTTTGCGAGCGCATTCGCATTTTGAATTTGAGTGCGGCACGCAAGTCAAATCAAGCGTCAAATCATTAGTCACATCAATCATCAGATCACATGTCACTTTGAGTGATGTGACATTTGAAGGATTGATGTGAGTTGATGTGATTGAAAGAAAGCATTTAATGTTTTCTTTTTGAAATTGAAAAAGGTAAATGATTTATTATATTTTGGAAATTATATAAACCTTTTACATTTTTCTTTTTCATTAACTCTCTCTCTCTTTTACGGTATTAGGGCTTTTTGGAGCCAAAAATCTTATCTTTTTCTCTCTCGGTCTTGGACCGTTTCTTCCTTTGTTCTTCTGGTTTTGACCGAAAAAATGGAGAAACAAATGATCTTGTTGCAAGATCTATGTGCTAGCACACTCTAGGAGGCATCCTAATGTGATAGGGAAGTGAGTTCGTGAGCATGGAAGATTATCAACAAAGCTTGGAGCTTTAATGGAGTCCATGGTCGATTCTTCATTGAGGAGATCCACCCACTGCTGTGAAAGCCACTGCTCAGTCCACCGCCGAGCAGCCCACTGCCGAGCAAGGAGGAGCAGTTCGGTTTTTGTCTTCGGAGCATCCAACCGATCAATGTGAGTTTTTTCCGCACCTCCTTTGATGTGTATTCATATTGTTTCATGCTTAATCTATGATTTTGGGACCCTTAGAGGACTCCAACAGAGAGGGACCACTGACATGTGACGTGGCAGTAATTAGTTAGGAATTGTAATTGGAATGATTGGCATGTACATAGTGGTTATATTATGGGAGGTGGTGTGTGGGTATCATTTTGTGAAAATTATCTTTGGGTGTTTTGTACGGAAAAACTTTGCATGGCAGTGGCCATAGGTGCTTGAGTTTTTCATTGTTTGTTAGAATTCCCAGTCGTGACTGTTGAGGTCGTGAACCTGAGTGACTGTTTGTTTCCTTTGATTTTCTGTAAATATTTCGATGTAGTGGAAGAAATGCAATCGTAAAATAGTTCGTTCACTGCTTTATTTGCTTCTGTTTCTTGTTATTATTTGATTGTTGGTTGCTGTGAATTTGTTTGGCATACAAAGGTACGATTAATCATTGCCAGCTTAAGAGATTACAAATTGAGTTTTAACAATTGGTCCGACTTGCCGGATCCGACTAAGTGGGATTATGGCTATTATCTGGATGGAAACAAGACTTAATAACTTGGAAAGAAACTCTGAGCGGATAGGTAAGGGAAGTGAGAAAAGTACGTAGAGATATTGAACTGCTCACGTCACGAGTACAAATTATTGGGCGTGATATAGACGAAATCAAACAACAGTTGGAGACTGTGGAAAATATAAACCAAAAGCTGGTGGCCTTGGACGAGTTTTGGGTCCAGTTGAAGAGATGGGTAAAAGGGAATGACACAAATCATGAGAAAGGGGTTGCTCAATACCAGGATCCCACCCACACCCTTGAACTCAGAACAAATGGACTTGGGAAAGCCAGGCAAGAAGACCCACTTCACGTGCCTTCAGGGAACCGGTTGATCAATTACCGGCACGAAATACCCACGCGCTACACGTTTGACGATGAATTGAAGGATGTTGTGACGAAGGATTGTCTACAGAGCAGGGACGAGAATGTGGCTGCTTGTAAGGAGACCATGAAACACTTTGAGGAAGAAGATAAAGCTACTGAATGGAAATGAGCGCCTGATTTCCAGCTCACTGCAATGGAAAATAATGATGTGCTAGTTGAGGAATTTACTGGGCGTGATGGAGCCCTCAAGTATCTTAATGCAATTAAGTGGTTTAAGATTGATTATCCTAAGGGATTTAAGTTAGAATTCTACTATGACACCAATTCATACTTCAAGAATATGTTTTGACAAAGACTTATCATATGATTAATGATGATGAGCCTGTTCTTGAGAAGGGTTTAGAGACAAAAGCAAAGAGAACGAGAAAGATAGTTGAAGAGGCTGATTTGGAGACAACAGTTGGGCCCCCAGCCAGTGTCGGTTTTCTTGGTCCTGGGTTGAAGCCCAATAACCAGAGTATGGGACTTGGTTTTGGTGGATTGTACTGGAGCAACCCTACTCAGCCTTCTGGCAATAAGTGAACATACACTTCACGCTGTAGTCGAGACCACTAGGTCTAGAAAATCAAGGGTTTCTACGGCAGGGTACACGAACAGGGAAAATGAGAGAAATCATTCAAGGGGTGCCGAAATCAAACCTATCAAGAACATATAGAGCGACGCGAAAAAAGAGTTTAAAGTGACGGATGAGAATAGGTATTTTGATGGAGGTGGAGGTGGAGACCATGGTGTTCCGTCGGTCTCAGAGTCGTGTGGCGTTGATAGAGTTTGGCGATTGAAGGAAATTTTTGGGGATGAAGAAATGGGTGATGGATAGGCCGAGATAAATTTGGCCAACAACATTAACTCTCTTCTCTCACTCACTAAGTCATTGGGTGGTTCTGTTTTGCTTAATCTCTTGATCTCTGTTTTTGTTTGGTTGATTTATAACAGAAACGGTGCGGTTAAGGCAAAGGAGAAATGAGAAATGGCAATGAGAGTCTCAAACTTCTCCAAACAGATACAGAGAGTGACTGCTTCTTGCTTGCTTCACCCACTCGCTAATATACGTCAAGATAGCCATAACATTGTCGTTGAAGAAAGCGGGCCACAGAACAATGACAAATACAGCAACTTCACTGAAGAAGAATGAGAAGATGAGATGAAAGCAAGAGGGGCAATTGGGCCTCCCACCGAGAAGATGGGTAGTTCTGTCGTTGCGATCGAAAACAGTGACATGTTAAGGGAAAATGACGATATCCAGATCAGAAATTCAATGGTTTTTAGTGAGCTTTGTGATGCACATAGGGGCAATTTTATTCATAGGGAAGGCAAAGAAGAGGAAGTGTATGAGATTGAAGTGAGCAAGTTACAGAATGTGTTGTCACTTTTACGGAGTAAAGTTGATTATTCGTTTGAGTCATGCATTGATAGTTTTGATTTAGATTTACAAGAAGAATTTGTTCTAAAAGTACTTGAAACCCCTTTAGCTTTGGGTGGGAATTCAATTGGGTCTTTCAAGAGGGTTATGAAGCATCCCAAATTTAAGGTTACTAGTGGCGTCGTTGATGCACTTATGGAGGCTACATGTCGCGATATTGGTGTTAGACAATTATGACCCATAGCGTCACTACTTGTAAAAGACATTGTGGTTTTTGTACAAATTAATTATGTAGAAATGAAATTGCATTTTATCATTTTGTAATTTTATTACTTAAATATATAAATGATAAAAGTCCATATGATTAGTTCCGAATTATAAGATATAAGACAGTATCAATCCATAAAGGTTTAATCATTAAATATCCATAGTCGTAGTATTATCGAGACTGGACATCGATAATGCGGAATAGACTAGTATTACACTTGTGCATGTTATGGAAGTGTAACATCATAGTTCTCATAAATTTAAGTATTGGATACTTATGCGAGTGTGATAGGAGGTTGTGTTTACCGATGGTTCGGAAACAGCTTCGCTCTGGATAGACCCCGCAGAATCCCAATGGTAGTATGACTATGTGTCTATAGGAATCCGCATCAGGGTAGGTGTATTTGGTCTTAACCTGAGACTTGCATCGCTAGTACTTGCGACAATCAATACGCTTTGGTTTTGGTCGTCCAGGACTTTAACAGGTTCTGTGTACGCCTCTTCTGGGTTTATTGAGAATCATAGTGTATTGGGTGTGATGTCAAGACGGAAGTATCACTTCAGTCATATGGAGATGATGATCACGCAGGGATACATAACGGGTTCTCTATTGTGTTGCAACCATCGGGATAATATGACTTGGTCATGATTATCCGATTAAAGAGACTAGTTGCTTGATATCCGATATATGCTTCGTACGGGGCAGACACTATTCCAACATCAGGCCTTGAATGTGACATCTGATACTGGATCGCTATACGCAATACTACGTATACTACGCCTGACAAAGATCGTATATTCCATTAAGAAATTTTGGAGATTAGGAATTAGGTAGGCACGGTGCTTTGCTAGAAGCCAACCATGTCTCGTAAATCGGTAAAAATGTAGTACGAGGTACGTACGTGTTCGGATAGTCCGACGATCGGATTTACTGCCAACATATCCAGGGATCTCTTGGGTCGCTTCCCGAAGATTCACCGATGACGTATGATTCGAACATAATTAATCTTGGATTGATTACGGAGATATTTTATCTGAAATAAAATACTATTTAAAGAGAGAGAACGATTAATTCGGAATTAATCGATAAAATAATATATTCGATATATTAAACGAAATTAGATTTTGACGCGGAATTAAAATTAGATTTTAATTCGGGCAAACGAATTAATTTAGAATTAATCCGCGAGCGACATGAATAGTAAATTTGATTTAATTACGTCGCCACCGAAAATTCGTTAATTTGGAATTAACGAAACCGAGCCCGGGATGTGTTTGCGAGGCCACTCCGATTTTGAATCAAGTGCGGCCACAAGTCACATATACCAAAATTTGGTTTGACTTTTTGAAAGCATATACCAAAATTTGGTTTTAAAGCATATTTTTTATTATTTTTTTAGAAAACAAATACCAAAACATAGAAATCTCTCTCTCTCTCTCCCAATTAGGCCAAAACCGTGAGCCTTAAGAACAAGAAGCAAAAATTGTTTTTCTTCTTCACTTGCTAGCACACTTCAAGAATCAATACAAGGTGATAGGGAAACCATCTCAAGAGCTTGGAATCCTTACAAAGCTTGGAGCTTATTCATCTTCTTCAAAGAACCTCCTTGGCCGAAACTTCAAAGGATCAACAAGGGAGGAAATTTTATCTTCAACACATCTCAAAATCTGTTCATTGTAAGTATGATTCTGCCATCCTTCTTTGAGTATTCATTATTTTCAATGCTTAAATATGATCTTGGGACCGCATTAGAAACCAACAATGGTATTAGAGCCTAATTTGAGCATGAAAAATATTAGGGTTCTTATGCTAAAATTTGGGTAAAAATGATTTGAGCATGATTTGATAAAATTGATTGATTGACTATGCTTGAATGATGATAACATAGTGTTATGCATGATCAATTTCATGAAAAATGAATTGGATTATTTTTTCCCCAAATTTATGGCTTGGCCGAATGCATGTTGAACCTTAAAGTCGTGGTATTTTTGTTCTTTTGATCATTGAATGAGTTTAAAGACTTGGGATAATGTTGATTTGAGATTCAATCGGATTGAAAACGAAATCGAACAAAACCCTAGGGAATGCCGTGAGGTATATAGCATGAAATGAAATGATTTTTTGAATCAATTATGTTGGACATGTGTTGATGATGATTAGCATGATTAATGGATTAGATTAGTATTTTGGAAATATTAATTTAAAAGATTAATCATGGCTAAACACTTTGATTTATTAAATTATGAATTTTGGAAAATTGGAATTTAATAAATTGGGCTTGATTTTGAATTGGGCTTATAATTGTTGTATTTGGGCAAATAGGCTTGGTTGGGCCAAGTTGGTTTGGGCCAAATGGATTGTATCCAAATTGCGCCTAAACCATTCCATTAAGTCCAAATATAACAAATGGGCTTTAAAAGTTTAATTGGGCCTAATGGGCCAAAATTGGTTTATTGGCAAATAAGGGTGATTCCTTAATTGGGCTTTGGTGTTTGGGTTTGACCCATATTGACCAAAGTCCATGCCTTATGAAATCAATTGAAAGCCCATTGGACTTTAATTAAAAAACATTGGATGTTAATTGGGCTTTGAGACCCGTTTAGATTAGATTTGGAATCTAAGTCATTAAAGCGCATTAAAAAGTGTAGATATTTAATTTGGAATTAAATAAATGAATTAGTATTGAATACGAATTAAATTAGATTTAAAGAGTAGTTCGATATAATTCAAGAATTCGTACTTCGAGTACTTATTCTCAAAGGAGTTGGACTCGCGCAAATCAAATCGTTGTTTGAACATTGGATGATCATTTAATTCAAAGATTAATTAATTGGATTAGATTGATTGAATAACATGCTATGAATGAATACATGGATGTGTTGAATGAATAATGTATATCGGATGGATATTAGAAGGGAAAGGGCAATTTTGGAAATTGTTGTAAATTTAGAATTTATTAAATTGGACCTGCGTGTCCAGCCTTATCTCTCTTGATTCTTTGTATTTCTCTTCTCACCTAATTCCCCTCAATGTTAATGAGGTTTCTCTTATTATATTATGTAATTGGGTAGAAGTAAGAATAGTGCTAGCCGGGGAGATGAAAGAGAGTGATTCGTTCTAGGAACAATCTGTGAAATATCCATCCGCATATCGTTATTATTTTATTTCCGCGCCTTATTATGTTTTTAGAATGCATGATTAAGGGTGTATGATGAGACCTTAACAAAGATAATTAATTGGTTGCCAATTACGCGAAAAACCCTCAAACAATATTAAGCGTTTTCCTTCCATTGAGTGATTCTTACTCAAGATCCAAGATTGGCACTGGTTTGTTGGCCAAAGTCAAGACCTTTGTCCATCGCGGATGTGTTTGAATCATGAAGGCTTTGTTGCATATCGGTGTCTTATCCAAGTTGTGATTTGTTGGCCAAATTCAAGATCACTTCTTGTCCATCGACATCGATTACGAAGCTTTCCAAAGTCAATGTGTTCCGCTTAACTGTAATCATTAAGCTTGTTGTGCCAAAGCCAAGGTTTAGTTGATTCAGAGGAAAAAGGTTAGGAAAATATATTGGATATATTGGCATATATATTGTATATATGTTTCGAACTTGGAGGTCCACCTACCTGATCTAGGAATTGGATGAGATCCAATTGATCTTAGAGATCTACCTAGTTAAATATCATACAGCTTGTTGGCCAAAGTCAAGGTCGTGTGTTATTTAACGGGATCCTAGCCACTAGGAAACTAGGTTTCCCGAGTACTCAAGAGAGGGTTAGAGGCTCGTCGAAAAATAGTGGGAGGCTAGTATTGAATTTGCAATTTCGTTCAAATACTTAGATTTAAGCGCTTTCAAATTATTTCGTCAATTATTTTATTAGTTGGACTAATATATTATTATTTTTCTTGTAACAGTTAGACTGTACCCATACATCGTTAATCGAATAGTTGGACTATTGCGGTTAAGATGACTGGAAAGTTAAGCATTGGGGATATTGTCATGGGCGACAACGTCTTTAATGGCACAAACTTTCAGGACTGTGATATGAATCTCAGAATTGTTCTGGGATCCGAGAAGTTACTCTACACTATAGAGCGACCTCTTGGGCCTAAGCCCCGACCTGATCAATTGCTTGAGCTTTGGAAGACTCATAGCGATGATAATGTGACTGCTCAATCGGTAATGCTTGCCGATATGACTCCGTAATTCCGTCGTCAAAACAAGGGGTTGGATCCCTATGAGATGATGGAGAAGTTGCACGATCTCCACCAATCTAATCTTAGATCTCAAAGATACGAGTTGCAGAGGAAGCTCTTCCGCGCTCGCATGTCAGAGGGTACGTCTGTTGATCACCATGTCTCACAGATGATTGCTGACATTGAGCAGCTCGGACATATGGGCATAGTCTTCGAGGCTGAGACTTCAGTAGATTTGATCCTACAGTCTCTCCCCGACACTTGGAATGGGTTCATCATGAACTACAACATGTTGAACAAAGACCAAACTCTTGGAGAGTTGATGTCCACTCTGCGTGAGGCAGAAAAGGAACTCCTTAAGGGCAAGAAGCGTGAGGCGCACTATGCTTCAACATCTCAGACTCCAAGGGCTTGGCCCAAGGCGACTAGAGGTGTTAAGAAGAAGAAGCATAAGAAGAAGGGCAAGGCCAAATCGTCAAAGGGTTCTGGGAAACCCAATGACAAATCCCAAGATGTATGCTTGCAGTGTGGGAAGCAGGGTCACTGGAAGCGTGACTGCCACGAGTACAAGGCATACATGAAGGAAATCAAAGCGGGCAAGACACCGGCTTCAGGTATGTTTGTTATAGAAATAAACATGTCTACTTCTAGTTTTAAAAATTGGATTTTTGATTCTGGTTGTGGTACTCACATACGTACTGATGTGCAGGATCTGCGGATTAGCAGGAGACTGGCCTCAGGAGAGATTGACCTCCGTGTTGGAAATGGGACTCGAGTTGCCGTTTTGTCCGTGGGCACTTATGTTTTGGAACTGCCCTCGGGGCATATACTTGAACTTATAAACTGTTATTTTGTACCTAGTTTGACTAGGAATATAATTTATGTATCTATGTTAACCCAATGCGGGTATACTTCTGTATTTAGAAACACTGGGTGTTTTATGTATAAAAATGATATAGAAATTTGCACAGCTGATGCAATAATGGTCTTTATATTTTGAATAAAAATCAATCACAAACATATAATGTAACAAACAAAAGGCTTAAAGTAAGTAACAAAGATGAAACTTATATGTGGCATTGTCGCCTGGGACACATAAACAAGACACGTATATCCACACTTTCGAAGAGTGGGTACTTGGACGGATTTGATCCAAATTCATATGACGTCTACGAATCTTGTTTATTAGGCAAAATGCCTAAATCACCTTTTAGCGGTAAAGGTGCACGTGCCACCGAACTGTTAGCCCTTGTTCATAGTGACGTTTGTGGGCCCATCTCTAGCCAGGCTAGAGGTGGATATGAATACTTCGTAACCTTTACGGATGATGCATCGCGTTATGGTTATGTGTATCTTATGAGACACAAGTCGGAAACTTTTGAGAAATTCAAAGAGTTTCGACACGAAGTAGAAAAACAGACCGGAAAAAGTATTAAGACATTACGGTCGGACCGTGGTGGAGAATACTTGAGCAATGAGTTTCTTGATTACTTGAAAGAATATGGTATTCTTTCACAATGGACTCCTCCAGGAACACTGCAATTGAACGGTGTGTCCAAACGGAGAAACCGAACTTTGTTAGACATGGTAAGGTCTATGATGAGTCGCACATAGCTACCTATTTCCTTTTGGGGATATGCATTGAACTGTGCAATACTTATTTTGAATAAGGTTCCGTCAAAGTCTGTTCAACAGACTCCGTATGAAATATGGACAGGAAAGAAACCAGGTTTCTCATTCCTGAAGATTTGGGGTTGCTGGGCATACGTCAAACGTTTGGATGGTACTAAACTTGAACCCAAATCAGATAAATGCCTATTTGTAGGATATCCTAGGGAAACCAAAGGATATTACTTCTATCACCCACAAGAGAACAAAGTATTTGTTGCTCTACATACGGTTTTCCTTGAGAAGGAATTCCTAAATGCAATGATAAGTGGGAGGAAGGTAGAACTCGATGAAAATCGGAGTGATACTGTTCCTGACACAAAATCCTTAACAGGAACATGAACAGTCCATCAGGGATGAGACTATACCACAATCTTTGAATACACAAGGACCGCGTAAGTCGGAGAGAGTCAGAAAACAACCTGAGAGGTATGGGTTTCTGATCTCACCTCATGTGGATATTAATCTCATTGAGGATAATGAACCGGCTACGTTTGAGGAAGCGATACAAGATATCGATTCCGCTTAAAGGCAAGCGGCCATGAAGTCCGAGATGGATTCCATGTATACCAACCAAGTTTGGACACTGGTTGATGCACAAGAAGGCGTAAAGCCTATTGGATGCAAATGGGTCTTCAAGAGGAAGACCGACATGGATGGCAACATACAAACGTACAAAGCTAGGCTTGTAGCGAAAGGGTATCGTCAACGACATGGTGTCGATTATAACGAAACGTTTTCACCCGTTGCCATGATTAAATCCATTAGGATAATGCTTGCTATTGCTGCATATTTCGATTACGAGATATGGCAGATGGACGTCAAAATCGCTTTCCTTAATCGAAACCTTTTAGAGGATGTTTATATGCAACAACCTGACGGTTTTGTCGTACCAAGACTTGCAAACAAGGTTTGTAAGTTAAATCGATCCATTTATGGATTGAAGCAAGCATCGCGTTCTTGGAACCAACGTTTTGATGAGATCATAAAAGAATATGAATTCATTCAAAACGAGGATGATCCTTGTGTACATAAGAAGGTTAGTGGGAGCGCACTGACATTCATTGTCCTTTACATTGATGATGTATTGCTTATTGGCAATGACATTCCCATGTTAACGTCGGTGAAAGCTTGGCTTTCATTAAAATTCTCCATGAAAGATCTTAGAGAAGCAGCCTTTATTCTAGGAATAAAGATCTACCGGGATAGATCTAGAAAGCTGCTTGGACTCTCCCAGTGTACATATGTTGACAAAGTGTTGAAGAGATTCAACATGGATCTGTCCAAGAGGGGACTGTTGCCAGTGTCACATGGCGTCACTCTATCTAAGGACATGTGTCCTAAAACTCAAGATGAGAGAGACAACATGAGTCGGATACCATTCGCCTCGGCAGTCGGATACCATTCGCCTCGGCAGTCGGATCGATCATGTATGCCATAATATGTACGTGACCCGATGTCTCCTATGCTTTGAGCATGTGTAGTCGCTATCAGGCTGATCCAGATGATGGTCACTGGATGGCGGTGTAGGCATTGCATTTTCGCATGTGAAACCCGATGATGAGACTCATTTGGAGGCACTCCCTTTTGAGTCACGAAAGCCGCGGGAAACGGATATCGAAAGGGGAAATTCAGAATAAACAAGCTCACTGTCTTCGTTAGTGCTGCGTTCGCTACTTCGTTCGAACGGGAAACAGATTGCGGGTGTTCGTGTCGCGTTCGAGGAAGCATTCGAACGGTGTCGGTAATTCTGGTTTTGCTGCTAGCCTCACACCCAGCCCATTTAGCTCCCCAAAGCCCATAAAACACATCCCAAATTAAATAAATAAATATTAATATTAAACATTAAATAAAATATTTAAACCATTTACCAATTAAATAAAATATTTACCTAACTTAAACTAAAATCATACCTAATTAAAATCAATCCTAACCAATTAAAGCCAATCATATATTTGACTTCCTAATCTAATAAGATAATTACCAATATAAAATATTTGTATTCCTAAACCAACACAAATTAAATATTACAACTTCCTAAATAATAAAATATTTTGTCCCCCCTCAATCTTGTGTATACCTTTCTCATCTCTCCTAATTTGGAAACAAGATCTCTTCCTTGTGAGACAAGGTGAAACCCTAGACATCTTCTATATAAACAACCCCTAACCCAAGCCATTCCTCTCCTTGACATAGATAATTCACACCCAAAACTCTCTCGAAATCTCTCTAGACTCTCTCTACACACCCAAGACTAAACAAAAAAAAAGAAAACACTTCACGCATACACAAGAAAGAAAACAAAGAAAGCACCCACAACCACCCTCCATAGTCGAATCCAAAGCACCTACAACCACCCTCCATAGCGAATCCAAAGCACCTACAACCACCACCCTCCATAGCCGAATCCAAAGCACCTACAACCACCATAGCCGAATCCAGAACACAACAAACTCACCCTTAGCGAATCCTAAAACACGCCTAAACAACCTCCTAGATTACCTTAAAACAGCAGCCCAAATCCTTAAAAAAACAGTAACATAAAAAACTGCATAGATAATCTTAAAAATAATCACATACCACTGCACTAAAACCCACACAAACTTGGAATAGTTCATTGAAAATGTTAAAACAGGTGGCCCGTGCAGTGAGCAGCAAGACAGAGGCCGAATAGGAGCAGAACGGAGTTCGAATCGCAAGCAAAACAACAAAGCAGTGAGCTAGGACGCTGAACCAGTGAACCAGAAAAGTTGCGGAGCTTTACCCCTTCCGATCTTCGTGAAACGCGAGTCCGAGAGACGGCTTAAAAGGTTAGACCTGAGGGTATCTTTCACACTTGTTTTCCTTTTCCGCATTACTTATTAAGTATTACTTGTATGATTGTCATGTTGAAATGCGTGTTGTGGTCTTTGAGTAGATAAATATGCATGAATTATGAGATGTAAATGTTGTGGGTATTGGATGAATGAGAGATGTGTCAACTCTCGCGGTATATCGGATGGAAACCCGGACATAAATTTCATAGCCGATTCCAAATGGACGGTAGTATGATCTGTACTCGGGCCACACTCCACGTACCGCTTGGGTAAACGGCAACATCTTTCTTTCGTTGTGTTGCTTTTACTTATTTAGTTTTCTTTACTTGAATTCAATATGTTGTTTATTATGCATGATCCAATCAAGCGCATGGGCTTAGTGAGTTAGTCCAAAGGTCCTCCATTTGGGAGATAAAGAGCCGAAAAGGCCACCTTTGTGACACTACTTCACCGCGCCGGTTGATGTGTGTTCGGTTGGATGCAAGATACGTTCAATCGGGCATACTTAGTTTGATGTTATTGAGTTTATCTTTTGTGTATGGTTCAATCAAGCGCATGGGCTTAGTAAGTGGAATGAAAGATCCCTTATGGGGAGGGGTTTAAAACCCGTTACCACGATGCTTTGCCGCGCCGGTTGATGTGTGTTCAGATTGGATGTAAGATGTGTTCAATCGGGCATACTTGGTTGATATGATTGGTTCTATTCTTATATGTGTGATGTGACGCGCATGGGCTTAGTATTTTGGTCTAAAGGTCCTCTCTTTGAGAGATCAAGAGCCCCAAAAGGCCACATTTACGGCAGTACTTCGCCGCGCCCTTTTATTTTGTGTTTATGTATTACGTCCCATTCCATGCATCAGGTCTGTTCCCGTTCGAACGCGTTTACGAATGCAACTCGAACGCGCATACATTTTGCCTTATCATGCATCAGGTCTCATTTCCGTTCGAACGCGTTAACAAACGCCATACGAACGTGAGCATTCTGTCTCATTTCTGTTCGAACGCGTTAACAAACGCCATGCGAACGTGAGCATTCTGTTTCATTTCCGTTCGAACGCGTTAATAAACGCCATACGAACATGAGCATTCTGTCTCATTTCCGTTCGAACGCGTTAACAAACGCCATACGAACGTGAGCATTCTGTTTCATTTCCGTTCGAACGCGTTTACGAACGCTACACGAACGCGCACTCACTGAACTGAGTCCTCTTCATTAGATTTTATGCATAGTTTTCCTAGTAGCTATCTCCACATGTATAAATGCAAATATGTCAATGTATTACAATTCATATGCTTATGTCATGATAACATTTGAGTATTATTTCTTGCGGTATATCGGATGGAAACCCAGACGTAAATTCCGTAGCCGATTCCGAATGGAAACCCAGACGTAAATTCATATGCTTGTGTTTTCCTGAATGTGATATGCAAATAAAGTTGTATGTTCGTTGCTATCTTGATATATGTTAAGCATGCATATTTAAAATGTGAGATATATGTGAAATGCGTACATAAGTTTTATTTTACATTGAGAATTTAGAAGCATGATACTCTTGGAAATAAGTGTTACTTAAGCTTGATTAAATTATTACATAAATCCTTTCATTACAAGTGATATAAGTAAGGGACCATTCCGAACCCAACGGTTTGAGGTCTTCCCTTGCGAGGGGTGAGTGCGGCCTTAAATCTTTGTCCCGGTTCACACCGGGTGGCGACTCCATGTTATTCAGTACTTCCCAAACTAGGCCGCGAGCCTAGGAACGGCGTCGCCCAGGTTCTGTGTTCCTACAGTCTGGCGACTCCACTGGGGATAGAAAGTTGGCCCCGAAATATTGTCTTGTAATGTTTGGATTTCTGTTTTAATTGACCATGTCTATAGTGGATAAAGTGGGGGTTTAATCAAGGGCACTTTGAGGCTAGGTGATGGTTTGGTGTCTTCCTTCACTCACTACCTTTCTAGAAGGAAAAGCTATGAGGACACCTATATGGCCATCTACTCGTAGCCTTTGTGATGGACTAATTTGGATGACTCGTTGTTTATTCCTGACAACAAGCGATAAGAGCCTAAGAGGCTTGGGTATTTAAGTGAGCCTCGCTCCACCTTCCCTCTAGGGAATCTACAACGGGAAATCCATTTGACAGTCGTCACACACCATAGCTCATTGGCACGTACCTTAGTGTATAAAAAGGGATACGCTCACTTGGTCGCTTGAACCTTTGAGTGGGGAGACCTAGTTGTGGGCTATCCTTCGCCAGTGAGAGCCTTTGTCCATACTCTTGCAAATCCACCCATAGACTAGTTTGTATGGTTAAAGTAACAATTATTCCCTTGAGAATGTGCTTATGGACCATCCTCATTTGGAGGCAGTTGGACTATTGTCAACATTGCGGGCTTGCTGGGCCATTTAAACTGGAGCAAGTTCGTACTGTATGACTATTAGGCCCAAGGCTTCTGAAATGCTGATGGGCCATTATGTAAAAATTATAATGTTATGTTTGCATTATCTCTCTTCTATGCTTATGTTTGGGAACATTATCGTTCGGATCCATTTGGACCATTTGTCATGGGATATGGGCTTGTTGGGCCATTTAAACTGGGACAAGGATGTATTCCATGACTATTGGACCAAAGGCGTCTAGGTGTTGGTGGGCCACCTTGTGCTTGTTTTCAGAATATTATCATTTGGATTTAGTTGGGCTCTTTGCCATAAGACATGAACTCGTTGGGCCATTTAAACTGGGACGGGTTAACCCTTATGACAGTTGTCCCAAAAGCTTCTAAAATGATAGTAGGCCGATTTGTTTGAAAATTTTATTTGATTTAATATATGTTATATACTTCTTATGCATATCATGCATGCATATACCTTGTTAACATCCTCTGTGTCTTAAAAGACACCATAGATACCGTTTGGGTTAGAGAAGGAACCAGACTCACTAAAAGAACAAGTATGAGTGAATCCGATAATGAGGTGTCCCGTATGGATCAGTTAGAGAATGGTCTCGCCAATATCACTGAACAGTTGCAGGCTTTGACTACTGCTATGCTGGCTGGTATAGCTGGGTCTCGTGCCGGGGTTCATTCTGGGGATGTGAGGCAAGAGGAATCTCCGAACAGATTGGGGGATGATATCCCCGCTTTTGATGATGATATGACAGAGTATGCAGCAGGCAGAGTATCTGGGTCTCAGACAGAGTTACAGAAACTTCGGGATCAGGTTGAGTCGGTTACCCGCAAGATGAGGGGTAAGAATGAGGATTTGCTGGATTATGACACCTTGACTTTTGAGGAACAGTTGCCTGCACAGTTCAAGATGCCGGATATGGCTAAGTTCAACGGGAATGGGGATCTGAGGGTGCATCTCCGACAGTTTGTATCAGTCATGAGTTCAGTTGGCTTATCTCAGCGCCAGGTACAGAAAATGTTTGGAATGTCGCTTGAAGGAGCTCCCGTGGTATGGTACCACAGTTTGGAGAAGAAAGTAAAAGAAGATTGGAGGGAGTTAGCCGATGCTTTCCTGAAGCAATATGTCACTGACTTGGAGATCGATTTGTCACTCCGTGATCTGGAGAATGTTAAGCAGAAAGCGGAGGAGAGTTTTAAGGAGTATGTGGACCGGTGGAGGGGTCAATTATTGAAAATGCAGACTAGGCCTTCGGAGAAGGATCAGATCAAGATGATTATCAAGGGCACCAAGCCCTCAATTTACGGCAAGTTGAGGAGGATGACCTCCATGATTGCAGACTTTCGGCTGTTGAGGGAAACTGTCATGGATATTGAGGAAGAAGAGGCCGAGAATAGAAAATTCTATGGTCTAAACAGGAGGCCCATTGGGGGAACATCGGGAACAAAGCCCGTTTCTGCTGAAATTGCTGCCGCTATCCGAAACAGGCAGTTTTCCAACTTGGGAAGGCCCCTGTCTAAGGTGTTAGAGAAATTGAAGAGGCAAGGGCTTTTAAAAAACCCTTGGATACCAAACCATTACCCAATCCCCTACCATCACATTATAACCTAAGCCTTTATTTCCACTTCCACCACCACAAAAAGGCCATGACACCGACAACTGCGCCCGACTCCGCCATGAAATCCAAGACCTAATAGACTCCAAGAAAATACCCAACCCAGAAACAGAACAGCCCGATACACACAGAAACCCCTTACCCAACTACCGTGCCGTACCACACCAGCCTACATGATCAATTCTGGCCTCCCAGAAGACCTTGTCCTAAAATCCTTTCACCCTCAAGCCTTTTGCCTGGGAATCTGGGATAGTACTAGTGAGGATGAGTTTGAGCAGAAGAAAAACTTTTGGCTTGATTTCTCTAGCAGTGATGAGGATGAAGTAAGGGGAATGACACGTAGCGGTCGTTTTTACAATGATATGGCGGAAAAGGGTAAGGAAGCTTTGACAGATGGTAGAGAAGTAGTTGAGACTGCAGAAAATACTGAAGGGGATGTAGTGCTGAGGCAATTGAGGAAGACTATAGCACAAGTCAGTATCTGGGAACTATTATGTGCATCTTGGGAGCATAGACAGGCTATGGTTGAGGCCTTGAGCAAGATTGTGGTACCGGAGGATGCCAACCCCGCAATGTTTGTTGGGTCGGTTCAGAAAGAAGCTTTGCAGATATCCTTTTCTGAGGATGAACTCCCGGCGGAGGGGGAAATCATAACAGGCCTCTATTTATCAGGGCCGAGGTGAGGGGCAAGAAAACTTCATGTGTGATGGTGGATGACGGTTCGTCCATCAATGTGTGCCCGTTGAAAATTCTGGCAAGATTGGGTATGAAAGCAACAGACTTGGACCCCTCCAGTATGACTATTAAAGCTTATGATGACAGTAAGCGGGGAGTTGAGGGTACCTTTGTGGCTATGGTCAAGGTAGGGCCGATTGAAGATGAGGTTGAGTTCACAGTGCTGGACATCCCAGCCACTTTTGCTTTATTGTTGGGAAGGCCTTGGTTTCACAAACTTGGGGGCGTGCCTTCCACTTTGCATCAGATGATCAAATTCCCGTATGAGGGGGAAGTTGTTACTATCCGGGATGAGGTAGATAATGCCGTGGCTGCCTTGAGATACAACATTTCACGAGGTTTCAGGTGTCAGCTACTTTTGAGGAATGGGTGGATCCTAGGGTGCTAGGATTATGGAGAAGATGAAGTTTGAGCCGGGTAAAGGTTCAAAATTGCCGGATTTCAGAGGACAGACTACTCGGAAAGGTTTGGGGTACAAATCTGACGAAGAAAAGCCAAAGGTCAAGAAAAAGGGCCTGAGACTGATGGAGTGCTTTGTGAAAGCTTCAGGGTATCAAGGAGAGCCTGAACCTGTGAAAGTCAATGGGATTGTGGTACCTGGGTTTGAGATCTTCCAGGATTTGTTGGGTGAGAAACCACTGACTGGGAAAGCTGTGGAAACAGAGATTTGGGAAGAAGAATTAATGAAGTTAGAGAGCCTGACTCTGGAAGAGGAGGAGAAGCCTGAGGAAGACCTGATTGCAGAGGAAGAAGTGTCTCTAGATAATGAAGACATTTACCTTCCTGATTTGTTTGAATGTACTTCCGCATTATCCAATAATAAAGACATTTCTTTTGCTTACTTGCCTGAGTCATTTCCGTTTACTCTGCATGAATCAAGCATATTTGACATCAGTTCAGCCAGAACTATTGCATTTAACTTGGGTACACTTGAGAACCCCAAAGAAATTTTAATTGCAAGTGAAGTAACCTCCGAAGAGAGGGAGAAACTAGAAGAAGTGTTGGTCAGATATGCCAAAGTATTTGCTTGGTCTTATGAGGAATGCCCGGGGTAGACAGAAACATTGCCCAGCACACAATACCAACTTATCCGAATATGAGGCCAGTAAAGCAGAAACTTCGACGGATGAGACCAGAATGGGCTGAGAAAGTCAGAGAGGAAGTTAAGAAGCAGATAGATGTGGGGTTCCTGGAAGTGGTAAAATATCCTGAATGGTTGGCTAACATAGTACCGGTACCAAAGAAAGATGGGAAGGTCAGAATGTGTGTGGACTACAGAGATCTCAATAAAGCTTGTCCGAAAGATGATTTCCCTTTGCCGCATATAGATGTTCTGGTTGATAGTGCGGCTTTGTCTGCTATGTATTCATTTGCAGATGGATTTTCAGGGTACAATCAGGTTCTCATGGCTGAAGAAGATAACACAAGACTGCATTTGTTACCGAGTGGGGTACCTATTGTTACAAGGTGATGCCGTTTGGGCTTAAGAATGCAGGAGCTACTTATCAGCGGATGGCCACTACACTCTTCCATGACTTAATGCACAAAGAGATTGAGGTGTATGTGGATGACATGATGGTGAAATCAGAAACGAGAGTTGGGCATATTGAGGCATTGGAAAGGTTCCTTCAGAGAGTTGACAGATATAACCTGCGGCTTAACCCCAAGAAATGTGTGTTTGGGGTGACATCAGGGAAATTGCTTGGTCATACAGTGGGAATGGGCGGAATAGAGGTAGACTCCGAAAAGATCAAGGCAATCACAGAAATGCCTGCACCGAAGACAGAAAAGGAAGTCAGGGCATTCTTGGGAAAGATTCAGTACATCAGTCGGTTTATTGCCAAGTTGACATCGGTATGTGAGCCTATCTTCAAACTGTTGAGAAAAGATCAGCCAGTGAGATGGAATAAACAGTGTCAGACCGCCTTCGACAGAATCAGAGAGTACTTGGTGAAGCCACCCGTATTGAAACCTCCGAGGCCGGGTAGACCTTTGATATTGTATTTGGCTATAGAATCAGAAGCATTGGGGGGTATGATGGTACAGGCAGATGAGACAGGGGTAGAACATGCAGTTTATTATCTGAGTAAGAAGATGCTCCCGTATGAGGCTCGATATCAGGAGGTTGAGAAGATCTGTCTTGCAGTGGTATGGGCTTCCAGAAAGTTGCGACATTACTTCCAGTCTTACAAGATCCAGGTGGTGGCAAAGGAGAATCCTCTGAAATATCTTCATTCAGTGCCTTCACTAGTGGGAAAACTGGGCCGATGGTTGGTATTGTTGACAGAGTTTGACATTGAGTATATATCACCTCCAAAGTGATCAAGGGACGAGCAGTAGCGGATTCTGGCATTGCAACCTGTTGAGGGGGATCAGTATAAGTTTGAGTTTCCAGATGAAGAGATCCAAGCAATAACAGTTCAGAGATGGAAGATGTATTTTGATGGAGCAGTGAATTACAAGGGAGCCGGAATTGGGATCGTGATAGTAACCCCCGAGGGAGAGACTTTGCCTTTGGCCAAGAGGTTGACATTCAGAGTGATTAATAACATGGCCGAGTACGAAGCATGTGCTTTTGGTTTGACGACATTGATAGCCTTGAAGGCCGGGAGTGTGGAAATCTACGGAGATTCTATGTTAGTAGTCCAGTAGATGCGAGGAGAATGGGAATTGAAGGAAGAACGGTTGAAGCCTTACCTTTTTCACCTCAGAAAATTGGCACAGGATATCCCCGAGTGTAAGTTTCAGCACCTACCGAGGGAAGAGAATCAGATGGCAGACGCATTGGCTACACTAGCAGCGACTTGGGAAAATCCAGAGAAGTTAGTGATGAGACCGTTGGTACTGACAACAGCAAGTAAACCTGTTTATGAGATAGAAAGAATTCTGGAAGTTGAGGTTGACGACGGTAAACCTTGGTATTGTGGACATTCAGAGTATCTGGAACATGGTGAATTCCCGAAGGGGCGGGCAGAAAAGACAGAATAGCCATTCAGAAGTTGGCTTCCCAGTACGTGACTTTGAGAGGGGAACTGTACAAGAGGCAGGCAAACGGTATTCAGTTGAAGTGTTTAAGAAAGGAAGAAGCTCAACATGTAATGGAAGAAGTACACGCCGGGGTATGTGGTCCGCACATGAACGGGTTGAATCTGTCCCGCAAGATAGTGAGACAAGGTTTTTTATTGGTCAACCATGGAAACAGACTGCGCGAAGATGGTAAAGCACTGTCATGACTGTCAAGCACATGGTAATTTGAATCACTTACCGCACACAGAATTACACGGGTTGTCAGAGCCGTGGCCTTTCTCAGCATGGGGAATTGATATGATTGGGGAAATTCGACCAAATGCATCAAATGGGCATCGCTTCATAGTGGTGGCAGTAGATTACTTCTCAAAGTGGGTGGAAGCCGAATCCTTCCGTAATGTTACAGCGAAGCAGATGGCAAAGTTCATAACTCGGAACCTCATTTGTCGGTATGGTATGCCGCATCATGTAGTGACAGACAACGGGGTCCAGTTTCAAGGAGAGACGAAGGCAATGTTACAGAGGCATGAGATAGGCCACCACAAGTCATCACCGTACAGGCCGCAGGCAAATGGGGCAGTTGAGGCAGCCAACAAGACTATAAAGACAATTTTAGCCAAGATGACAAAAATTGTAGAGATTGGGCCGAGAAATTACATATGCTTTGTGGGGGTACAGAACATCAGTAAGAACAGCAACAGGGTCCACACCTTACTCCTTGGTTCTACGGAATGGAAGCAGTATTGCCAGTAGAAGTGGAAATACAGTCCCTGAGGGTATTGCAGATGCAGAATTACCGGAACAGGAATGGGCCGCACAGAGATTTGATCAGTTAGCACTGTTGGATGAGAAGAGAACGAAGTCTTTGTATCACATGCAGTTGTATCAGAAGAGACTAGCCCGGGCATTCAACAAGAAAGTACGTCCCACAAAGATCAGAAAAGGTGATTTGGTACTTAAGCAGTCGAGGCCGTCGACGACGGATCCGAGAGGGAAATTCAGGCCTAACTGGGAAGGACCTTACATCGTTCAGAAAGTCATGGGAAATGGGAGCAGTGAAGCTATCAGACTTGGAAGGAAACGAGTTCACCGAGCCGATCAACGTAGACAGATTAAAGCAGTACTTTGCCTGAGGGAGAGAAGACTGAGCAGTCACCACAAGGATCGACAGAAGATCTAACCCAACGGAATAGGGAATCATTCATGCATACACGTAACGTTGCATTCTCTTTGTGTTTGTTTCTGTTTTGTGTTCGCAGGTTCAAAGAAAGAAGAAAGCGGCAGGAATGAGCCAAGCAACGTCAACGCAATTTCAGTTTTTGGGTGAGTCCCAAGGGGCGAGGCCCACATCAGCTTGGGGGCGAGGCCCATATCATGTCATCTCCAGGTATGGAGACACATCATCAGTTCGAGGGCGAGGTCCCTATAGTCAGCGGTGTTGGGTCGAGGTGCCCAGGGTCGAGGTGCCCCCGTTGTCAGTTGTAGTTCCGGGTCGAGGTGCCCAGGGTCGAGGTGCCCACTACATCATCAGTTCGAGGGCGAGGTCCCTATAGTCAGCGGTGTTGGGTCGAGGTGCCCAGGGTCGAGGTGCCCCCGTTGTCAGTTGTAGTTCCGGGTCGAGGTGCCCAGGGTCGAGGTGCCCACTACATCATCAGTTCGAGGGCGAGGTCCCTATAGTCAGCGGTGTTGGGTCGAGGTGCCCAGGGTCGAGGTGCCCCCGTTGTCAGTTGCAATTATTGGGAACGCGTCCCAGGATCGAGGTCCGCTGCAGTACCAACTCAACTCGAGGCTGCAGCCGAGCCAGGTAAGTAAAATGCATTGCATAACTTTGATAGGATTGTTCAAAGTCACACACTATGCACAAGTCCCATCAAAGTGGGGGCGACTGTAGGCATTGCATTTTCGCATGTGAAACCCGATGATGAGCCTCATTTGGAGGCACTACCTTTTGAGTCACGAAAGCCGCGGGAACGGATATCGGAAGGGGAAATTCAGAATAAACAAGCTTACTGTCTTCGTTAGTGCTGCGTTCGCTACTTCGTTCGAACGGAAACAGATTGCGGGTGTTCGTGTCGCGTTCGAGGAAGCGTTCGAATGGTGTCGGTAATTCTGGTTTTGCTGCTAGCCTCACACCCAGCCCATTTAGCTCCCAAAAGCCCATAAAACACATCCCAATTAAATAAATAAATATTAATATTAAACATTAAATAAAATATTTAAACCATTTACCAATTAAATAAAATATTTACCTAACTTAAACTAAAACATACCTAAATTAAAAATAAATACCTAACTAAAATCAATCCTACCAATTAAAGCCAATCATATATTTGACTTCCTAATCTAATAAGATAATTACCACATAAAATATTTGTATTCCTAAACCAACACAACATTAAATATTACAACTTCCTAAAATAAAATATTTTGTCCCCCCTCAATCTTGTGTATACCTTTCTCATCTCTCCTAATTTGGAAACAAGATCTCTCCTTGTGAGACAAGGTGAACCCTAGACATCTTCTATATAAACAACCCCCTACCCAAGCCATTCTCTCCTTGACAGATAATTCACACCCAAAACTCTCTCGAAATCTCTCTAGACTCTCTAGCTCTCTGTACACACCCAAGACTAACAAAAAAGAGAAAACATCACACGCATACACAAGAAGAAAACAAGAAAGCACCCACAAAACCACCCTCCATAGTCGAATCCAAAGCACCTACACCACCCTCCATAGCCGAATCCAAAGCACCTACAACACACCCTCCATAGCCGAATCCAAAGCACCTCAACCACCATAGCCGAATCCAGAACACACCAAACTCGCCCTTAGCCGAATCCTAAAACACGCCTAAACAACCTCCTAGATTACCTTAAAACAGCAGCCCAAATCCTTAAAAAAACAGTAACATAAAAAACTGCATAGATAATCTTAAAAATAATCACATACCACTGCACTAAAAGCCACACAAACTTGGAATAGTTCATTGAAAACGTTAAAACAGGTGGCCCGTGCAGTGAGCAGCAAGACAGAGGCCGAATAGGAGCAGAACGGAGTTCGAATCGCAAGCAAAACAACAAAGCAGTGAGCTAGGACGCTGAACCAGTGAACCAGAAAAGTTGCGGAGCTTTACCCCTTCCGATCTTCGTGAAACGCGAGTCCAGAGACGGCTTAAAAGGTTAGACCTGAGGGTATCTTTCACACTTGTTTTCCTTTTCCGCATTACTTAAGTATTACTTGTATGATTGTCATGTTGAAATGCGTGTTGTGGTCTTTGAGTAGATAAATATGCATGAATTATGAGATGTAATATGTTGTGGGTATTGGATGAATGAGAGATGTGTCAACTCTCGCGGTATATCGGATGGAAACCCGGACATAAATTTCATAGCCGATTCTGAATGGACGGTAGTATGATCTGTACTCGGGCCACAACTCCACGTACCGCTTGGGTAAACGGCACCATCTTTCTTTCGTTGTGTTGCTTTTGCTTATTTAGTTTTCTTTACTTGAATTCAATATGTTGTTTATTTATGCATGATCCAATCAAGCGCATGGGCTTAGTGAGTTAGTCCAAAGGTCCTCCATTTGGGAGATAAAGAGCCGAAAAGGCCACCTTTGTGACACTACTTCACCGCGCCGGTTGATGTGTGTTCGGTTGGATGCAAGATACGTTCAATCGGGCATACTTAGTTGATGATTATTGAGTTTATCTTTTGTGTATGGTTCAATCAAGCGCATGGGCTTAGTAAGTGGAATGAAAGATCCCTTATGGGGAGGGTTTAAAACCCGTTACCACGATGCTTTGCCGCGCCGGTTGATGTGTGTGTTCAGATTGGATGTAAGATGTGTTCAATCGGGCATACTTGGTTGATATGATTGGTTCTATTCTTATATGTGTGATGTGACGCGCATGGGCTTAGTATTTGGTCTAAAGGTCCTCTCTTTGAGAGATCAAGAGCCCAAAAGGCCACATTTTACGGCAGTACTTCGCCGCGCCCTTTTATTTTGTGTTTATGTATTAGTCCCATTTCATGCATCAGGTCTGTTCCCGTTCGAAGCGTTTACGAACGCAACTCGAACGCGCATACATTTTGCCTTATCATGCATCAGGTCTCATTTCCGTTCGAACGACGTTAACAAACGCCATACGAACGTGAGCATTCTGTCTCATTTCCGTTCGAACGCGTTAACTAACGCCATGCGAACGTAGCATTCTGTTTCATTTCCGTTCGAATGCGTTAATAAACGCCATAGAACGTGAGCATTCTGTTTCATTTCCGTTCGAACGCGTTAACAACGCCATAACGAACGTGAGCATTCTGTTTCATTTCCGTTCGAACGCGTTTACGAACGCTACACGAACGCGCACACAACTGAACTGAGTCCTCTTCATTAGATTTTATGCATAGTTTTCCTAGTAGCTATCTCCACATGTATAAATGCAATATGTCAATGTATTACAATTCATATGCTTATGTCATGATACATTTGAGTATTATTCTTGCTGGCGTATATCGGATGGAAACCCAGACGTAATTCCGTAGCCGATTCCGAATGGATGGTAGTGCGGTCTGTACTTTGGCTACAATACCACGTACCACTTGGAAAAATGCCCATATGTGTTCTTGTATGGTTAATATGTGTGCTTGTGTTTTCCTGAATGTGATATGCAAATAAAGTTGTATGTTCGTTGCTATCTTGATATATGTTAAGCATGTAAATTTAAAATGTGAGATATATGTGAAATGCGTACATAAGTTTTATTTTACATATGAGAATTTAGAAGCATGATACTCTTGGAAATAAGTGTTACTTAAGCTTGATTAAATTATTACATAAATCCTTTCATTACAAGTGACATAAGTAAGGGACCATTCCGAACCCAACAGTTTGAGGTCTTCCCTTGCGAGGGGTGAGTGCGGCCTTAAATCTTTGTCCCGGTTCACACCGGGTGGCGACTCCATGTTATTCAGTAAGGCCGCGAGCCTAGGAACGGCGTCGCCCAGGTTCTGTGTTCCTACAGCCGGTTAAGAATATCCTTAAGTGTCTTAGACGAACTAAAGATGCTTTCTTAATCTATGGAGATGTTGAACTTGAGGTAACTGAGTATACCGTTGCAAGTTTCCAAAATGACAAAGACGACTGTAAGTCACAATCCGGGTACATATTTTGTTTGAATAACGGAGCAGTAAGCTGGAAATCATCCAAGCAAGAGACTGTTGCCGATTCAACAACAGAAGCAGAGTATATTGCTGCAGCTGAAGCAGCAAAAGAGGGAGTTTGGATCCGAAAATTCCTAATTGGATTAGGAGTAGTTCCGTTAACAGCTGAGCCCGTTCCATTGTATTGTGACAATAACGGGGCTATAGCGCAGGTTAAGGAACCGCGGTCTCATCAACGATCCAAGCATGTTCTTCGACTTTTCCATCGTGAGATCATATATCGTGGCGATGTGAAGATCAAGAAGGTCGCATCAGATGACAACCTTGCAGATCCGCTAACGAAAGCTATTCCTCAGTAAAAGTTTGAGCGACATGTACATAGTTCAGGTATTAGATGCTTGAGTGACTAGTTATAGGCCAAGTGGGAGATTGTTAGACAATTATGACCCATAGTGTCACTATTTGTAAAAGACATTGTGGTTTTTGTACAAATTAATTATGTAGCAATGAAATTGCATTTTATCATTTTGTAATTTGATAACTTAAATATATAAATGATAAAAGTCCCTATGATTAGTTCCGGATTATAAGATATGAGACAGTATCAATCCATAAAGGTTTAATCATTAAATATCCCTAGTCGTAGTATTATCGAGACTGGACATCGATAATGCGGAATAGACTAATATTACACTTGTGCATGTTATGGAAGTGTAACATCATAGTTCTCAAATATTTAAGTATTGGATACTTATGCAAGTGTGATAGGAGGTTGTGTTTACCGATAGTACGGAAACAGCTTCGCTCTGGATAGACCCCGCGGAATCCCATTGGTAGTATGACTATGTGTCTATGGGAATCCGCATCAGGGTAGGTGTATTTGGTCTTAACCTGAGACTTGCATCGCTAGTACTTGCGACAATCAATACGCTTTGGTTTTGGTCGTCCAGGACTTTAATAGGTTCTATGTACGCCTTGTTGGACAATTATGACCCATAGCGTCACTATTTGTACAGATCACGGTGTTGTTGTACAAATTAACTATGTGACAAAGGAGATTGCATTCTTATCATTTGTGATTAGATAACCTAGATATATAAATGATAGGAGGTCCCTGTGATTTGTTCCTGGACGGAGAATGATATGAGACAGTATCAGACCACGAAGGATAAATCATTAAACATCCCTAGTCAGAGCATTATCGAGATTGGACATCGATGAATGCGTAAAAGACTAGTATTACACTTGTTTGCGTTGTGAGGGCACAACGGCATAGTTCTCATATATTTGGGTATAAGATACTCATGCTATTGTAATAGGAGGTTGTGTTTGGCCGATGGTACGGGAAACAACTTCACTCTGGATAAGACCCCCTCGGAATTCCATTGGTAGTATGACTATGTGTCTATGGAAATCCGAAATCAGGGTAGGTGTATTTGGTCTTAACCTGAGACTTGCACCGCTAATACATACGACAATCAATATACTTTGGTTGACGTCGTCCAGGGCTTTAACCGGTTTCTGTGTACGCCAATTCTGGGTATATCGAGAATCATAGTGTGTTGGGTGTGATGTCAAGACGGAAGTGTCACTCCAGTCATATGGAGTTAATGATCGCACAGGGATACAGAACTGGTTCTCTATATAAGGTTGCAACCGTCGGGATAATATGACTTGGTCATGATTATCTGATTTCAAAGAGACTAGTTGCTTGTACTCCGATATATGCTTCGTACGGGGCAGACACTGTACCAGCCCCAGGCCTCGCATGTGATCATCCGATACTGGACAGAAATACGCAATACTACATATACTACGCCTGATACAGATCCTTTATACCTGAAAGGATATTTCCAGAGAATTGGGGAGGCATGGCGCTTTGCTAGAAGCCAACCTTGTCTTGTAATTCGGTATAAACGTAGTACGAGGTACATACGTGTTCGGATAGTCCGACGACCGAATTTACTACCAACATATCCGGGGATCTCATGGGTCGCTTCCCAAAGATTCACCGATGATGTATAACTCGCACTCTAAATTAATCTGGGTTTAATTAGATGAGAGAGAAAATTAATCTGGGATTAATTACGGAGATATTTTATCTGGGATAAAATATCATTTAAAGAGAGATAACGGTTAATTTGGAATTAATCGATAAATTAATATATTTGATATATTAAATGAAATTGGATTTCGACGCGGAATTAAAATTAGATTTTAATTCGGGCGAACGAGTTAATTTAGAATTAATTCGTTAGCGACGTGAATAGTGACTTCGCTAGGCGTAATCATTTAATTACGACGCAACGGAAAATTCGTTAATTTGGAATTAGCGAACCCGAGCCCGAGATTATTT
Organism: Zanthoxylum bungeanum; assembly: GCA_019454045.1. Classification (NCBI taxonomy): domain Eukaryota; kingdom Viridiplantae; phylum Streptophyta; class Magnoliopsida; order Sapindales; family Rutaceae; genus Zanthoxylum; species Zanthoxylum bungeanum. The sequence continues at coordinate 107,544 of SKCR01030507.1, forward strand.
GCGAGCACATTCGCATTTCGAATTCGAGTGCGGCACGAAAGTCACATCAAGCGTCAAATCATTAGTCACATCAAGCGTCAAATCAAATGTCACTTTGAGTGATGTGACATGTTGTCACTTGATTGAGTGATGTGAGTGATGTGAGTTGTTGGAGTGGTTGGAGGCTTTGATTGTTTGACTTTTGAAAGCCAAAATTGTGTATATGTTTTAATTAAATCATTTACCAATTTTTTTAAGCAACAACGCTCCTTCTTCTTCTCTCAATACACGCCCAAAGTGGGCTGTTTCTCCTCTCTCTGCAGCAGCTCAAAACCGAGATGTGGGAAGCATAGAGTGATGGTTTTCAAGCAAAATCATCAAGTGCTAGCACACTATGAGATATGCGAAGGTGATAGGGAAGTCCACCCATGAGTCGGGAATCACCACGACGAAGCTTGGAGCTTGGAAATTGATTCAAAATGGCCAAACCAGTGAGCTTGGACAGTGGACTGCCAACGCCAAAACAGTGAGCAGAAATTCAATTTTTGTTCGTCAAATCGTCGCTCAACCGCTCGATGTAAGTATTCTGCGATTTCTCGAATGTATTCACTTATATTTCATGCTTGATTTGTGATCCTTGGGACCCTTAGAATCGCCAACAATGGTATCAGAGCTTGGTTAAAAGCATGAAATTCATTTACGGCTTAAAATTAGGCAAACTTGATTCTGAGCATGATTTATCAAATTGGATGGATTAGTATGTTTAAATGTGTTTGAATTAAGGATTGATTGGATCAATTTGTTGAAATTGTGTTTGGAACAAATTTCCCCAATATTTTGGTCATGGCCGAATTTGATGCCCTATTTGATGTCTTTGGATTTTTGATTTTTGACAATTGGATGTGTTGGAAATCATTCGGGATGATAATTTAATGTCGATTGTGCGTTTAATTGGATTGAAACCGAATCGGACAAAATTCCCAAATAGCCGAGAGTCAAGAAGCATGATTGGGTTTGATTTTTTGTTAATTTGTGTTGGACACTAATTGATGTAGATGAGCATGATTAATTAGACTAATTTGTGTTTTGGAAATATTGATTTGGGTGATTAATTATGTTAATGCACTTTGATTAATTAAATTGTAAAATTGGATTTTAGTAATTTAGTTAATTGGGCTAATTTTGGAAATTGGGCTTGAATTGTTGTAAATGGGCTAAATGAGCTTTGTTGTACAAAGTTGGGTTTAGGTAAATTGGATTGGATCCAATTGGGCCCAAAACCGCTTCCATAAAACCCAAATGCGACTTAATGAACCTTTAAAGTTTAATTGGGCCTAATGGGCCAAGATTAATTTCTAGGCTTATGGGGTAACTCCCGGATTGGATTTTGGTTATTCGGTTTGACCCGAGTTGACCAAAAGTCCACGCCTTGAGAAATTAATTAAAAGCCCATTAGACTTTAATTAAATTGATGTTGGACGTTAATCAGGCTTAAGACCCGTAACGATTAAATTTGGAATTTAAGTCGTAAAGGTTCGTATATAAAGTGTGATATTTAATTTGGAATTAAAAAGTGAATTAGAATTAAATACAAATTGAATTGGATTTAATTATGTAGTTTAATTTAATTCGAGAATTTTTACTTTGAGTACTTATTCGCAAAACGAGTTTGACTCGAGCAAAATCAAATCGTTGTTTGAACATTGGATGATCATTAATTATCAGATTAATTAATTTGATTAGATTGATTGATAACATGCTTGTGTGAATACATGGTTGCGATGCATGAATAATGTATATCGGATGGATATCGGATGGGTGGGACAATTTTAGAAATTGTGTAATAAATTTGATTTATTAATTGGACCTGCGTGTCCAGCCTTATCACCTCTTATTCTTTGTATTCTCTTCTCACCTATTCCCTTCAATGTAAATGAGGTTTCTTTAGAAGTGTAGTGTAACGGGTAGAAGGCATATTTGTGCTAGAGGGAGAGAGAAAGGGAGAGATTTGATCTAGGATCAATGTGTAAAGTATCCATCCGCATATCATTATTATTTTTTATATGCGCTTTATTATGTGTTTAGAATGCATGTTTAAGGGTGTCTGATGATGAGACCTTAACAAAGATAATAAATTAGTTGCCAATTTGCACGCGAAAAACCCTCGCATAATATTAAGCGTCTTTCCTTCCATTGAGTGATTCTCACTCAAGATCTAAGACGACATTGGTTTGTTGGCCAAAGTCAAGGCCTTTGTCTGTCGAGGATGTGTTTGAATCACGAAGGCTTTGTTACATGTCAGTGTCTTGTCCAAGTTGTGGTTTGTTGGCCAAAGTCAAGACCACTTCTTGTCCATCGACATTGATTACGAAGCTTTCCATGGTCAATGAGTCGCGCTTGACTGGGATCACTAAGTTTGTTGTGCCAAAGCCAAGGCTTAGTTGATTCAGAGGAAAAAGGTTAGGCAATATATTGGATGTATTGGCATATATGAGATATATGTTTCGGACTTGGATGTCCCCCTACCGGATCTAGGAATTGGATTGGATCCAATCGATCTTAGAGATCTACCTAGTTAATTATCATACAATTTGTTGGTCAAAGTCAAGATTGTGTGATATTTAAAGGGATCCTAGCCCACTAGGAAACGCAGTTTCCCGAGTACTCAACATAGGGTTAGAGGCTCGCCGAAAAATAGTGGGAGGCAAGAATTGAATTCGCAATATTCGTTCAATTACTCGCCATACGCGCTCAAACAAATATCATTCGTCATATAAATTAAATGTTAGTTGGACTAATATTTAAATTGTTGTTTTAATAAACAGTTGGACTGTATTATAGTTGATTATATAATTGGATTATAGTAATCAATATATTTGAATTAATTAATTTCAATTAATAGTTGATTTTATAGTTGGACTATAGTAATCAATATAATTGAGGTTAATTGATTTAAATTATATTTGATTGTATAGTTGGACTATAATAATCATTATAATATATAGTACCACAAATCATTGATTAAATAGTTGGACTATTAAAATCAAGATAAAATTGAAAGATTGACACTTAAAACATAATCCTAGGGAAAATTTATTTAAATGGTTTAATTTTCAAATTGGGAATAAAATTTCAGGATGGTCCTGGAAACTAATAATTTATTTTATTTGATAAAATAATATATTAAGCCTAAGCCCGGAGTTAAGCAAATAGTAGAGCATAATCTTTGGAAGATTATGTGATGATAACTTAAGTGCTTGATCCATTATACTTACCGAAGTAGACTCCTTAATTTCTGAATCAGAACTAAGGATTAGATCCTTAAAGTATGATAATGAAATTGAAGGATCTTCATAAATCTATACTCAGATTTTAGAAGTACTAATATTGCAATAGTAAACTCTTGGAGAGTTAATGACTATTCCCAAGGAGATAAAGTCAAAATTTACAATTAGGCAAGTGGCGCAAGGCGCATCTTACTTCGATATTCTAGAAGGCCAAGGCTTGGCCAAAGGCTTCTGGAATGTTGAAAATGGCAAAGGCAAAATCATTATCATCTTCTAGGAAGATAAATGACATATCCCAAAATGTCTGCCTAAATTGTGGCAAACGGGATCGCGGAAGCGTGACTGCCGTTTGGACAATGCAGACATGAAGGAATTGAAGACGAGCAAGGCTCTGACTTCAAATATGTTTGTCAGATTATGTTCACTACTAGTATTAAAATTGGATTTTAGATACTTAGTGTGGTACATAAATATATACTGATGTTCAGAATCTGCTATGAGCAGGATTAGGAAACTGTTATAATGTAACTAGTTTGACTAGATACATTATCTTTATATCAGTGTTTTACCCGCTGCGGGTGAACCTTTATATTCTAGAACACTAAAGTGTTTCATTATATAAAAATGATATTAAGATAAACACATTAGATGTGAATAACAGAATTTATATTTTGAATATAAATAAATCTCAAACGTATATAATGACAAACAAATAGCTCAAACTGATTTGATCAGAAGAAACATATTGTGGCATTGTTGTCTGGGACACAATCAAACAAGACTCGTATATCCACACTTTTGAAGAGTGGGTACTCGGACTGATTTGATTCCAATCAAATAAAGTCTACGAATCCAATTTATTGGGCAAAATGCCTATAACACTATTTACTTGGTAAAAGTGTAAATGCCACCAATCTGTTAGCCCTAGTTCATAGTGAAGCAAGCGGGCCCATGTCTAGCTAGGCTAGATGTGGATATGAATATTTCGTGACCTTACAGATGTGGCATCGCGTTATGGTTATGTGTTTCTTTGAAACACAAATAGGAAACTTTTACAGTTTTGACACAAAATAGACAAACAGATCGGCTATAGTATTATACCGTCACGGTAAGACCGTAATGGAAAATACTTAAGCAATAAGTTTCTCATATACTTGAAAGAGTATAGTATTCTTTCAATAAGGACTCCTCCCGGAACACGTCATTTTGACTGTGTGTCCGAACGAATAAACCGAATTTTGTTGGACATGATAAGGTTAATCATTAGTCGCTCTGAGCTACCATTTCCTTCAACGGATAAGCATTAACAGTGCAGAACTTATTTTGAATAAGGTTCCATAAAAATCTGTTTGACAGATTTCGTGCCAATTGTAGGTTATCCTAGGGATAGCATACATATTGTACTTATACAACTCACGAGAGAACAATTAGATTGTTGCTCACCATGCGGTTTTCCTAAGAGGAATACCGATATGCAGTGGTAAGTGGGAGGATAGTAAAACTCGATGAAAATCAGAGTAATACTATTCCAGACATTCATTCCTAATGGAACACAAATAGTTCATCAAGGATGAAACTATTACCATTAATCTTCGTATACACAAGAACCACGTAAGTCGGAGAGAGTCAAAAAATAACATGGGGTATGGGTTTCTGATCTCACCTCATAAAGATGCCTATCTTATTGAGGTATACCAACTGACTACGAATGAGGAAGTGATACAAGGTATCGACTCCCTATTATGGTAAAGTGCCATATGATTCGAAATGGATTCCATGTATATCAACATGTTTAGAACTAGTTGATATACCACAACGCATTGTGCCTATTGGTACTTATAAGTCTTCAATGAAGACGTACATGGATGGCAACATACCAACGTACTAAGCTAGGCTTGTAGCGGAAAGGTATCGTTATCAACATTGTGTTGATTACAATTCAACCTTTAACTATTGCCACGGTAAATCTATTTGGATAATGCTTGCTAAAGCTGCATGTTTCATGTATGAAGTATGACAACATTACGGGAAAATCGCTTTCCTGAAAGGGAAACCTTTAGGAGGATGTTTACAACATCCTAACGATTTTGTCATACCAAAACTAGCAAACAAGGTTTGCAGGTTATTCGATCCATGTTTGGATTGAAGCAAGCATAGGTTCTTGGAATTGTCGTTTTGATGTAATCATAATGGTTTATGATTTAATTCAAAACGAAATGATTCTAGTGTATATAAGAGGGTTAGTGGGAGCACACTGCCAATCGTTGTCCTGTAAATAATGATAATATATCATTTCTCGAAAATGATATTCCCATAAAATAACTATCGGCGAAAGCTTGACTTTCGATAAAACTCTCCGAGAAATCGTACATTGAAAAATGTACGTGACCTGGTGTCTCATACGCTTTGAGCATATGGATTCACAAACAGGCCAATCCGAGTGATAGTCACTGGATTGAAGTTAAAAACATCTGTTAGTATCTTAGAGAACTAAGGATGCTGTCTTAATCTATGGAGAAAGAGAACTTGAAGTGACTGAGATCACTGAAGCAAGTTTCCTAACCGATAAAGACGACTATAAGTCGCAAACGGTACTATACAGTTTGAATAACGGTACAGTGAGCTGGAAATCTTCCAAGCAAGATACTGTTACCGGATAAACAACAAATGTGGGTTATTACTGCAGCTGAAGCGGCAATAGAAGCCTTCTGGGTCGATAATAAATCTAATTAGATTAGATATAGTTCTGTTAGCAGCTGAGCTAGGTTCGAGCACAGGCTAAAGAATTAATGGTCTCATCAACGATCCAGCTACATACTTCGACTATTCATCTGATTCGTTCGGATCATACATCGTGGCGATGTGATGATCGAATAAATCGCATCAGATGATAATCATGAAAATCCGCTGACGAAAGTCTTTCATCAGCAATTTGAGCCAACCGTACATAGTTCGGGTGTCAGACACTCGAGTGACTGGCTATAGGCCAAGTGGGAGATTGTTGGACAATTATGACCCATAGCGTCACTATTTATACAGATCACGGTGTTGTTGTACAAATTAACTATGTGACAAAGGAGATTGCACTCTTATCATTTGTGATTAGATCACCTAAATATATAAATGATAGGAGGTCCCTATGATTTGTTCCTGGACGGAGAATGATATGAGACAGTATCAGTCCATGAAGGATAAATCATTAAACATCCCTAGTCAGAGCATTATCGAGATTGGACATCGATGAATGCGTAAAAGACTAGTATTACACTTGTGCGCGTTGTGAAGGCACAACGACATAGTTCTCATATATTTGGGTATAAGATACTCATGCAAGTGTAATAGGAGGTTGTGTTTTGCCGATGGTACGGGAAACAGCTTCACTCTGGATAAGACCCCCTCGGAATTCCATTGGTAGTATGACTATGTGTCTATGGAAATCCGAAATCAGGGTATGTGTATTTGGTCTTAACCTGAGACTTGCACCGCTAATACATACGACAATCAATATAGTTTGGTTGAGGTCGTCCAGGGCTTTAATCGGTTTCTGTGTACGCCAATTCTGGGTATATCGAGAATCGTAGTGTGTTGGGTGTGATGTCAAGACGGAAGTGTCACTCCAGTCATATGGAGTTGATGATCGCACAGGGATACATAACTGGTTCTCTATATAAGGTTGCAACCGTCGGGATAATATGACTTGGTCATGATTATCCGATTTTAAAGAGACTAGTTGCTTGTAATCCGATATATGCTTCGTACGGGGCAGACACTGTACCAGCCCCAGGCCTCGCATGTGATCATCCGATACTGGACAGAAATACGCAATACTACGTATACTACGCCTGATACAGATCATTTATTCCAGTAAGGATATTTCCGGAGAATTGGGGAGGCATGACGCTTTGCTAGAAGCCAACCTTGTCTTGTAATTCGGTATAAACGTAGTACGAGGTACGTACGTGTTCGGATAGTCCGACGACCGAATTTACTACCAACATATCTGGGGATCTCATGGGTTGCTTCCCAAAGATTCACCGATGACGTATAACTCGCACTCTAAATTAATTTGGGATTAATTAGATGAGAGAGAAAATTAATCTGGGATTAATTACGGAGATATTTTATCTGGGATAAAATATCATTTAAAGAGAGATAACGGTTAAATTGGAATTAATCGATAAATTAATATATTTGATATATTAAACGAAATTGGATTTCGACGCGGAATTAAAATTAGATTTTAATTCGGGCGAACGAGTTAGTTTAGAATTAATTCGTTAGCGACGTGTTTGACTTTTGAAAGCCAAAATTGTGTATATGTTTTAATTAAATCATTTACCAATTTTTTTAAGCAACAACTCTCATTCTTCTTCTCTCAATACACGCCCAAAGTGGGCTGTTTCTCCTCTCTCTGCAGCAGCTCAAAACCGAGCAGTGGGAAGCATAGAGTGATGGTTTTAAGGCAAAATCATCAAGTGCTAGCACACTACAAGATATGCAAAGGTGATAGGGAAGTCCACCCATGAACCGGGAATCACCACGATGAAGCTTGGAGCTTGGAAATTGATTCAAAATGGCTAAACCAGTGAGCTTGGACAGTAGACTGCCAACGCCAAAATAGTGAGCAGAAATTCAATTTTTGTTCGTCAAATCGTCGCTCAACCACTCGATGTAAGTATTCCGCGACTTCTCGAATGTATTCACTTATATTTCATGCTTGATTTGTGATCCTTGGGACCCTTAGAATTGCCAACACGCCTCTTCTGGGTTTATTGAGAATCGTATTGTATTGGGTGTGATGTCAAGACAGAAGTATCACTTCAGTCATAGGGAGATGATGATCACGCACGGATACAAAACTTATTCTATATTGTGTTACAACCATCGGGATAATATGACTTGGTCATGATTATCCGATTAAAAAGACTAGTTGTTTGATATCCGTTATATGCTTCGTACGGGGTAGACACTATTCCAGCCTCAGGCCATGTATTTGACATCCGATACTGGATCGCTATACGTAATACTACGTATACTACGCCTGACAAAGATCTTATATTCCATTAAGAATATTTCTGGAGAATTTGGTAGGCACGGTGCTTTGCTAGAACCCAACCATGTCTCGTAAATCGGTAAAAACGTAGTACGAGGTACGTACGTGTTCGGATAGTCTAACGATCGGATTTACTGCCAACATATCCAGGGATCTCTTGGGTCGCTTCCTGAAGATTCACCGATGACGTATGTTTCGAACATAATTAATCTTGGATTAATTACAGAGATATCTTATTTGGGATAAAATACTATTTGAAGAGAGAGAACGATTAGATTTCGACGCGGAATTTAAATTGGATTTTAATTCGGGCAAACGAATTAATTTAGAATTAATTCGCGAGCGGCGTGAATAGTAAATTTGATTTAATTACGTCGCAACCAAAAATTCGTTAATTTGGAATTAACGAAACCGAGCCCAGGATGTGTTTGCGAGGCCACTCCGATTTTGAATCAAGTGCGGCCACAAGTCACATCACTCGTCACATCACATGTCACTTTAGTGATGGATGTCAATTCACATTTTTGGTGAGTGACAACTAGTCACTATTCATGATGGAGGTGGTTGTGAGCCTTTAATGCATTTTTGGCTCCAAAATTTGGTTTGACTTTTTGAAAGCATATACCAAAATTTGGTAAAGCATTTTTTATTATTGTTTTTAGAAAACAAATACCAAAACATAGAAATATCTCTCTCTCTCTCCCAATTAGGCCAAAACCGTGAGCCTTAAGAACAAGAAGCAAAAATTGTTTTTCTTCTTCACTTGCTAGCACACTTCAAGAATCAATACAAGGTGATAGGGAAACCATCTCAAGAGCTTGGAATCCTTACGAAGCTTGGAGCTTATTCATCTTCTTCAAAGAACCTCCTTGGCCGAAACTTCAAAGGATCAACAAGGGAGGAAATTTTGTCTTCATCACATCTCAAAATCCGTTCATTGTAAGTATGATTCTGCCATCCTTTTTTGAGTATTCATTCTTTTCAATGCTTAAATATGATCTTGGGACCACATTAGAAACCAACAATTGGGAAACAGAATGTATGGGGTTTATGGGGTTTGGTTAATGAGCTTGGTGAGAAGGGAACAAATAGGATATTGGGAGTTTTTGTAATGGCTCCAAGGGGAGCGCTTGTTATTTACAACCAAATGCGTCAAAAGGGTAACTACCATTTAGGCATTATCCTGTTAATTTTCAAGGCTTGTACATCTCTGACAAGCCTTAACTACATGAAGGTTTTGCATGCTGAGACTATCAAAGTTAATACATATACTGAAGTAATGTGGGGAACTTCATTGATAAACATGTATGCTAAATGTAGCGATACAATTACCTCACATAAAGTGTTTGATGAAATGCCTGAGAGAGTGGTTACATGGAGTGCGATGGTGGGTGGGTACTTAAAACATAGGAGTAAATATTTTGCATTTAGGTTGGTGATGTGGAGTGGATTAACAATGGATACAAGGAAATTTTTTCAGAAATCATTGGCAGAGGCAATTAAGCGAGAGAGTGGTGATCTTGAGCAACAAATTTCAAGTGATGGACTTGGGGACAAGTCCAATGCTACGATGCTAGGAATTGTTAGGGACCGAGGTGCAAGAGAGAAGCATGGTGTCACTGAAGTAGAGGATGGGCCTGAGGACATGGGAGCAGCCCACGCCTTTTCTAGGCCTCCAGTGCAGTTTGTTTACAATAGAAGGAAGAACCAAGGCTTGCTGGAACCTAGGGGTGAGAGGGACCACTGACATGTGACGTGGCAGTAATTAGTTAGGAATTGTAATAGGAATGATTGGCATGTACATAGTGGTTATATTATGGGAGGTGGTGTGCGTGTGTGGGTATCTTTTTGTGAAAATTATCTTTGGGTGGTTTGTAGGGAAAACCTCTGCTTGGCAGTGGCCATGGGTGCTTGAGTTTTTCATTGTTTGTTAGAAATCCCAGCCGTGACTGGTGAGGTTGTGAACCTGAGTGACTGTTTGTTTCCTTTGATTTTCTGTAAATATTTCGAGGTAGTGGAAGAATGCAATAGTAAAGTAGTTCGTTCTCTACTTTATTTGCTTCTGTTTCTTATTATTATTTGATTGTTGGTTGCTGTGAATTTGTTTGGCATACAAAGGTACGATTAATCATTGCCAGCTTAAGAGATTAAAAATTGAGTTCTAACAGATAAAGTTTGCATTCCAGAGATTATTCCTTCACAGACAACACAACAATAGAATATACATCTGATATTCATCATTATATTTTTTTGCATAAGAAATGTGAAGAATCCTCGATTACTTCTTAGGATTTGCAAATTTTTTATCTGGAGTGTGCTTATGTTAGTATTTCAAGGAACTACTGTATATGTGACAATGAAGATCATCCAAACCTGTTCGTTGGAGTAGCCAAACTTAGAGAGGTAGTCAATGACATTGAGGATTGCACGGTTGTAAGCAACAATTGCATCAAGGTAGTGCTGCCTTCCACTCTCTTCAACACTAATTTTATTGTATTGGTATCAATATATCATACTTGTCTAAGAAGGCAGACCTTGATTGATGGTAGGTTTGCAAATGAAATGAATGTGAATGCGAAACCTCAATCAATTTTAGAGATTATAGATCATTTTCTTCAAGTTCTCTTTCCCTTTCATTCCATATATTCAATAGTTTCATATGTTTTTTTTTTAATATATATTTAGAAAAAGCATATAATTACCAAGAGAAAATTTTTGGAATACTAGGAAAAAAAAATAGTGTGAATTGTTTATATTCAAGCCATCGAATATATGCTTGAGGTGTAATGACTCGTTCTAAGATTAAAAGAGAAAAAACAAGACACTTTCCTATTAATATAGGTTCACACCAAGATCTGCATTAAGTCCTTATATTTTGCCTTAATGATGGATGTAATTATTAAGCTAGACAATTAATCGAAAACCGCTAGCAAAATTGTTCCAAGAGCAATTTTTGTTTAATTGGAAATAAATGATGATTAATTGAAAATTAATCTTGATGGGTAAAATTGACATTTTGCATGACTGAGAATAGAAAATTTCCAAACTATATCTTTCAAAATGTTCCGAAAATCACTAAATCATTCACTGATGATTAAAAAAATGTCAACCAATCTAAAAGTTCTATTATCCCGATAATAATTACTTTTAAATCGAATATTTTTTTCTCCATTTTTTTTCATCGTTTATAATGGAATACCTCTCTTTTTTCCCATAAATTCATCAATTAAAATCCAAAAAAAATTGAAAATTTGAAAAATAAATTAAAAATTGAAATCAGACAATTTTTGAGAATTTATAAATCGAAAACAAGTCAATTAATTATTCAAAATCGCTCGTATATCGGTGTCAATTTAAGTCGTTCAAAATCTACAGGGTCAAATCACTGAACTACCGATGTATGATTAAGTATCGATTGATCAGTGATTAAATAGCATTGTTACTAGAAATATCCAAGATGTGGTGCCATAGTGTATACTCTTTGTTGTAATATTGTATTGGTGGATGAGTACAAAGAAGTGGATAAGCTAAACTTGAGTTGTGGATAAAAAATTTAGAAACTAAAGGCCTTCAACTAAGTAGATCAAAATTGAACACATGGTATGTGAACTTAACAAAGGCTGTAGAGATAATGTAGCATAAATAAAAATCGGTGACCAACCAATCTCAATAAGTGAGTGTTTTAAGTATTTAGCTACAATCATTCAAAAAGATGGGGAAATATATCAAAATTATACTTGATGAGCATTCGATATCTCTATATTTATTGCCCCTATATTTACATTTTGTGGGTTAGGGTTAATTTGAATTTTATAAGCGTTTTGATGTATTTTTAGTGTGATTGGTAGGTCTATTGCATAATAAGACCAAGTCGGACTCATCGAGTGAAAATCATCAAAATCAAAGTGAAATCGAGCCATCTTCCATACCTCAGGAGGCGCATCTCAACGTAACCCTATGCTTCTTGACGCACCCTAATGTAATTTTAAGACATAATGTGAAGTTGGTGACTCATCGCGACGCCAATTGGAGTAGCATGTGTCGAGACACAACCTATCATGCGTCGCGAAGTGTCCAATGAAATTTTTTAGGTAAAATATCACGTTACCGTGGCGTCGCGACGTAAGCCCGATTCCTGCATTAGAATTCAAATCTCTTAAAAAAGAAAGCTCTCATTAGCCCCTATAAAACGAATAAGTCCGGCCTAAACCTAAAGAATCATACTTTTAGAGAGCACAAAGCAGAAAAGAAAACCCAGAGCAGGCAAGAACTGGATTCTCACCCTAAACAAAGTGTAGCCTAATGGTATTTAGTTCAAACTTAAACATTTAGCTTAAATAAGTTGTTAGTTCGAATCCAAATGGGTGCAATTCATGAGTTTAATTTTGATTATTACTGTTATTATAGTATTAGAATTTTCTGACATTAAATTTACTGATATCATAATATCAGTAATATATATGTTATTTTTCTAAAAAAAACTAGAAAATGGTATATTTATTTACCTTTACCAACACTTTTTGAAATAAGCAGCTAACAAAATGTCAATAAAGTTTATTTTTGGTGTTGTGCATATCCTTAAATTTTTAAGGATAGAAAGTGGCTTTCATTTCAATAGTCCAAAATGACTTTTATAAGTGACCTCACATATTGCGACTGTGGGGCCCGCCTGCTGTGAGAGAGAATGCATATACACCCGGCACATGATATACCACATCCACATATTGGTTGGTATCTTGAAGATATTGCGCTGGCGGTTCAAGCTTTTGTTTTGTTCTCATAGATATAGATAAAATGTTGCTCTCCTTAGCTTTATTTTATTGGATGGTCCCAGAGTCCCAGCATCTGTTCTCATAAATTGACCTGATTGCAAGTTAAATGATGTCCCTTGTTTGAAGAATGGTCTTGATTTCTTCGCAGGGCTAGCTACTAGTTTTTGTTAGGATTGTGATAATACTCGATTCTGATTGAATTGATGCCATTCTTGGCATGTTTTATTGGGTAACAGTCCTATATAAAAGAAATTAGAGATAAAAATAGGATAATATTTATAAATAATGGAGTTTATGCAATAATCATCAAATCATTTAAAGTCCCAGTCCTAGCTGAAAACTAAGGCCTTATTAATCAAAAGATAGAAGAATCTAGCTAGTTGTAATCACATTCTGGGATCCAAAATGCAACTTTTGACATGCGCTATGTTCTGGCTCCAGGGTTCTTTGTGGTGGGCAAATTTCCATCATAGGAGCATTTTATAACATCTGGTTTTCTCACTACCCGCGGTCCGACTGGCACCTTGCTGGTTCTTGGACGAATATCCTGCAGGCACAACTTCTGTTAATATACCTTTAAACATTATAATACATTTTTCATTTTCATTTAACTGTCTTTGTCTTCATGAATTGTCTATAATTTGATTATATGAAATTTCTTAGAAATGGAGAAAAGTATAGCAACCTGATCAAATATAGCTAATGGGATTGCAAGGGTCGCAACAGCATTGGGAGAGTCAACTATCCCAGAGATCCTTCCTTCACATGGACAGCATGATAACAGTAGATATACCTGACAGTCACCAATCAGTAATGTGACAGAATCCTCACTTATTTCTTAATAATTTCTGGAGAAACTTTATGTGTGACAATGAGGGAGAATCAAACCAAACCTGTTCTTTGGAGTAGCCAAATTTAGAGAGGTAGTCGATGGCATTAAGGACTGCACGTTTGTAAGCAACTGTTGCATCTAAGTAGTGCTGCCTCCCACTTTCATCGACGCTGATCCCCTCAAATACCAGCCATTCTGAGAATCTTGGTTCAACAGGACCTATTTCAAAGATCGGATTCACATGAAGAGGAGTTGGACCCATTGGTGTAAGGTACTCTTTCATTCCGCATCTTATGATTTCACACCTGATTACAGGATATCAAATATCATACCTAGGACATTAACTGAAGAATAAATGGAACAATGAAAATAGCTGTAGTGCAAAAAATAGATCAAACACTTGCAAGAGGCTACAATGTAGTGAATTAAATTTTGTGTCTGAGGCATAGTTATTACAATATGAATAATATGGCAAGCTATGAAATAGAAATTATACTTGAGATCTAGAAAGCCACTCATCTCGATTGCCCCACAGAATGAGACTTCACCATCACCCTGAGAAAAGTGCATGTCACCGATACTAAGATTTGCTCCATCCACGAATACTGGAAGGTATATTTTTGAGCCTCTACTCAAATTTTTGATGTCACAGTTTCCTCCATTTTCTCGTCCTGGAATTGTTCTCGCAGCCTCCCCAGCAATCCTTCCCATTCAGGAGTTCCCTCTTCGATCTACACTTGCCCATCACATATTCACAAGTTAGAACAACAAATCTTTTCCCAATTTTGCATACATGTATGTTTTCTCTTTTGTTGTATGAGTATCAATATTTCATACTTGTCCAAGAAGGCAGCCCGTGGTTGATGGTAGGTTTGCTAATGGTCGTGAATGCAAAACCTCGCATAATTTTAGGGATTGGAGACCAGTTTCTTCGAGCTCCCTTTCCCTTTCATTCCATATGTTCAAGAGTTCCATTGATGGTGCAGTTCCAATTATTCCTGGGTGAGTTAGACCCGGGAATCGTACCCCTGCATATAGCATATGAAACTATATTATGACAGATAATCACATACACATTCAATTTTCTTTCAAAATATTTATGCACTAGTATGTATCTTGAAGATTTTTAAAAAATTATAAGAGCTATAAAAATCACCCGGTATATGAGGAGAGTAGGCATAAATTCCTTCAAAATACCAAATAGCTTTGGTTGCGCTAGGAAAATGATCAGTCAAAAAACCACCTCCATTTTCCCTATCAAAAGTTGCTGAATAGCCCCATTCATCTCCCGGCAAAGGACCCAAGTTCAATATTTCGACCACAAGAAGATCACCTGGTTTAGCTGGAATCCCATTTTCATCCACTACTGTAATTGGTCCACTGAGATTATGCACCTGGTGAAGAATTAAAGATTAATTACACTGTCTTTATAGTTTAAGTCTAGGTTGCACGGAAACATAAATGTGATACAACAAGAAACGAAAACAGAAAACATCATTTTTCTATAAAAAAATTATGACACGAAATGCTGGAGGAAGTTTTCGGAATATTTCCATTTCACCTTCGTTTCAAAAAATCGAAATCAAGGGGATAATTCGTTTTTGTGCTTACTAGGTTCAAATAATTATACACATAACTAGATGCTTACAGTGGAGAGGTCTATGGTTTTGACATCAATTGCAGAATCACTATCTTTGATAAGACCTCCAGTCCAATCCATCATTTCTACTCGAAATACCTCACCAACTTTAACCTCTGCCACTGGAGGAATCTCAGGGTGCCAACGATTGTGAAGAGTTAGCTTTTGGTCCCATGGTTTCTTCTTCAAGTCTATTGGCACTACTAGTCTTGGAGTTGGAGGAGCCATTGATCAATCTCAGAAGTTGCAGAGAGTTTCAAGACTTGTTTTTTTGGGTTGTTTTATTAGATTAAACAAATTCGGTTCATTGTAGAAATGAAGTCGACCATCGGATACTTAGTAGCTTACTGACAAATGGGAGAGACAATTTTTTCCGTTGACTACCCCAGGACATTGGATTTTATTAATGTTGACGGCTGTGGCTCCTAATCCAGGGAAAAAAACCTTGCACCTTAGAATAGAATCGAGTCTAGCTACCTTTCGGAGACTGAGTAGGCCCAGAGTGCTCGTTGGGCTTTATTTTTTCGTTCCAAGGGTAATATAGGAAATTAACCCTCGAACAAATCTCACTCAACACTGAATTTGTTTTGTTAGTTGGAAACCAAAACAAACTTAGCAAGCTGATAAATAAATCACAGAATTTACGTGGTTCGGCGGAGAGTGGCTCCTACTTACGTCCACAGAAGAAATATGAGTGTATTTTATTATTGTTTGGGGTCAAGACCGACCGAGTTACAATGGGAAAATAAAATCACAAAGTGATAAATACCTCGGGTCTTACACAAGCCTATTACAATTCTCTCAAGGAGTCGAGTGACTGACTATGGTGGCCTCCGACGGCTCTGCTCTGCCACCTCCCTGCCACTGTACCGGCTTATGGCAGCTGGAAGGGACTTCTTCAAATAAGAATTGTTGCTTCTCCACAGTCATCATTAGCCTTCTAGAAGCTTATCTTCTCACTTAGGACATACGTCACATAACTCCAATACAGGTCGGCCTGTGATCCCATCTTCATTCATCGGGTCGGCATACTGAGGCAGATGATCCTGATCAAAGCTTTCACTAGCTCTCTCAACCAGGTTGGGTTGACACATAATGACTTCATCGGGCCGGTTTCAACAAACTCTCAGTAAACCCCAAATCCATCACTTTTCATGAGATCGGGTCGGCTTCAATGATTGCCATGCCTTCAATAGATTCTATCATTGGAACAACCCCTCTGGATCACGCGGTCGGGCTCCTTTGTCAAACCCATTCTATCTCTCCGGGACCTTAGGCCTTTATCATCCATTTTTGGCCAAGTACAATACCTATTCCACCCCTTCTCGATATTTGAACCTTCATTGGGGTAAAAAACTGTTAGACATTATGTCCCATAGCGTCACTGTTTGTAAATGATATTGTATTATTGTACAAAATTAACTATGTGATAATGAAATTGCCTTTTGCCGTTTTGTAATATTATTTACTTTGATATATAAATGGCGAAAGTCCATATGATTAATACCGGATTGAGATGATATGAGACAGTATCAATCCATAAATGTTTAATCATTAAATATCCCTAGTCGGAGTATTATCGAGATCGGACATCGATAATGCGGAATAGACTAGTATTGCGCTTGTGCACGTTGTGAGGGCACAACGGCATAGTTCTCATATATTTAAGTATTGGATACTTATGCAAGTGCGATAGGAGGTTGTGTTTTACCGATGGTACGGAAAACAGCTTCGCTCTGGATAGACCCCGCGGAATCCCATTGGTAGTATGTCTGCGTGTCTATGGGAGGCCGCATCAGGGTAGGTGTATATGGTCTTAACCTGAGACTTACATCGCTAGTACTTGCGACAATCGGTAAACTTTGGTTTTGGTGGTTGGGGACCTTAACCGGTTCTGTGTACACCTCTTCTGGGTTTATCGAGAATCGTAGTGTACTGGATGTGATGTCGAGATGGAAGTATCACTTCAGACATATGGAGGTGATGATCACGCAGGACACAGAACTAGTACTCTATAAAAGGTTGCAACCGTCGGGACAATATGACCAGGTCAGGATTGTCCGATTTAAAGAGACTAGTTGCTTGATGTCCGATATATGTTTCGTACGGGGCAGACACATTTCCAGCCCCAGGCCTAACATGTGATCATCCGATACTGGATCGATGTACGCAATACTACGGTATACTACGCTTGATATAGATCTTATATTCCTATAAGAATATTTCTGGAGAATTGGGTAGGCATGGCGCTTTGCTAGAAGCCAACCTTGTCTTGTGAATCGGTAAAAACGTAGTACGAGGTACGTACGTGTTCGGATTATCCGACGACCGTATTTACTGCCAACATATCCGGAGATCTCTTGGGTCGCTTCCCGAAGATTCACCAATGACGTATGATTCAAACTCGATTAATCTTGGATTAATTACGGAGAGACTTTATCTTGGATAAAGTACTATACATAGAGAGAGAACGATTAATTTGGAATTAATCGTAAAATTATTATATTCGATATAATAATCGAAATTCGATTTCGACGCGAAATTAAAATTAGATTTTAATTCGGGCAAACGAGTTAATTTAGAATTAATTCGTTAGCGACGTAAATAATAATTTCGCTAGGCGCAATTATTTATTTAAATTCGATTTAATTAACGTCGCGACGTAAGTTCGGTATTTCGGAAATATCGAACCCGAACGCGTGAGTGCACGTGGGCCCACTTTCATTTGGAAACGTGTGGGGCCCACATGACACATGTCATATTATGCATTATTTAACTCTAATGCATTGCATGGAGATAGTGTACAATGCACTCAATGGTTTTGCATGGAAATTGAGTGTTTGACACTCTAAGCCATTGCATGATTTGTGTCATAAGTTTATTATTAATTTAATAAATATTATGGCATAAATATAAATTGATTTTTTGTAACAAAAATCATTAAACTCTCCTCTCTCTCACATTGCCGAAAACTACATGCAGTTTTGGGCTCTCCATTTCTTCAATTTTTGTGGCAAGATTTGAAGAAGTTGTGCATTCAAAATCACAACAAAGGCTAGCACCTTCAAGGGATCATACATAGGTGATATGGGAAACTAATCCTTGAGCTTGGAAGGATCAAACTCGACTTGGAGTCCCTCTTTTCTTCTTGGCCGAGAGCTTCACTGCACAAGGGAGGAATTTCACATCATCTTAGCATCCATTTTCAAGTATTGTGAGTATGATTCCGCCATACTTCAATTATTGTTCATTCATTATTTATATATTTTGCTTGTTCTTGTTGATCTTGGGGCTTGGTAATAGAAACCAACAATTATAGAGCTTAAAGAGCATGCAAATATATTAGGATGTTATTTGGGGAAAATTGTATGAAGCATGATTTGATGAGTTTGCTTGATTAAATATGCTTAGATGTATGTTATTTAGATTATACATCATCAATTTCATGGAAAATAAATTGGATTAATTTTTCCAACCCAAATGAGGCTTGGCCGAATACATGCAAGCATATGGACTAGATGATTTTTTAATTTTAAGACATTAGATGACTTGAAACAATATGGAATGATGATTTGTAACTCGATTGGATTGAAAACGAAATCGGAACCATTTTAATCACCTTGGCCGAATGCTTGATGGAGGATTAGGGACTTGATTTTTTGATTAAATAATGTTGGACATATATTTAAGATAAAAATATGATTAATGGATTAATTTGATATTTTGGGAATATTGATTTAAAGGATTAATCATGATAATACACTTTAATTAATTAAGTTATAAAATTTGGAATTTTAAAATTTGGTTAGTTGGGCTTAATTTTGAATTGGGCCTAAAACTATTATATTTGGACATAATGGGCTTGGTTGGGCCAAGTAGATTTGGACCATTTGGATTGGATCCAAAATGGGCCTAAATCACACCATTTAAGCCCAAATATAATAAATGGGCTTTTATGTTTAATTGGGCCTTATGGGCTTGATATTGATTTTATGGCATATGAGGGTGATTCCTTATTGGGCTTGGTAATTGGGTTTGACCCATACATTGACCAAAACCCAAGCCTAAAGAAATCAATTGAAAGCCCATCGGACTTTAATTAAACGGACATTAGATGTTAGTTGGGCTTTGAGACCCGATTGTATTAGATTTGGAATCTAAGTTATAAAAGCACAATAAAAGTGTAAATATTTAATTTAGAATTAAATAATAGGATTAGTATTGAATACGACTTAAATTGGATTTAACGAGTAGTTCGATATAATTCGTGAATTCATACTATAAGTATTTATTCTCAAATTGAGTTGGACTCGCGCAAATGCAAACAATTGTTTGAACATTGTATTGTCACCTAATTAAAGACTAATTAATTGGATTTGATTGGTTGTATAACATGCCTTGAATGAATGAATGTGGATGTGATGTATGAATAGTGTATATCGGATGGATATTAGAAGGGAAGGGTAATTTTAGAAATTATTGTAAATTTAGAATTTATAAATTGGACCTGCGTGTCCAGCCTTTCTCTTATTGTCTCTTTGTATTCTCTTCTCACCTAATTCCCCTCAATGTAAATGAGGTTTCTCTTATTGTATATGTAATTGGGTAAGAGTAGAATAGTGCTAGCGGGGAGAGGAAAGGGAGTGATTTGTTCTAGGAACAAGTTGTTGTTCATATCCATCCGTATATCGCTATTACTTTACTTTACGCGCTTTATGATGTTTTAGAAGCATGCTTAAGGGTGTATGATGATGAGACCTAACAAAGATAAATTAATTGGTTGCCAATTACGCGAAAAATCCCTCAAACAATATTAAGCGATTTTCCTTCCATTGAATGATTCTTGTTCAAGATCCGAAGTTGGCATTGGTTTGTTTGGCCAAAGTCAAGACCTTTGTCAATCAAGGATGTACTTGAATCATGAGAGTTTTGTTGCATATCGGTGTCTTGTCCAAATCGTGATTTTTATTGGCCAAAGTCAAGATCACTTTTTGTCCAATGACATTGATTACGAAACTTTCCTCGTCAATGGGTCCCGCTTAACTGGAATCATTAGGTTTGTTTTTGGCCAAAGCCAAGGCCTAGATGATTCGGAGGATAGGGTTAGGAAAATGTAATGGATACATTGACATTATACATATGTTTCGGACTTGGATGTCCACCTAACCGGATCTAGGAATTGGATGAGATCCAATTGATCATAGAGATCTACCTAAGTTAAATAGCATACAGCTTTTATTGGCCAAAGTCAAGGTTGTGTGTTATTTAACGGGATCCTAGCCCACTAGGAAATGCGATTTCCCGAGTTCTCCACAAGAGGGTTAGAGACTTGAAGAAAATAGTGGGAGGCTATTATTGAATTTGCAATTTCGTTCAGATACTTAGCCTTACGCGTCTTTCAAAATTATTTCGTCAATATTTTAATAATTAGTTGGACTAATATATTGTTATTTTGCTTGTAACAGTTTGACTGTACCCATAACATCGTTGACTTTATAGTTGGACTATAGTTGTCAAGATGACTGGCAAGGGTAATGTCCGCGACATAATCATGGGCGATAATGTCTTCAAAGGGACAAACTTTGCCGACTGGGAAATGAACCTCAAGATAGTGCTTGGGGCTGAGAGGGTGCTGTATACTATTCAGAGACCTCTCCCGCCTAAACCCACTGAGCCACTGGAGCTAGAGTTATGGAAGACTCATAGTGACGATTGTGACCAAGCTCAGTCAGTTATGCTAGCTGCAATGACCCAGCATTTCAGACGCCAGAACAGGGACTTGGATCCCTATAACATGATGGCAAGATTGCGTGATCTCCACCGCACCAACAAGCGGATGGAGAGGTACGAGCTAGTAAGGAAACTCTTCCGCTCCCGGATGACAGACGGCGCATCAGTTGAGGCCCACGGGACTCAAATGATCGCTGACATAGATGAGTTAGCCAAGATGGGCATTGTCTTGGAGGCAGAGTTGACGATTGATATGCTATTACAATCGCTACCCGATACTTGGAAACAAATCATCATCAACTATAAGTTGATGGACACTGACGACACTCTTGGAGAGTTGTTGTCCGTGCTGAAGGAGTCCGAAAAGGAACTCCTAAAGGGGAGCAAGCGCGAGGCGCATTATGCATCGACCTCTCATGCGCCAAGGGCTGGGCCCAAGGCAATTGGAGGTGCGAGGAAGAAGAAGTTCAAGAACAAGGGCAAGGGCAAGTTGACAGTGGCTTCTAGGAAGCCAAAGGACAAATCTCGCGACATCTGCCTCAACTGCGGCAAGAGGGGTCACTGGAAACGTGACTGCCGAATGGGCAAAGGGCAGAGGGAGGATATCAAGGCTGGCAAGGCTATCGCCTCTGGTATGTTTGTTATTGAGATAAATATGAATACTTCTAGTTTTAAAAATTGGATTTTTGATTCTGGTTGTGGTGCTCATATTTGTACTGATGTGCAGGATCTGCAGGATAGCAGGGTGCTGGCATCGGGGGAGATGGATCTACGGGTCGGAAACGGAACACCAGTTGCTGTTTTGGCCGTAGGGACTTTTGTTTTAGAACTGCCCTCAGGGCATGTACTTAAACTTTTGAACTGTTATTTTGTACCTAGTTTAACTAGGAATATTATATCTGTATCCTTGTTAACCCAGCAGGGTTACACTTTTGTATTTAGAAACACTGGGTGTTATTTATATAAAAATGATGCAGAAATTTGCACAGCTGTTGCAAATAACGGTCTTTATATTTTGAATATAAATGAATCTCCTAAAATGACAAACAAAAGGCTCAAAAGGAGTAATCTAAAAGATGAAGCTTATATGTGGCATTGTCGTCTAGGACACATCAACAAGACTCGCATATCCACACTTTCGAAGAGTGGGTACTTGGACGAATTTGATCCCAATTCATATGACGTCTGCGAATCTTGTCTTTTAGGCAAAATGCCTAAATCACCTTTTAGCGGTAAAGGTGAACGTGCCACAGAACTGTTGGCTCTCGTTCATACTGACGTATGCGGGCCCATGTCTAGCCAGGCTAGAGGTGGATTTCACTACTTCGTAACCTTCACAGATGATGCATCTCGTTACGGTTATGTGTATCTTATGAGACACAAGTCGGAAACTTTTGAGAAATTCAAAGAGTTTCGACACGAAGTGGAGAAACAAACAGGGAAGAGTATTAAGACATTACGGTCAGACCGTGGTGGCGAATACTTAAGTTATGAGTTTCAAGATTACTTGAAAGAATATGGTATTCTTTCACAGTGGACTCCTCCTGGAACACCGCAATTAAACGGTGTGTCCGAACGGAGAAACCGCACCTTGTTGGACATGGTAAGGTCAATGATGAGTCGCACTGAGCTACCAATATCCTTCTGGGGATACGCATTAAACAGTGCTATACTTATTTTGAATAAGGTACCGTCGAAGTCTGTTGAACAGACTCCATATGAGATATGGACAGGAAGGAAACCAGGTTTCTCTTTCCTGAAGATTTGGGGATGCTGGGCATATGTTAAACGTTTGGAAGGTACCAAACTTGAACCCAAATCTGATAAATGCCTTTTCGTAGGATATCCTAGGGAAACCAAAGGATATTACTTCTATCACCCACAAGAGAACAAAGTATTTGTTGCTCTACAAGCATTTTTCCTTGAGAAGGATTTTAAAATGCAGTGGTAAGTGGGAGGAAAGTAGAACTCGATGAAGATCGTAGTGATACTGTTCCTGGCAATGAATCAACGACGGAACAAGAACAGACCGTCCGGGATGAGTCTGTACCACAAACTTCACATACACAAGGACCGCGTAGGTCGGAGAGAGTCAGAACAGTACCTGAGAGGTATGGGTTCCTGATCTCACCTCATGTAGATATTAATCTTATTGAGGATAATGAGCCGGCTACGTATGAGGAAGCGATACAAAATATCGATTCCGCTTTATGGCAAGAAGCCATGAAGTCCGAGATGGATTCCATGTACGCCAACCAAGTTTGGACACTGGTTGATGCACCAGAAGGCGTAAAGCCTATTGGATGCAGATGGATCTTCAAGAAGAAGACCGACATGGATGGCAACGTACAAACGTACAAAGCTAGGCTTGTAGCGAAGGGGTATCGTCAACAATATGGTATTGATTATGACGAAACCTTCTCACCCGTTGCCATGATTAAATCCATTCGGATAATGCTTGCAATAGCTGCATATTTCGATTACGAGATATGGCAGATGGACGTTAAAACCGCTTTCCTTAACGGAAACCTTTTGGAGGATGTTTATATGCAACAGCCTGACGGTTTTATCGTACCTAGACTTGCAAACAAGGTTTGTAAGTTAAATCGATCCATTTATGGATTGAAGCAAGCATCACGGTCATGGAATCAGCGTTTTGATGAGATCATAAAAGAATATGATTTCGTGCAAAACGCAGATGACCCTTGTGTATACAAGAAGGTTAGTGGGAGAGCACTTACTTTTATTGTCCTTTATGTCGACGACGTATTGCTTATAGGCAATGACATTCCCATGCTAACGTCGGTGAAAGCTTGGCTTTCATTAAAATTCTCCATGAAAGATCTGGGAGAAGCAGCCTTTATTCTTGGAATAAAGATCTACCGGGATAGATCTAGAAAGCTGCTTGGACTCTCCCAGAGTACATACATTGATAAAGTGTTGAAGCGATTCAACATGGAACAATCCAAGAGGGGATTGGTTCCAATGGTACGTGGTACCTCTCTGTCTAAGGACATGTGTCCTAAGACTCAGGAAGAGAGAGACAACATGAGTCGGATACCGTTCGCCTCGGCAGTCGGATCGATCATGTATGCCATGATATGTACACGACCTGATGTCTCATATGCTTTGAGCATGTGCAGTCGCTATCAGGCCGATCCAGGTGAAGGTCACTGGATAGCAGTTAAGAATATCCTTAAGTATCTTAAACGAACTAAGGATGCTTTCTTAATTTATGGAGGTGGAGAACTTGCGGTATCTGGGTATACCGATGCAAGTTCCAAACCGACAAGGATGACTACAAGTCGCAATCCGGGTACATTTTTTGTTTGAATAACGGAGCAGTGAGCTGGAAATCTTCCAAGCAAGATACTGTTGCCGATTCAACAACAGAAGCGGAGTACATCGCTGCATCTGAAGCAGCAAAGGAGGCAGTTTGGATCCGAAAGTTCCTAATCGGATTAGGAGTAGTTCCGTTAGCAGCTGAGCCCGTTCCATTGTATTGTGACAATAACGGGGCTATAGCACAGGCTAAGGAACCAAGGTCTCATCAACGGTCCAAGCATGTTCTTCGACGTTACCATCTGATTCGGGAGATTATACATCGTGGCGATGTAAAGGTCGAGAAGGTCACATCAGATGACAACATTGCAGATCCGCTGACGAAGGCTGTTCTTCAGCAAGTTTTTGAACGACACATACATAGTTCGGGTATTAGATGCTTGAGTGACTGGCTATAGGCCAAGTGGGAGATTGTTAGACATTATGTCCCATAGCGTCACTGTTTGTAAATGATATTGTATTATTGTACAAAATTAACTATGTGATAATGAAATTGCCTTTTGCCGTTTTGTAATATTATTTACTTTGATATATAAATGGCGAAAGTCCATATGATTAATACCGGATTGAGATGATATGAGACAGTATCAATCCATAAAGGTTTAATCATTAAATATCCCTAGTCGGAGTATTATCGAGATCGGACATCGATAATGCGGAATAGACTAGTATTGCGCTTGTGCACGTTGTGAGGGCACAACGGCATAGTTCTCATATATTTAAGTATTGGATACTTATGCAAGTGCGATAGGAGGTTGTGTTTTACCGATGGTACGGAAAACAGCTTCGCTCTGGATAGACCCCGCGGAATCCCATTGGTAGTATGTCTGCGTGTCTATGGGAGGCCGCATCAGGGTAGGTGTATATGGTCTTAACCTGAGACTTACATCGCTAGTACTTGCGACAATCGGTAAACTTTGTTTTGGTGGTTGGGGACCTTAACCGGTTCTGTGTACACCTCTTCTGGGTTTATCGAGAATCGTAGTGTACTGGATGTGATGTCGAGATGGAAGTATCACTTCAGACATATGGAGGAGATGATCACGCAGGACACAGAACTAGTACTCTATAAAAGGTTGCAACCGTCGGGACAATATGACCAGGTCAGGATTGTCCGATTTAAAGAGACTAGTTGCTTGATGTCCGATATATGTTTCGTACGGGGCAGACACATTTCCAGCCCCAGGCCTAACATGTGATCATCCGATACTGGATCGATATACGCAATACTACGGTATACTACGCTTGATATAGATCTTATATTCCTATAAGAATATTTCTGGAGAATTGGGTAGGCATGGCGCTTTGCTAGAAGCCAACCTTGTCTTGTGAATCGGTAAAAACGTAGTACGAGGTACGTACATGTTCGTTCGGATTATCCGAGCCCGTATTTACGCCAACATATCCGGAGATCTCTTGGGTCGCTTCCCGAAGATTCACCAATGACGTATTGATTCAAACTCGATTAATCTTGGATTAATTACGGAGAGACTTTATCTTGGATTAAGTACTATACATAGAATTATTTATTTAAATTCGATTTAATTAACGTCGCGACGTAAGTTCGGTATTTCGGAAATATCGAACCCAAACGCGTGAGTGCACGTGGGCCCACTTTCATTTGGAACGTGTGGGGCCCACATGACACATGTCATATTATGCATTATTTAACTCTAATGCATTGCATGGAGATAGTGTACAATGCACTCAATGGTTTTGCATGGAAATTGAGTGTTTGACACTCTAAGCCATTGCATGATTTGTGTCATAAGTTTATTATTATTTAATAAATATTATGGCATAAATATAAATTGATTTTTTGTAACAAAAATCATTAAACTCCTCCTCTCCTCACATTGCCGAAAACTACATGCAGTTTTGGGCTCTCCATTTCTTTAATTTTTGTGGCAAGATTTGAAGAAGTTGTGCATTCAAAATCACAAAAAGGCTAGCACCTTCAAGGGATCATACATAGGTGATATGGGAAACTAATCCTTGAGCTTGGAAGGATCAAACTCGACTTGGAGTCCCTCTTTTCTTCTTGGCCGAGAGCTTCACTGCACAAGGAGGAATTTCGCATCATCTAGCATCCATTTTCAAGTATTGTGAGTATGATTCCGCCATACTTCAATTAATTCATTCATGTATTTATATATTTTGCTTGTTCTTGTTGATCTTGGGGCTTGGTAATAGAAACCAACAAAAACCACCATCAACATATGTCCCATAGTTCTCGGTATCAACGAGTTGGTGATTTGATGACGGGAACTTCATAAA
The DNA here is from genome assembly GCA_019454045.1 of Zanthoxylum bungeanum. Classification (NCBI taxonomy): domain Eukaryota; kingdom Viridiplantae; phylum Streptophyta; class Magnoliopsida; order Sapindales; family Rutaceae; genus Zanthoxylum; species Zanthoxylum bungeanum. Next base: position 134,455 of record SKCR01030507.1, read on the forward strand.
TTATGGTGGTGTAAACCGATCCAATGTCCTCGGGTTGTTGGCCTCTTGGAGAATGTTATATCACTTTAACTATTCCCAGGACCATCATGCTCGGGACAGGCTGTTCTATATACTTCCAAAGATGCCATTTTTGTGATGATTGCCTCTCTTTCATCGCCATTTGAAACGAAACTCATAGGGTTTCTGAAACGTCCTTAGAAATATGCGATGGCATAATATTATTCCTTAAATGGCCATCACATCCATCAAATCCATCTTTGTTTCAAATCCCAAGTGTCGCCCATCTGTGTCTTGCCCGCTAAAACTTGGACGGTTGAGATTAACCGAGCACGTAGCTTCCCTCTAAGCCTTTGATCTAAACTCAACGACAGTGATTGACCCAACACGTGTCACTAATCCACCACTTTCACTCCATTTCAACGATCAATATCAGCCTGAGCAGCTTATTTAAGGGTCACGTTCACTCGTTTCCTCACTTTTACCAACTTCATCTTCCTCAAAAAGCTCTCAACAAGAACTCAAGCGCTCTCTGCAACCTCAAGCCCTCTTAACAACTTCATCACTTCAATTTTTGTCTTCAACATACAAGTAAGTGCTCTTGGATCTCTCTCTTTACTTTTCGCACCTGGCATGCTTTTCATTCACAACTGATGTGCAATGAACATGATGAATGTATGTCTTGTTTGATAACATGCTCTGGGGTTTTTTTTGGAGGGGGGTATTGCGATTTTAGGTTTATATTGTTGCTATATAGGTATATTTATTTATTTATGATGTTGAATGGTTGTGTGATTCTCGATTTTGCGATGGTTTTAGGCTCACATTGATAGGTTGGGTTGGCTTTCTGTGTTTGGTTATGTTATTGCTTGTAAATTTATTGTTTCTCCATTGTTAGGGTTTTTAGAGCTTTCTAAGGTTAGTCACTTGGTACATATAAGCCCATATAATTTGTAAACAATGATTAGTTTAACTTTACTAACCGTAAGCCTCAGATCATCCATTTTTAGGAATGTCAGAATCCGACACCTCCTCAGTAACTCCCCTCGACATTCTGCCTCCTAATGTACCTGCCCTACGTCCAACTGAGCCAGTTGATGTGGGAACCTCGGGCTTAGTATAACCCATCGACTACACCATCACTCCAACCCTCTCAGGGGAAGAAAACCAGTCCTATTATAAAAGAGTAGTCTGACCCGAGCCAAACCCTCATGCCTTGGACTTTGTCAATCTGGATATGGACAAAGTATTTACCATCACCAGTTCTGAACTGTATCAGCTTAGGAAGAGATTCATCACTTCTGAGGAAGTGAGCCTGAGCGTTTTAGAAGAGGATGATCTGACGAGCCGACCAAGTAGTGGTCAAGTTCCTATCTGCATGGCCTTATTTGACGTGGGTCTACGCATGCCCATGTAATGATATTTTTCCAAGATGCTGGCTGCTATGAACCTAGCCTTGTGCCAACTCAACTTGAATGCATGGACGGTGCTAGCCAGGCTCTATGTATTTTGGAGCTGAGGTGAGCTGGGAGAACCATCGATTGAAGATATGAAAAGGTTGTACCAAATGAATGCCAACCCGAAGGAATATAAGAGTGGGTACTAGCTGTCCCTCTATTCCAGAGGTAAATCCTTGGTTACAAACCTATCAGTCACCAACAAGAACTTCAAGGACAAATGGTTCTGGGTTGGGGGAGCATGGGGTGAACACAATATAATCTTTGGTCAAGAAATTATCGTGACGACGTCTTCAGCGTTAGAGGTAACAACCCGACATTCACACCTATTCTTCCTTATTCCCATATGATTTTCATTCTACATTCCACTAACATAATTTTACCATTTTTCGCATGCTGGGGTGATCCTCCCAAAATTCACCGCAAGGTTAGGGCGATGGTGAAACTTGTATCTTAGTTTGCAGACCACTACAGAGACATCCTCAAACTTTCCTCAATTGCCTATGCCGGTTACATCCCGATGACCCCTCCACTAGATGAAAAACAGTCTGGTAAATATTTACTAATTGACCAACCTCTTTTCATTTTTTTTCCGCTGTTATTTATTATTAGCTCTTATATTTTATAATTTACTAACCCGAGCTTCAATTTATTGTTTCTAACCTTGTATTTTTCTTGATACAAACATGTCTGGAAAAAAACTCACCTCTCTGTAAATTACACGGGATGCCAGACAGCAAGCCCAGAGTGGGCCAAATGGCTCCTGTCCCCACGTCACATCCCCAATTCCTCCATCCCAAAAAATAAAAACCTCCGATGCAGACCTCTACTCCATCGACTTGAACCATCAATGCACCACCACCTAGACAATCCCAAATGCCATCTGCCCAAACTTCAAAAACTCCAACCCCTACACCAAGGCCCCAAAAAAGACATCTCCACCAGGTCAGGGGCGAGGATGAGGAGCGCCCCGAGGAGGGTCCTCGAAAGAAGACCACCACCTCCCGCAGAAAGGCTTCGATGGCTTATGCTCCCAAAAATGAGGCAGTTCATACTCTGGAGTAGACAATCTCCCGGAGAGTACAAGGGAAGGCATGACTCACCTCCTGCCAACCTTCAAATCTCTGGCCCAACATGTGGACATTAATAGAGCCTCAGTTTATGAGAGCATTTCTCCCGATGAGGTCATCCTGAAAGTGGGCCACCTCTAAGAAAAGGTAATTGCTTCTAACTTAGACTTTTTCCTTTATCATTTTTTCACAAACTGACTCATTATCTTCATGTGCAGCTGACATATCTCCTGGACACCAATATAGATATTCTTTCAAACACCATTACTGAGGGTGGTCAGGATAATAGGCTTTAGTTGACCGAGAGAGAGCAGAAGTTGCTCAAGAATGTGGATGAAGCCAAGGTGAAACTGAAGCCTGTCGCCAAGCCCTTAAACTACAATAAATGAGAGGGACGACGCTTGTACTGAGGCCGCTTCCATGTCTTTTGAGGTCAAACTGCAGTAGGTGAAGACAACCGTTACCGAGGGGAAGCTCGCAAAAAAAGGAGACTGAGTTGGAGAAAGCTAGTCATGAGCTGATCAAGACCCGAGGCAAACTGGGTGATTTACAGACCAATTTTTCCGACTGCACCGAGAATGTCAACATTGATGCCTGGGTCGAAGGCTTGGATGAGTCCATGCAGATGATCGGAGAGACCTTCCCCGACATTGACCTAAGTGAGCTTCAAAAGGTCGTCATAGTTGTCAAGGGAGAAATGACCTTCGAGGATGCCTTTGGCAAGGTTCGTGAAGAAATTTAGGCAATCATCGATCTATACCCTCTAGTTTCGGTCCCTCATTTATTGCTGCTACCCCTGCTCTAGCCGAAGATGTTCCCGACCTATTATATTATGTAACCAATCTCCCCCCGTAGAAAATCTTGATGGGGCCTATGATGTAAATAAATAATGAATCAATAATTTTTTTTTATATTCATGCATTTCTATTTTCACACCGAAACACACATTGAGCAAAGACCCGATCTAGGGCATTTTCTTTCTTTAAACACTTATCAATATTTCCAACTTGTAATAACAAGCTTAATATCCACCTCGTAACATAACCAACCTAATTGCCAGCACAACCTAATCCAATAAGAACCCTTCTTCCATAACGAATACTGATTCCCAAGCACACCAATGGGCAGACCCATTTTGAAAAACTCACCTCGACCAGACCAATAATCTATCAATCTCTGACACCGTATTATCCTGACAAGGCCAATTAACCCAACCCGATACCCTGGGGCACCTTTCAATACTTAGGAAATTTTGAACCCTTCAAGGAAAACTCTCCCCAAGGGTTATCGATGTCCCCAGCTCTCTGAGCCTTTTAAAACTGGCCTGATAATGCTTCAATCAGAGCTCCCAAAGAAGCCCTCTACTGGTTATGGCAATTCTCTAATCCCGATCATTTTGACATCATAGACTGACAGAAAAGATAATGAGTGTTGAAGTCAAAGACGGAAAGCCCTGGTACTAGGTTATTCAAAACTTTATGGATAATATAGAGTTCCTAGAAGGAGTAGATAGGAATGACATGATGGTAATCCAGAAACTGACTTCTCATTTCATAAGCCTAAGACAAGATTTATATAAGATACAAGCCAATGGAGTGCAGTTGCAGTGCCTAAAGGAATAATAAGCCCATAAGGTGATGGAAGAAGTCCACGTGGAGGTATGTGGACCACACATGAATGAGTTGAACTTATCAAGAAAAGTCATACGATGAGGGTTTTATTGGCCGACTATGGAGGTAGATTACATAGAATTGGTGAAGCATTGTCATAATTATCAGGCTCACGGGAACCTGAATCATCTTCCACCAATAGAGTTGCATGGATTATCAGGATCCTGGTATAGACATTGCATTTTTACACGTAGCCAGATGATGAGTCTCTTATGGGGACACTCTCTGAAAAGCTTTGAAAGCTACAAGGATGAATGTCGGAAGGGAAAAAACTCTAGAGGAAACAACCAAATACTGGCTGGAGATCACCTATATCCGGCCTACTTTGTCTCAGGCCATAAGACCGACTGAATATACATCTGAATTCCTAGATCCGACCGGATATGATACAGTTTTCAATGAGTGTGTTGATTAGCGATCCCTACAATCATAGATTTGATTGATGTCCAACCGGATATGTAATTCAAAATATATGTATAGTCGAATATATAATTCAAAATACATATCCAGCCGGATATGTAGCGAGTTGTCATCGAGTGTGTAGATATTCCATCACAGGAATCACGGGCATAATAAGTACTGATTATGTCCGACTGGACAAAGGTCTCAAGATATACATCCGATCGGATATGTGACGAGTTGTGACTGATGATAAATTGATAAAAAAATCCATAAAGAAGTGAGAAAGCAAATGGATTTTGTCTCCTCTTCTTATTTCTAAAGCCTGCTCTAACCTTATGAAAAAGGATGGCTTCCCCTTCACCAAGGACCATCTGGGAAAAATTGAAAACTACATGCTTAAATTTTGAAATCCTAGAGAGAGAGAGAAAACAATAGCTTGAGAAATCCTAAAATTTTTGGAGTTCATTCTTTCCGGGCAAGCATCCAAGTAGAAACTTGGCTTTCAGAAGTGTTCTTGAGTTCCCAGCATCTAGGGGTAAGACATGATGGCACCTTATTTCACTTTCATATTTTGGAATTCTGTATTAATGTAGTATCTCTGGTTGGACTTACATCAAGTTCGGTCGGATATGCGCACACATTTGGTCGCATAAAATAATATCCGGCCATATTTTTTCATTGTTGTTATTCCATTTTACACATACTTTCATCATTTTATGCATATTTGATTATTCTATGCATGTTTCTTTTCTGTTTAGTTGTTTGAATGTTTGGCCATTATATTGACAACATGTAAATATGTAAATATGAAAATTTGACATAGGTAAAATATAAGGGATAATAGAAAGCTGATAATTCCAAACTCATAATAACTTGATAATTCTTAAAAACTTATAATGTGATTGAATTGTATGTTCTATTTGTAATACTAGCATGGTTACTTACTGAGTTTTATAACTCACACCAAACCAATTTACTAGTTTTGCAGATTGACTTCCAGATTAGTCAACCACGACAGCTTTAGAAGTCATGCTCGAGACGCGAATCACCCAAGTGGCAGTCACCCTCACAAGTGTCTTGGAAAAAGTCATAGAGGTTTAGGTTATGTTGTTATCATGTCGTTGTTGAGCTGAGCATGCTAGTTTGTATTAATAAGTTAAAGATTTGATTTCCATTGATGTTGTGGGCATAAAGCCCTTAAGTGTTGTTTGATGTTGTGGGCATGGAGCCCTTAAATGTTGATATTGATGTATTTTGTGTGGACTTGAGGTCCTTTTGTTTGTTTGATATTTTTCTGAGATTCTATTTTGATGCTAGACTATGATCCAGGTTATTTAGTTTTATGATATATCATGCTGTTTTTCTATAAATTTGGAGGCTAATGGAGATGGGTTAATCATGTCTCCTACCGGTAGCATCATGTCTCTGGTGGGGTGTTATTATTGTGATATCAGAGCCAATTTTAGGTGTCGGTGACTACAGCTACAAGATATCTGATCGTCTGAGTAAGTTTTCTGTTATGTATAGATCATATAGGTCTCATATTTGTAACTTGATTTGATTTCTGGTGAATAGTATGGTGTGCAATGATTTTGATTGATATGGATGATTCAGATTATCGGTACATGTTTATATGCTATGAATATATGTATATGTATAGGTATATTAAGTTAAAAGTATGTCATCTATATCGGTATATATACATGTACGTGATACGAATTCAAGGTGTTTTGAGGTACGAGTTATGCTATGATGTTGATAGTCTGAATTGTGAACGAATATATTGACTTATGTTTTGAAAACTTGGTATTTGATTTTTGACATTAAAATATTTTGAAAAGAAAAAGGAAAGGAAAGAAGAACGAAAAAAGATTTCAGATATTTTGATTTTGATTGTAAAGGATAAAGAAAATATTTCCACTTCGATGCTTGATCCACGTTTTGAAAAGAAAAAGGAAAGGAAAGAAGAACGAAAAAAGATTTCAGATATTTTGATTTTGATTGTAAAGGATAAAGAAAATATTTCCATTTCGATGCTTGATCCACTTCGATGCTTCGATGTGAACAAATATATTGACTTATGTTTTGAAAACTTGGTATTTGATTTTTGACATTAAAATATTTTGAAAAGAAAAAGGAAAGGAAAGAAGAACGAAAAAAGATTTCAGATATTTTGATTTTGATTGTAAAGGATAAAGAAAATATTTCCACTTCGATGCTTGATCCACGTTTTCATATTTTGAGATTTATCGATATGTTTCCATCGAGGTGCTTGATAATATGTTTCCATCTCGGCGCTCGAAAATGATTTTGATGTTTTAAACTATAAAACTTTATTTTCGTCGAGACGTTCGAAAATCTATTTTCGTCACGGTGCTTGATGATTTTATGTTTTTGACCCTTCATGGCTCTTATATATGGTTTGTTTCGGCTTGGCCGGGGAGCTTGTTATAGGGTCCATACCATCAAAAAATGACTGGCCCACCATCATATCGACATGGTTCATACATTATCCGGTCAGTGCGCGTGACTCGAACATGGACGCTCGATATGTATTTTAAAAGTTTGTATCAAGATTTATTTTTGATTTTATCATATTAGGGTTTTGGGAAAAAAACATGATTTAAAAAAGAATTACATTTTGATTTTGATACGTTTCGATATTGTTTATGATATTATATGATATGATATGTTTCCTCATGGCGCTTGTATATGGTTTTTACGGTTTTATAATTTGATATGATATGTTTCCGCTGTGGCGCTTGTATAAGGGTCTGTCCAACTACAGTGGGCCGACCCGCTATCCTCTGTCGACAATGGATCATTTCGTTCATTGTCCGATCTGTGCGCGCGATTTGAGCATTGGGCGCTCGTTATATTTCGTCCAGTTAAGTTATGTTGGATGCTTGATACAGATTTATGATGATGGATTTTGAAATTGAATTTTGTTTACAGTAAGAGAGTTTTTCAAATGCGTTTTCAAGATGGTTTTGAAAGAGTTTGTCTTACGTTTTCCATTTTGATGATATCAAGAATTGACAGATTTCAGACTATGAACATCATAAGAGCATGTATGATTATATGTTACTTCTGGCTGTGACAATAGATGTATTTGTTGATATAAAAGTTTATGTCTGTTACAAAAGTACGTATGTAAGTTTATAGTTAGTCACGAATCTTTTGGGTATTGTGATGGTTATGTATGCTAAATTGTTAGCCATACAATATTGTATGTGCGATTGGATATGTACGTATGTAAATTTCGATGTTGATATCATTTACATATATGATATGGAATGACATGATGTGAAATGAATGAATTCCTTTCTAGATTATGGACGAAATGGATAGTATGAAATAAGTATTAAGTTTCCGTTTTGATACTATATTTGATTGTGTTGCTCGTTTCGATGATGAATGTGATTAACTGTATAGAATTCATGTTTGGCTTTTGCTTTTTTTGATGGATGAGTTTGAAACGGTTTGATCATGTTCCTATGAATGAATATGAATTGAGATGAAAAGTTTGATGTGTTTTTGATATGAAATGTTTGATTTGATTTAAGTTGTTTTTAAATAGCATGGCCTTATTGATGTACGAGATACGTGACTTTTGAAAATATGTAAAGTGAGAGGATTCCCGAATACGGGTAAGATTGTAACGTATGTATGTTTGATTCTGAATGGTTGGACGTTAGGAGGGAGAAATTTCGAGGATGAAATTTTTATAAGGAGGGGATGATGTAATATCCCGAGTTTTTTGGAACAGTGTTGGAAGGTTTCTGAATTAAAGTTAAGAATTTAGAACATGATGTTATTCAAAATAAGAGTTTATGTGTTAGAAAATAGATTGAAATATTTTAAAGTGAAGCTTCGTCGCGTTGGAAAACGCATGGTTTCGAGAATTGGTTACGTGATTTCTATTAATATTATTATATGCGTAAAAGTTTCTTATTTCGACTATAAAAAAGGAAAACAAGCTACGGTCGAGCTGATTCTTGAACCATCGGACTCGTTTTTCCGAGACGAACAACGTTCGTGTTGAACACTTTTCGAAATTTGCATTCAAAGGACTTCAAATATGTAAATTTCCATGAAAGCCCCTTGATAGGGACCTAACTGAATTTCACAGGGGACGAAATGTACTTTTTAGAGACTTTTTTATAAATACCCCATAGTTTCAAGTAATTGCAAAATACGTATAAGCGTCACAAATCTCTCACCGACCATATGTCCCCAAATTACCATTATGCTTGACCTGGTCATGCCGGCGGCCTGCTGGCTGGCACAATCAGCCAGAGGGGTGCGCCGGCCACCCCTCCGTCACGTGGTGGCTGGCGGCAACCCCAATGACGCCGGCAACGATGAGAACGAGAGGGGATATGCACGAGTTTAGGTTTTCCAATCCTGGCTCGTCGTTGTTTCACTGCCCGAGTCACCCGCCAAATCAAAGCTCTCATAGAGTAATACAAGTTAGCGATGACGGATTTTCTATTCCGTACCCGGTTGTATGCAAAACGAGGAAGAAAGCGGTAGTTACTAGTAACCCATGAATGAATAGTAACTCTGATCGAAATTCTGTTGATTCTTGTGCATTCGTGGGATCGTTTGGAGTCCGTATATGCCCTCGAAATCTCAATAAGACCTCCAGGTAAAAACTCGCTAATTTCAAGTTTATCATTAAATATTCGGATGTTTCCAGTAGCTTCGTAGAGTCGCATAATGATATAAAATTGAATTGTTGAGTATGAGTATATTGAATATGTTCATTTCATAAAATTATAATGAAAACGGAACGAGTTGGATCAATCCGATAGAATATGCAAGTTTCCGGTAAAAGTGGATTTTGTGTGTTTAAATGTGTTTTTTTTAATTGTAATGATGATTATGAGTTATATATGATAATACGATAATGTTTGGATAAATCCAGGTAGGTTTGGAGGGTTCAGGATCCTTCCGTAGAGTTTGCGAAATTTTTTCGAAAGATTTCCAAAAAATACGTAAACTGATGATTCAAGTTAACTTGTGGCATGAATTAGTTTGTAATGGTGTTTTAAGATGATTGGAACTGAAATCATTGAAATTAGACTTAAGATGAATGTCCCGGAAAGATCCAGAAGTTGTTATAGTAAAGTCACGAATTCTGTAAAGTTGCGATTCTGACAGTAATTTACCATTTATTTTGACAAATTTGATTAGGACCTGAAGTGCTCACGAAATCAGGTAAGTAGCCCATGCGATGAGTTCCCGAATTTTACATTTCATGTTATATATATATATATATATATATGATTGAAATGTTTAGGATACTTAAAAAATAGATTTGAGAAAGGACTTCGAGATCGTGTATAGTTGAGTTAGTCGACCATCACAGGTATGGACTTTCATTATTGCTATGATATAAAGTGAAATATTTAATGACGTTTATGCATATTGATGCATGTGAGTGTATGAACATGTAATAATATGTCTATGTATATATAAATGAACAAGTATATGTATAAGTATTGGTACACGTATTTGAATATGTATATGACGATAAGTTATAGACAATTTGAGTATATAAGATCGGTAAAAAGAACAAGTCATGATTTCTGAATTTGTATTAGCACGTATAGATGTGCGTCATTGGGTTAAGTTTGTTATGGACTAATGCATACGATTTAGCTATATAAAGGTTGATTTGGTATAAGCCTTTTATGAGTGATGGAAGTACATGATTGATATGATACATATGTGAATGAATATGTTTATTTGGTAAAGATATTGTATTAAATATTTCTAGATGGAAATTTTGAAAACGGTATATATTTGATCGATAGGTAAATGATATGAGGATAGTAAAAAGCTATGGTATCGGAATTCGAAGTAATGGATATATTCACATGTTTGATGTGTATACATATGTGTACGACGATTCAGATGATAAGCAATGTTTGACATGTATGTGCTTATGTATGTGAGATCGTGTGATGAGTTTATGTCATATGATATGTGTGCATGTGTGTATGTCAATTGGTTGATAATCTCGTGGTGTAGTAGTCGAGTTGGTTAGGGATCCGTTCGAACGGAATTCATCTCATACTTATTCTAAAATAGATGATGAGTCATGTACGAGCATTGTATGTGTAAGCCAACCATATGTATGTATTGTTTGATTATGTGCTTTGTGATGTATTGGTTGTTATGTGTGCTTCGTGGTTGGTTGCTCGATGATTGTATGTATGTTTGAGTGTATGTATGTGTATGATAGAACTCGTAACATATATGGTGTTGGGTTTCTATTAAGTCCCAAGGATCAATTCAAGCAAGAAACACATGTGAATACAACAATGAAATATGGCAGAATCATACTTACATTGATCGGCTTTTGCGATGCGTGGAACAATAAAAACCTTCAAGCTTTTCCTCCAAGGTGCTCACGGTTTTAGGCCTCCATTTTGTGCTCCATTTGCTCGGCCAATCTCCAAGCTTGGGTGTGCATTCCATGCCCACGGGTGAGTTCCCTATCACCTTCGCAAGACCCATAAAGTGTGCTAGCACTCGGAAAAAATTGCCGCAAATTCTTCATTTGCTTCTCCTTGCTCACGGCAATTGCAGAAATTTTGGAGAAGGAAATTGCCCTTGGCTGAATGTGGAGAAGAGAAGTGAGAGAGAGGAAAGTCAAGTGAGTTATGTATTAGTTTTGATTTCCAAAATTAAAAATAAACATATACCAAAATTTTTGTAAAAGGCTTTCAAAAAGTCAACAAAAATTTGGAGCCAAAAGTTGCAATTAATGACTTCCAACTACTCACATCACTTATGAATAGTGATTGGTTGTCAATCACTCAAAGTGACAAGACATCCATCACTTGAATTACAAGTGATGTGACGCGTGATGTGACCTATGGGCCGCACTTGAATTCGAAATGCGAGTGCGCCCGCAAACACTCCCGGGCTCGGGTTCGCTAATTCCAAATTAACGAATTTTTCATCGCGACGTAATTAAATCAAATTCAATTAAATAATAATGCCTAGCAAAATTTCTATTCACGTCGCTAGTGAATTAATTCTAAATTAACTCATTCGCCTGAATTAAAATCTAATTTTAATTCCGCGTCGAAATCCAATTTCGTATAATATATCGAATATATTATTTTATCGATTAATTCCAAATTAATCGTTCTCTCTCTTTAATTAATATTTTATCCCAGATAAAATATCGCGGTAATTAATCCCAGATTAATTTTCTCTCTCTTATAATTAATCCCAGATTAATAAAGTACGAGTCATACGTCATCGGTGAATCTTCGGGAAGCGACCCATGAGATCCCCGGATATGTTGGCAGTAAATCCGGTCATCGGACTATCCGAACACGTACGTACCTAGTACTACGTTTATTCGGATTTACAAGACATGGTTGGCTTCTAGCAAAGCACCGTGCCTACCCAATTCTCCAGAAATATTCTTACTGGAATATGTGATCTATATCAGGCGTAGTATACGTAGTATTGCGTATTTCGATCCAGCATCGGATGTCACGTGCAAGGCCTGAGGCTGGAATTGTGTCTGCCCCGTACGAAGCACCTATCGGATCTCTGGTAACTAGTCTCTATAATCGGATAATCATGACATAGTCATATTATCCCGATGACTGCAGTACATAAGAGAACCAGTTCCGTATCATACGTGATCATCATCTCCACTATGACTGGAGTGATACTTCCATCTTGACATCACACCCAATACACTACGATTCTCAATATACCCAGAAGAGGCGTACACAGAATCTGTTAAAGCCCTGGACGACCTAAAACCAAAGTATATTGATTGTCGCAAGTATTAGCGGTGCAAGTCTCAGGTTAAGACCAAATACACCTACCCTGATTCAGACTTCCATAGACACATAGTCATACTACCAATGGAATTCCGAGGGGTCCATCCAGAGCGAAGCTATTTCCGTACCATCAGTAAACACAACCTCATATTACACTTGCATGAGTATCCTATACCCAAATATATGAGAACTATGCCGTTATGCTCCCACAACGCGCACAAGTGTAATACTAGTCTATTCCACATTGTCGATGTCCAATCTCGATAATATTACGACTAGGGATATTTAATGATTAAACCTTCGTGGATTGATACTGTCTCATATCATCTCAATCTGGAACTAATCATAAGGACCTTCTATCATTTATATATCTTGGTAATCTAATTACAAATGATAAAATGGCAATTTCCTTTGTCACATAGTTAATTTGTACAATAACACCATGATCTGTACAAATAGTGATGATGTTGGTCATAATTGTCCAACAATCTCCCACTTGGCCTATAGCCAATCACTCAAGTATTGTACACCCGAACTATGTACGGTTCGCTTAAATTTCTACTGAGAAAAGGCTTTCGTCAGCGGATTTGCAGTGTTATCATCTGATGTGATTTATTCGATCTTCACATCGCCACGATGCATGATCCGAACGAATTAGATGAATATTGAAGTATATATCTGGATCGTTGATGAGACCATTAATTTTTTAGTCTGTGTTATAGCCTAGCTCAGCTGCTAACTGTTGAGTTTCAATCAAGTCCCAAGATCATAAATCATGCATAAAAACGAGTGAATACACAACATAGGAGGTGCAGAATATACTCACAATGGTCGGTTTTGATGCGAAGAAGAACACAACCCATTTTGCTCCTTGTGTAAGTTCGGTTTTGGCCTCCTTGGACTGCTATCATGCTCGGTTTTGGGTCATCTTCCTCCTTGAAAATTCGGCCATGGATGTCCTCCATTAAAGCTCCAAGCTTTGAGATTCCAAGCTCACAAATTCGTTTCCCTATCACCATAATATAACCCATGTGTGTGTGCTAGCACTTCTCTTCTTCCTTTGTTTCTCACAAATTCGGTCAAACCAAAAATTGGAGAACAAAAATGGCTCCAAGCCGTGAGATGAGGAAGATGAAAAGAGAGGGAAAGGGTTTCACGAAAAACGTGAATGAGAGGAGAGAGAGAGTTACATTAAAAAATGTATTTGGTTTATTTATATTTTCAAAAATTAATAAACCAATTACCATTTTTTCAATTTCAAAAAACAAAAGTCAAAAAGCATAAAGCAAAAGCTATTAAATGCTTTCAACTACCACATCAATCACTCAAATGTCACATCACTCAAAGTGACATGTGATTTGACGCTTGATGTGACTAGCGATTTGACGCTCGAATTAACTTGCGTGCCGCACTCGAATTCGAAATGCGAATGCGCTCGCAAATAATCCCGGGCTCGGGTTCGCTAATTCCAAATTAACGAATTTTCCGTCGCGTCGTAATGAAATGATTACGCCTAGCGAAATCACTATTCACATCGCTAACGAATTAATTCTAAATTAATTCGTTCGCCCGAATTAAAATCTAATTTTAATTCCGCGTCGAAATCCAATTTCTAACAATATATCAAATATATTATTTTATCGATTAATTCCAAATTAATCGTTCTCTCTCTTTAAATTAATATTTTATCCCAGATAAAATATCTCCGTAATTAATCCCAGATTAATTTTCTCTCTCATCGAATTAATCCCAGATTAATTAAAGTGCGAGTCATACGTCATCGGTGAATCTTCAGGAAGCGACCCATGAGATCTCCGGATATGTTGGCAGTAAATACGGTCGTCGGATTATCCGAACACGTAAGTACCTCGTACTACGTTTATACCGATTTACAAGACAAGGTTGGCTTCTAGCAAAGCGCCATGCCTACCCAATTCTCCAGAAATATTCTTACAGGAATATATAGATCTGTATCAAGCGTAGTATACCGTAGTATTGTGTATATCGGCCCAGTATCGGATAGTCACGTGCTAGGGCTGGGGCTGGATAAGTGTCTGCCCCGTCCGAAGCACATGTCGGATGTCTGGTAACTAGTCTCTATAATCGGATATTCATTACCTGGTCACAATATCCTGATTGGTTGCGCAACACTTAAGAGCACTAATACCATATCCTGCGTGACATCATCTCCAATATGACTGAAGTGATACTTCCGTCTTGACATCACACCCAATATACTACGACTCTCTGATAAACCCAGAAGTGGTGTACGCAGAACCGGTTAAAGCCCTGTACCACCAAGACCAAAGTCTATCGATTATCGTAAGTATTAGCGATGCAAGTCTCAGGTTAAGACTACACACCTACCTTGATTTCGGCCTCCCATAGACACATAGTCATAATACCAATGGGATTCCGAGGGGTCTATCCAGAGCGAAGCTGTTTCCCGTACCATCGGTGAAACACGACCTCCTATCGCACTTGCATAAGTATCCAATACTTATATATATGAGAACTATGCCGTTGTGCCCTCACAACGCGCACAAGTGCAATACTAGCCTATTCCGCATTATCGATGTCCTGTCTCGATAATACTCCGGCTAGGGATATTTAATGATTAATCCTTCGGGGATTGATATTGTCTCATATCATTCTCAATCCAGGAACTAATCATATGGACCTCTCTTCATTTATACATTTATGGTGATCTAATCACAAATGATGAGAGTGCAATTTCCTTGTCACATAGTTAATTTGTACAACAACACCGTGATCTGTACAAATAGTGACGCTATGGGTCATTTTGTCCAACACTAACAAAATTATTCCTAATCTGATTAGGATTATTATCGATCCAAAAGGCTTCTATTGCTGCCTCAGCTGCAGCAATTATCCACTTTTGTTGTTTATTCGGTAACGGTATCTTGCTTGGAAGATTTACAGCTCACTATTTCGTTATTCAAACTATATAGTACCGTTATTACGACTTATAGTCGTTTATATCGGTTAGGAAACTTGCAGCAGTGAACCCAGTCACTTCAAGTTCTCATTCTCTATAGTATAAGACATCATCCTCAGTTCTTCTAAGATACTACAGGATGTTCTTAACATCAATCCAGTGACTATCACTTGGATTGGCTTGATTGTGACTCCATATGCTCAAAGCGTATGAGACACCAAGTCGTGTACATTTTTCAATGTACAAGTTCTTGGAGAGTGCGATAAACTTTTAGATCTATCCCAATAGATCTTTATTCCTAGAATAAAGGTTGTTTCTCCCAAGAATTCCACGGAGAATTTTCATGAAAGCCAAGCTTTCACCGATTTTATTATGGGAATATCATTTCCAAGAAATAATATGTCATTATTTTATAGGACTGTCACTGTCAGTGCGCTCCCACTAACCTCTTTATATACACAAGAATCATTTTCGTTTTGAAATAAATAATTATATACCATTATGATTACATCAAAACGATAATTCCAAGAACGTAATGCTTGCTTCAATCCATAAATGGATTGAATTAACTTGCAAACCTTGTTTGCTCATTTTGGTACGAAAAAACCGTCAGGATGTTGTAAACATCCTCCAAAAGGTTTCCGTTAAGGAAAGCGGTTTTGGCATTCAGCTGCCATATTTCATGAATGAAACATGCAGCATTAGCAAGCATTATCCAAATGGATTTAACAATGGCAAAGGTTAAAAGGTTTCGTTGTAATCGACACAATGTTGATAACGATACCTTTTCGCTACAAGCCCAGCTTTGTACGTTGGTATGTTGCCTTCCATGTATGTCTTCCTTGAAGACTTATATAGTACCAATAGGCACAATGCCTTGCGGTACAACAACTAGTATCCAAACTTAGTTGGTATACACGGAATCCATTTCGGACTTCATGGCACTTTGCCATAATAGGGAGTCGATACCTTGTATCACTTCCTCATACCTAGTCAGTTCGTATTCCTCAATAAGATTGACATCTTTACGAGGTGAGATTAGAAACCCATACCTCCTAAGTTGTTTTCTGACTCTCTCCGACCTACGTGGTTCTTGTGTATTCGAAGATTATTGGTATAGTTTCATCCTTGATGAACTATTTGTGTTCCATTTATGAATCGGTGCTTGGAATAGTATTACTTTGATTTTCATCGAGTTTTACTTTCCTCCCACTTACCACTGCATATAGGTATTCCTCTTAGGAAAACTGCATGGCGAGCAACAATTACATTGTTCTCTAGTGAGTTGTATAAGTACTATACTTAGGTTTCCCTAGGATAACCTACAACTTAGGCACTTATCCGATTTGGTTTCTAGTTTGGTATCATCCAAACATATGCCTAGCATTCCCAAATCTTCAAGAATGAGAAACCCGGTATCTTTCCTGTTCATATCTAATATGAAGTCTGTCAAACAGATTTATATGGAACCTTATTCAAAATAAGTTTTGCACTGTTAATGCGTATCCGTTGAAGGAAGTGGTAGCTCAGAGCGAGTCATGATTAACCTTGTCATGTCCAACAAAATTCGGTTTCTCCGTTCGGACACACCGTCAAACTGACGTGTTCCGGGAGGAGTCCTTATTGAAAGAATACTATACTCTTTCATGTATTTTAGAAACTTATTGCTTAAGTATTTTCATCATGGTCTAACCGTGATGGTTTAATACTTTAGCCGATCTGTTTGTCTATTTCGTATCGAAACTCTAAAAGTTTCCAATTTGTGTTTCACAAGAAACACATAACCATAACACGATGCCACATCCGTAAAGGTTGCGAAGTATTCATATCCACTATGAACGAGGGCTAACAGATCGGTGGCACTTACACTTTTACCAAGTAAAAGGTGTTTTAGGCACTTTGCCTAATAAACTAGATTCGTAGACATTATTTGAATAGAATCAAATCTATAGTAGTACCCACTCTTCGAAAGTGTGGATATACGAGTCTTGTTAATTGTGTCCTAGACAACAATGTCACATATAAGTCTCAACTGATTTATTCAGTTTGAGCTATTTGTTTGTCATGTCATACGTTTGAGATTTATTTATATTCAAAATATAAATACTGTTATTCATATCTAATGTGTTTATCTCAATATCATCTTTATAAAATAAAACACTTTAGTGTTCTAGAATATAAAGGTATATCCGCAATGGATTATACTATGATATAGAGATAATGTTTCTAGTCAAACTAGTTACATTGTAACAGTTTCCTAATTTAAGTACACACCCGAAGGGTAGTTCCTAAACTTAGGTTTCTACGATTAAAACAGAAACTCTCGTCCCGTTTCCAATTCACAGATCAATCTCATCTGAAGTCAGTATCCTGCTTGTCAGCAGATTCTGCACATCAGTACATATTTATGTACCATACTCAGTATCTAAAATCCAATTTTAATACTAGTAGAGAACATGTTTATGACAAACATATTTGAAGCCGGAGCCTTGCCCGTCTTCAATTCCTTCATGTGTGCCTTGTCCATACGGCAGTAACGCTTCAGTGACCCCGTTTGCCACAATTTAGGCCGACATCTTGGGATATGTCCTTTGTCTTCCCAGAAGATTATAACGACTTTGCCTTTGCCCCTTTTCCACACCCCAGTAGCCTTTGGCCAAGCCTTGGACTTCTAGAATGTCGAAATAAGGTGCGCCTTGTGCTTCTTGCCTTATTGCAAACTTTGGCTTTGTCTCCTTGAGTATAGCCAATAACTCTCCAAGAGTTTACTATTGCAATTTTAGTACTTCTAAGATCTAAGGATAGATCTATGAAGATCCTTCAATTTCATTATCATACTATAAGGATCTAATCATTAGTTCTGACTAAGAAATTAAGGAGTCGTTTTGGCAAGCTTAATGGATTAAGCACTAAAGTTATCATCACATGAATATTCCAAAATCATGTTCTACTATTTGCTTAACTCCGGGCTTAGGCCCAAGATGTTATTTTATCAAATAAAGTAACTTCTTAGTTTCCAGGACTATCCTGAAATTTATTCCCAATTTGAAAATTAAAGTCGTTTAAATACATTTTCACCCAGGATTATGTTTTAAACACTAATCTTTCAATTATCTTGATTCTAATAGTCCAACTATTTAATCAACGATTTTAGGTACTATTAAGTATAATGATTACTACAGTCCAACTATATAATGAACTATAATTTAATTGGTTAAATTCAATTATATTGATTACTATAATCCAATTATAAAATCAACTATTAATTGAAATAGTTTAAATACAGTTAACTGTTCAATTAAAACAACGATTAAATATTAGTCCAACTAATATATTAATTTATTTGACGAAATATTTGAAATGAGCGCGTATGGCAAGTAACTAAACGAATATTGCAAATTTAATACTTGCCTCCCACTATTTTTCGGCGAGCCTCTAACCCTCTGTGGAGTACTCGGGAAACCTTGTTTCCTAGTGGGCTAGGATCCCGTTAAATATCACACAATCTTGACTTTGGCCAACCAATTGTATGATAATTAACTAGGTAGATCTCTAAGATCAATTGGATCCCATCCAATTCCTAGATCCAGTAGGTGGACATACAAGTCCGAAACATATATCCTATATATGCCAATATATCCAATATATTCCATAACCTTTTTCCTCTGAATCAACTAAGCATTGGCTTTGGCACAACAAACTTAGTGATCCCAGTTAAGCGGAACCCATTGACCATGGAAAGCTTCGTAATCAATGTCGATGGACAAGAAGTGATCTTGACTTTGGCCAACAAATCACAACTTGGACAAGACACCGATATGGAAAAAATCTTTCATGATTCAAACACATCCGCGACGGACAAAGGTCTTGACTTTGGCCAACAAACCAGTGCCAGTCTTGGATCTTGAGTAAGAATCACTCAATGGAAGGAAAAACGCTTAATATGTGGTGAGGGTTTTTCGCGTAATTGGAAACCAATTAATTATCTTTGTTAAGGTCGCATCATCATACACCCTTAAACATGCATTCTAAAAACATAATAAGGCGCGTATAAATAAATATAATAATGATATGAGGATGGATACTTAAACACATTATTCCTAGAACAAATCTCTCCATTTCCTCTCTCCCGCTAGCACAAGTATTACTTCTACCCGATTACATAACACTTCTAAAGAAACCTCATTTACATTGAGGGGAATAGGTGAGAAGAGAAATACACAGAGTCAAGAGGTAATATGTGTTGGATTTTTCTAAGCATCCCAAGATCATATCAAGCAATGAAAATACATGTGCGAATACAATAAAGAAGTTGCGGAATACTCACAATGATCGGTTGAGCGATGCGACGAAGAACAAAACTTCAAGCTCTCCTCCTCCAAGGCTCGGCAGTGGGCTGTTTTGATCCTCTAAATTTTCGGCAATGGTGATCTCCATCAAGCTCCAAGCTTTGTGTTGATTCCTTGCTCACAAGTTGGTTTCCCTATCACATTAGGATGACTCCATTGTGTGCTAGCACTCTTGAATTTGCAACAAAATCATCACTTTTGCTTCTCCTTGTTGTCACGGCAGTGGCCAAAAACCAGAAAGAAAAACAGCCCAATTGGGCGTGAGTGAAGAGAAGGAAAGAGAGAGGAATGTGTGTATGTTTGGTTGTTGGATGATTTTGTATATCTAATACACAAAATAATAAAGTCAAATACCAAAATAAATAAATGGTAAATGATTTTTCAACAAACCAACCACTACCACCAACTTCTATCAATCACATCAAAAGTGACAAGTTGTCACATCAATCGATTGACTAGTGATTTGACGCTAGATGTGACTCACGGGCCGCACTTGAATTCGAAATACGAATGCGCTCGCAAACACTCCCGGGCTCGGGTTCGCTAATTCCAAATTAACAAATTTTCCGTTGCGATGAAATTAATTAATTATGCCTAGCAAAATCATTATTCACGTCGCTAACGAATTAATTCTAAATTAACTCGTTCGCCCGAATTAAAATCAAATTTCAATTCCGCGTCGAAATCCAATTTCGTTTAATATATCGAATATATTAATTTATCGATTAATTCCAAATTAATAGTTTTCTCTCTTTAAATAATATTTTATCCCAGATAAAATATCTCCGTAATTAATCCCAGATTAATTTCTCTCTCATTTAATTAATCCCAGATTAATAAAGTGCGAGTCATACATCATCGGTGAATCTTCGGGAAGCGACCCATGAGATCCCCGGATATGTTGGCAGTAAATCGGGTCATCGGACTATCCGAACACGTAAGTACCTAGTACTACGTTTGTACCGATTTACAAGACAATGTTGGCTTCTAGCAAAGCGCCATGCCTACCCAATTCTCCAGAAATATTCTTATAGGAATATGTGATCTATATTAGGCGTAGTATACATAGTATTGTGTATTTCGATCCATTATCGGATGTCACATGTTAGGCCTGGGGCTGGAATTGTGTCTGCCCCTTACGAAGCACATATCGGATCTCTGGTAAGTAGTCTCTATAATCGGATAATCATGACCTAGTCATATTATCCCGATGACTGCAGTACATAAGAGAACCAGTTCCGTATCCTACGTGACCATCATCTCCACTATGACTGGAGTGATACTTCCGTCTTGACATCACACCCAACACACTACGATTCTCAATATACCCAGCAGAGGCGTACATAGAACCTGTTAAAGCCCTGGATGACCTAAAACCAAAGTATATTGATTGTCGCAAGTATTAGTGGTGCAAGTCTCAGGTTAAGACCAAATACACCTACCCTGATTTCAGACTTCCATAGACACATAGTCATACTACCAATGGAATTCCGAGGGGTCTATCCATAACGAAGCTGTTTTCTGTACCATCGGTAAAAAACAACCTCATACTACACTTGCATGAGTATCCTATACCCAAATATATGAGAACTATGCCATTATGCCCTCACAACATGCACAAGTGTAATACTAGTCTTTTACGCATTATCGATGTCCAATCTCGATAATACTCTGACTAGGGATATTTAATGATTAATCCTTCGTGGACTGATACTGTCTCATATCATCTCAATCCAGGAACTAATCATATGGACCTTTCATCATTTATACATCTTGGAAATGATAAAAAAGCAATTTCCTTTGTCACATAGTTAATTTGTACAACAACACCATGATCTGTACAAATAGTGACGCTATGGGTCATAACTGTCCAACAATAGGCTGGACACGCAGGTCTAATTTAATAAATTCTAAATTTAATTCCAAAATTACCCTCACCCATCTAATATCCATCTGATATACATTATTCATACATCGCATCCATGTATTCACACAAGCATGTTATCAATCAATATAATCCAATTAATTAATCTGAATATTAATGACCATCCAATATTCAAACAACGATTTGATTTTGCGCGAGTCCGACTCGTTTTGCGAATAAGTATTCAAAGTACGAATTCACGAATTATATTAAACTACAACATTAAATCCAATTTAATTTGCATTTAATACTAATTCTATATTTAATTCCAAATTAAATAATTACACTTTTTAATGTACCTTTTCGACTTAGATTCCAAATCTAATCGTTACGGGTCTCAAAGCCCGATTAACATCCAATGTTAATTTAATTAAAGTCCAATGGGCTTTTAATTAATTTCTAAGGCATGGACTTTTGGTCAATATGGGTCAAACCCAAATACCAAAGCCCATTTAAGGAATCACCCTTATTTGCCAAGAAACAAATTTAGGCCCATTAGGCCCAATTAAAATTAAAGGTCCATTAAGTCATAATTGGACTTTATGGATATGTTTTTGGGCCCAATTGGATCCAACCAATTAGCCTAAACCAAACTTGGCCCAACCAAGCCCATTTAGCCCAATTACAACTTTACAAGCCCAATTCCAAATTTGGCCCAATTAATTTAATTCCAAAATTCCAAATTTCATAATTAAATTAACCAAAGTGTATGCCATAATTAATTAACCAAATTAATATTTCCAAAACACTAATTCACTCAATTAATTATGCTCATTATCATCAACACATGTCCAACACATTTGAATAAAAAAATCACATCATTTTACATGCTACAAGTCACGACAATTTGGGGTTTTTCATGTCCGATTCGGTTTCAATCCAATTAAATCCACAATCAACATTTCTCAAATGATTTCAACTCATCCAATGATCAAAATAAAAAAATACCATGACTTAGGGCAAGCTACTAGTTTCGGCCAAGCCAACTAATTGGGGAAAAATTGATCCAATCAATATTTCATGAAATTGATCATATACAACTTCAATACAACATCATTCAAGCATACTCAATCAATCAATTTTATGAAATCATGCTCAAATTGATTTTGCCCAAATTTTACCCTAACCAAGTTTCATGCTCAAAATGGCTCAAAATACCATTGTTGGGTTTCTATTAAGTCCCAAGGATCAATTCAAGCAAGAAACACATGTGAATACAACAATAAAATATGGCGGAATCATACTTACATTGATAGGCTTTTGCGATGCGTGGAACAACAAAAATCTTTAAGCTTTTACTCCAAGGTGCTCACGGTTTTAGGCCTCCATTTTGTGCTCCATTTGCTCGGCCAAGCTCCAAGCTTGGGTGTGCATTCCATGCCCACGGGTGAGTTTCCCTATCACCTTCGCAAGACCCCTAAAGTGTGCTAGCACTCGGAAAAATTTGCCGCAAATTCTTCCTTTGCTTCTCCTTGCTCACGGCAATTGAAGAAATTTTGGAGAAGGAAATGGCCCTTGGCCGAATGTGGAGAAGAGAAGTGAGAGAGAGGAAAGTCAAGTGAGTTATGTATTAGTTTTGATTTCCAAAATAAAAAATAAACATATACCAAAATTTTTGTAAAAGGCTTTCAAAAAGTCAACAAAAATTTGGAGCCAAAAGTTGCAATTAATGACTTCCAACTACTCACGTCACTCATGAATAGTGACTGGTTGTCAATCACTCAAAGTGACAAGACATCCATCACTTGAATGACAAGTGATGTGACGCGTGATGTGACCTATGGGCCGCACTTGAATTCGAAATGCGAGAGCGCCCGCAAACACTCCCGGGCTCGGGTTCGCTAATTCCGAATTAACGAATTTTCCGTCGCGACGTAATTAAATCAAATTCAATTAAATAATAATGCCTAGCAAAATTACTATTCACGTCGCTAGTGAATTAATTATAAATTAACTCATTCGCCCGAATTAAAATCTAATTTTAATTCCGCGTCGAAATCCAATTTCGTATAATATATCGAATATATTATTTTATCGATTAATTCCAAATTAATCATTCTCTCTATTTAATTAATATTTTATCCCAGATAAAATATCTCCGTAATTAATCCCAGATTAATTTTCTCTCTCTTATAATTAATCCCAGATTAATAAAGTGCGAGTCATACGTCATCGGTGAATCTTCGGGAAGCGACCCATGAGATCCCCGGATATGTTGGCAGTAAATCCGGTAGTGTAGTCTCATGAGGGCTTACAGTGACGATACCCACAAACGTCAAATGCACACAAAAGAAAAAAAATCAAACAAGTTAGTGACTAAACAAGTGAAACTTCTTATCCAAGTTAATACTTGTTTTCTTTCTTTCTAAATTACCAAATAAGTAAATTCTCCGATTATTTTTACAATTCTCCATATACACAGCTAACATGGTATTAATCAATTCATTGTACCCACAATATTCATAAGTGTAGTTGAAAAGAGAATAATATTTTTGTCCTAAAGTTATATCAGAATTTACACCTTTTTTGGCAATGGAACCTTTTTTTTATTTACAACATCTTCAATCCATGTAGCGAGCTTTGGGTCAGTGTCTCCCAAGCAACTTGGCTTTAGAGCACTAGGTGTTAAGACACCCTTACAGACTTAATTACTCAGATTTCAAATATATATATATATATATATATAACATCTTCAATCCATGTAGCGAGCTTTGAGTCAGTGACTCTCAAACCAGTTGGTTTTAGGGCACTAGATGTTAAAACACCCATACAGACTTAATTACTCGGATCTCAGATGTTTTTTTTTTAATTCCATTGTTTTTTTAGATGCTTCCTCCAATTAAACTAGAACACTGAATATTACAAACTTTTCACTTACAACTCATGGCTGTATGTTACCATGCATATTGATAATACCTGTCAATTGAGCATATAAAGATCCAATTTAGTTAGTATTATGGAGAATTCAAAAATTAAATATTTCAAAAGGAAATAAACAAAAATTAACTTGTTACGAAATAGGTTGAGATACGTCTCAGGAGTGGAAATTCTTTACACAGCTATCTCACACCAATTTCACCTGGTTAGTCAAGTTAAAAACATAAAAACACAATATATATATTTTTTGAATTTTTGAAAATTTTTGACTAAAAACCAAACAAAAATAACACAACGAAAAAATAAAAAGAAGATACTAATCAACTATTCTCGTCCCCCAAACCTAATTGAGATATTGTCCCCAATGTCTAAAAAGTAGAAGAAGAGTTTAGAAGACGGTATCTGCTTAGATGGTATTCTACATCTAAAAAGAAAATTAAAGGTTAAGTCTAGATTTATCTGGCGTTTCATACCACGATCATTATTGGACCAGTTTATCTTGCAAATGATATGGTCAATTTGTGGTTCAAAGGCTAAGATTTGGTCAATTAAATCATGGGCAGTTCTGGAAGTGAAGAGGATTTCTTTGACAGGTTTTGACTCGAACCCATTTCTCCAGGCATCATCAACAAACGCAAAAAAAATCATAAAATCCATCAACATTAAACAGTCCAATTGGTTTCTGGTGTATGTTCAAGTTCGCCCAAGATAGTACTGTAAAAATTTCCTCAATTGTGCCTGAGCCACCTGGCAAAGCAATAAAAGCATCAGCACAGTTAATCATTTCAACCAGTCGTTCAGATACCTGGCATGATAAGTTCCTCTCCGTTTGATGGTCCTATAAGATTCGCCTCTGCCAAAGGTTTTGGGATGATTCCCGAAACTTGACTACCTCCTTCTTGTACGGCCCTTGAAACGCACCCCATTAGTCCAAGATTACCACCGCCATATACCACGTGCATATTCCTTTCAGCTATGACTCTACCCAATTCCTATGCTTCCTCAACAAACTCTGGCTTAAAACCAACACTAGTACCGCAAAACACACAGATGTTTACAACTCGTCTTCTTTCATTGCTTCCATTTTTTTTTTAATTTCTCAACTCTAGATGTCTTCAAGAGTCCAATGATGAGCTGAATTTATAGAACCTGAAAAGGGTGAGTAATAATAGCACTAGTACCTGCCAAATGACAATTATTAACTAAACAGTAAAATATATCGTGAAAGTCAAAAAGTCTGGATCATGTCGGAAAGAAAATAAATGAGAAAAACAAATCACAATTATTAGTTAAAGATAGAGAGATAATAATATTTACAAGATGTAACGGCTTGATTGACATCTATGCGTTAGGGACAAGCTTCCCATCCAATTTTCTTATAAATTGGCAAACATAGTCTTTTAAAGTCAGATTCCCGAGACTTAACTGTTGTCTTTTTTTAGAAATTGTGCATGTAACATGTGAATTGCGTGATGCACATATCCACTGGAATGCATCTCAAGAGTCAATGATATGTCATCCAAAGACTCCTTACTCAAGCCATCCCTAATAAATTTAATTTTATCTTCACGGTTATCAGACACCATTCCTAAAGAACGACAACGAGTATTACATGTCATGCGTGTTGGACAATTATGACCCATATCGTCACTATTTGTACAGATCATTGTGTTGTTGTACAAATTAACTATGTGACAAAGGAGATTGCACTCTTATCATTTGTGATTAGATCACCTAGATATATAAATGATATGAGGTCCTTATGATTTGTTCCTGGATTGAGAATGATATGAGACAGTATTAGTCCACGAAGGATAAATCATTAAACATCCATAGTTAGAGCATTATCGAGATTGGACATCGATGAATGCGTAAAAGACTAGTATTACACTTGTGCGCGTTGTGAGGGCACAACAGCATAGTTCTCATATATTTGGGTATAGGATACTCATGCAAGTGTAATAGGAGGTTATGTTTTACCGATGGTACGGGAAACAGCTTCGCTCTGGATGGACCCCCTCAGAATTCCATTGGTAGTATGACTATGTGTCTATGGAAGTTCGAAATCAGGGTAGGTGTATTTGGTCTTAACCTGAACTTGCACCGCTAATACTTGCGACAATCAATATACTTTGGTTGCGGTCATCCAGGACTTTAACAGGTTATGTGTACGCCAATACTGGGCATATTGAGAATCGTAGTGTATTGGGTGTGATGTCGAGATGGAAGTATCACTCCAGTCATAGTGGAGATGATGGTCACATAGGATACGAAACTCGTTCTCTTATATGCTCGAGCTATCGGGATATTATGACTAGGACATGTTTATCCGATTATAGAGACTAGTTACCAGACATCCGAAATGTGCTTCGTACGGGGCAGACACAATTCCAGCCCCAGGCCTAGCACGTGATCATCTGATACTGGATCGACATATGCAATACCACGTATACTACGCCTGATATAGATCGCTTTTTCCTGTAAGGATATTTCTGGAGAAATCGGTAGGCATGGCGCTTTGCTAGAAGCCAACCTTGTCTTGTAAATCGGTACAAACGTAGTACTAGGTACTTACGTGTTCGGATAGTCCGACGACCGTATTTACTGCCAATATATCCGGGGATCTCATGGGTCGCTTCCTGAAGATTCACCGATGACGTATGACTCGCACTTTAATTAATTTGGGATTAATTTAATAAGAGAGAAAATTAATCTGGGATTAATTGCGGAGATATTTTGTCTGGGATAAAATATCAATTAAAGAGAGATAACGATTAATTTGGAATTAATCGATTAATTAATATATTCGATATATTAATCGAAATTGGATTTCGACGCGAAATTAAAATTAGATTTTAATTCGGGTGAACGAGTTAATTTAGAATTAATTCGTTAGCGACGTGAATAGTAATTTCGCTAGGCGTAATCGTTTAATTACGTCGCAACGGAAAATTCATTAATTTGGAATTAGCGAACCCGAGCCCGAGATTGTTTGCGAGCGTATTCGCATTTCGAATTCGAGTGCGGCACGCAAGTCAAATTAAGCGTCAAATCATTAGTCACATCAAGCGTCAAATCACATGTCACATTGAGTGATGTGACAATTGATTGATTGATTGATGTGAGTTGATGTGAGATGATGCAAGCATTTAATGCTTGACTTTTTGAAATTGTAAAATGGTAAATGGTTAATTGATTTTGGTAATAAATAAACCTATTACACATTTTCATTTCTCTCTCCTTGGTTCACGCAATTTTAGAGCCAAAACTCCTCTGTCTCTCTCACGACTTCTTCTTCTCTCTTGGCCTTGGAGGCAAAATTTTTCTTCACTAGTTTTGTAAAAACCGTGAGTCTTGGAGAAGATATTGATGATTTTGTGGCAAGATCAAAGGTGCTAGCACACACAATGAGCCTTCCTAAGGTGATAGGGAACCGAGTTCGTGAGCATGGAATCACCATTGATGAAGCTTGGAGCTTGAAGATGAAAATGGAGTCCAAAACCCACCATGACCGAATCCTTGGAGCCCAAACCAGTGGGTTTGCCGACCTTGACAGAGGAGGAAATGGAGCTTTGTTCTTCGATGCATCCAATCCATTCATTGTGAGTATTCCGCACCTCCTTTGATGTGTATTCATACTTGTTTCATGCTTGATTAATGATCTTGGGAAGCTTATAAAACTCCAACAATGTGTTCACATTTATAGCAAACATCTAATCTTTTAGCTGTTCTTTTCTTTGCATAGGTGCTTTTTCCTAGACCATGCATATATGAAATAAAAGAGTCAGATGACTCACCTGTTGGTTTCTATAATTAGTCCCAAAGAAAGATTAAGCCATAGAAATACAAGTAACATACATGCAAAGCTTGAAGGATGGCGGAAACATACTTACAAAGCTTTGTGACGAAAATGGTGAAGAGGATCCTTGAGCCTCCAAGGTAGAAGTTTCGGCCAAGCAAGAAGATGAAGAGAAGCTGCAAATCTTCAAGTATTCCAAGCTCCAAGGTGGTTTCCCTATCACCTCTTTTGATCCTTGCTTGTGCTAGCAAAATTGGAGAATGAAAAACAATTTTCTGCCTTTGGTTGGAAGCTCACGGCGTGAGCAAAAGAAGAAGGAGAGGAGTGTTAGCCCTTTTGTTTTTCTTTTCCCTTTTGTTACCAAAAACCGTGAGTGAGAGAAAAATGAAAAGCAAGTAAAAAATAATGATATCAAATACCAAAATGAATTTTTTAATCAAAAACCCTTCAAAAACCGTGAAAGGTTTTCCCTCCAAAATAATTCATCATTTGCCATTATTACATTACTTTGAGATTAGAGACAATGTATCATCCCTTAAAGGTGACTAGATACATCCATCATCTATTCGTATCAAGTAATGAGATATCGCGATGCGATTTGTGGATACCACTCGATTCAAAATATGAATGTGTCCGTAAACACTTTCGGGCTCGGTTTCGCTAATTCTGAATTAACGAATTTCCGTCGCGACGTGAATTAAATAATTACGCCTTGCGAAATTACTATTCAGTTCGCTAATGAATTAATTCTAAATTAATTCGTTTGCCCGAATTAAAATCCAATTTTAATTTTCGCGTCGAAATCTAATTTCGTTTAATAATATATCGAATATATTATTTTATCGATTAATTCCAAATTAATCGATCTCTCTCTCTCTCCTAATAAGGCATTTTATCCAAGATAAAGTTTCTCCGTTTTTATCCAAGATTAATAAAGTTCGAATCAAACATCATAGGTGAATCTTCAGGAAGCGACCCAAAGATCTCCGGATATGTTGGCAGTAAATACGGTCGTTGGATAATCCAAACACGTACGTGTTAGACAGTAATGACCCATAGCGTCACTATTTTGTAAATGATATTGTATTATTGTACAAAATTAACTATGTAGTAATGAAATTGCCTTTTACCGTTTTGTAATTTATTTACTTTGATATATAAATGGTAAAAGTCCCTATGATTAGTTCCGGATTGTGATGATTGAGACAGTATCAATCCATAAGGTTTAATCATTAAATATCCCTAGTCGTAGTATTATCGAGATTGGACATCGATAATGCGGAATAGACTAGTACTGGCACTCGTGCATGTTGTGAGGGCACAACGGCATAGTTCTCATATATTTAAGTATAGGATACTTATGCAAGTGCGGTAGGAGGTTGTGTTTTACCGATGGTACGGAAAACAGCTTCGCTCTGGATAGACCCCGCAGAGTCCCATTGGTAGTATGTCTGCCTGTCTATGGGAGTCCGCTTCAGGGTAGGTGCATATGATCTTAACCTGAGACTTGCATCGCTAGTACTTACGACAATCGGTAAACTTTAGTTTTGGTGGTCCAGGGCTTTAACGGGTTCTGTGTACACCTCTTCTGGGTTTATCGAGAATCGTAGTGTATTGGATGTGATGTCAAGATGGAGTATCACTTCAGACATATGAGAAGATGATCGCGAGGGATACAGAACTAGTACTCTATAATGGTTGCAACCATCGGGATAATATGACTAGGTCAGGATTATCCGATTCAAAGAGACTGGTTGCTTGATGTCCGATATGTGTATCGTACGGGGCAGACACATCTCCAGCCCCAGGCCTTACATGTGATCATCCGATACTGGTTCCATATACACTATACTACGGTATGCTACGCCTGTTATAGATCTTATATTCCAATAAGAATATTTCTAGAGAATTGGGTAGACATGGCGTTTTGCTAGAGGCTAACCTTGTCTTGTAAATCGGAAAAACGTAGTACTTGGTACGTACGTGTTCGGATAGTTCGACAACCGGATTTACTACGCCAACATATCTAGGGATCTCTTGGGTCGCTTCCCGAAGATTCACCAATGACGTATGATTCAAACTCGATTAATCTTGGATTAATTACGGAGAGACTTTATCTTGGATAAAGTACTATATAAAGAGAGAGAACGGTTAATTTGGAATTAATCGTAAAATTATTATATTCGATATAATAATCGAAATTCGATTTCGACGCAAATTAAAATTAGATTTTAATTCGGGCAAACGAGTTAATTTAGAATTAATTCGTTAGCGACGTAAATAATAATTTCGCTAGGCGCAATTATTATTTAATTAAATTCGATTTAATTAACGTCGCGTCGTAAGTTCGGTATTTCGGAAATATCGGACCCGAACGCGTGAGTGCACGTGGGCCCACTTTCATTTGGAAACCTGTGGGGCCCACATGACACATGTCATTATATGCATTATTTTATTGTTGATGCATTGCATGGAGATAGTGTACAATGCACTCAAGGGTATTGCATGGAAATTGAGTGTTTGACACTCTAAGCCTTTGCATGGTTTGTGTCATAAGTTTATTATTATTTAATAAATATTATGCATAAATATAAATTGATTTTTGTAACAAAAAAATCAGATCTCCTTCTCCCTCTCAAATTACCGAAACAGTGAGCAAGTTTTGGCTCTCCATTTCTCATTTGTTTTTGTGGCAAGACTAGAAGAAAGTGTACAAGTTTGGAACTTTAATTCACAACTTTGGCTAGCACCATCAAGGGATCATACAAAGGTGTTATGGGAAACTCATCTTAGAGCTTGGAAGGATCAAACATTGCTTGGAGCTTCTCTTTTCTGCTTGGCCGAATCCTTCACTGCACAAAGGAGAAAGTTTTGTTTCATCAACGCATCCGCATTCCGATCTTTGTGAGTATGATTCCGCCATACTTCAATATTGTTCATTCTTTTATATATTTTGCTTATGCTTTGATCTTGGGACATGGATTAATTTTTCCAACAATGGTATTTGAGCTTAAAGAGCATGCAAATATATTAGGATGTTATTTGGGGAAAATTGTTTGAAGCATGATTTGATGAGTTTGCTTGATTAAATATGCTTAGATGTATGTTATTTAGATTATACATCATCAATTTCATGGAAAATAAATTGGATTAATTTTTTCCAACCCAATGAGGCTTGGCCGAATACATGCAAGCATGTGGACTAGATGATTTTTTAATTTTAAAGACATTAGATGACTTGAAATAATATGGAATGATGATTTGTAACTCGATTGGATTGAAAACGAAATCGGAACCATTTTAATCACCTTGGCCGAATGCTTGATGGAGTATTAGGGACTTGATTTTTTTTGATTAATAATGTTGGACATATATTTAAGATAAAATATGATTTATGGATTATTTTGATATTTTGGGAATATTGATATTTAAAGGATTATCATGAAATTACAACTTTAATTAATTAAGTTTATAACTTTGGATTTTTTGTTTTTTTAAAATTTGTTGGCTTCTTTTTCTTTGGGGCTTAAATGGGCTTGGTTCCGCTTGTTCTTGTGTTTTTTTGGGCTCGGGGGCCTGGAGTTGGCCCATTTGGATGGATCAAAATGGGCCTAAATCATACCATTTAAGTCCAAATGTAATAAATGGGCTTTTATGTGGTTAATTGGGCCTTAGGGCTTGATATATTTAGGGCTTGGAATGATGGGTTTCCTTACATTGATGAAGGCCCTGGAGCTAATCAAATCTTGTCGGTTTTTAACCGTACATGACATTGTTAGGTTTGGCTTTTTGAACCCCTAGGACTTTGAAATGTTTTTTGGTTATCTAAGACCCAATTTCTAATAGGTTGGATCTTTGTTTTAGAGTTAATATAGTGTTTGTGTAGTTCTTTTAGACTTATATAGTATTGAATACGACTTAATTGGATTTAACGAGTAGTTCGATATAATTCGTGAATTCATACCATAAGTATTTATTCTCAAAACGAGTTGGACTCGCGCAAATGCAAACAATTGTTTGAACATTGTATTGTCACCTAATTAAAGACTAATTAATTGGATTTGATTGGTTGTATAACATGCCTTGAATGAATGAATATGGATGTGTTGAATGAATAGTGTATATATATATCGGATGGATATTAGAAGGGAAGGGTAATTTTAGAAATTATTGTAAATTTGGAATTTATAAATTGGACCTGCGTGTCCAGCCTTATCTCTTTATCTCTTTATATTCTCTTCTCACCTAATTCCCCTCAATGTAAATGAGGTTTTCTCTTATTGTATTATGTAATTGGGTAGAAGTAGAATAGTGCTAGCGGGGAGAGGAAAGGAGTGATTTGTTCTAGGAACAAGTTGTTTATATATCCATCCGCATATCACTATTACTTTACTTTACGCACTTTATGATGTTTTAGAAGCATGCTTAAGGGTGTATGATGAGAGACCTAACAAAGATAAATTAATTGGTTGCCAATTACGCGAAAAATCCCTCAAACAATATTAAGCGATTTTCCTTCCGTTGAATGATTCTTTCTCAAGATCCGAAATTGGCATTGGTTTGTTGGCCAAAGTCAAGACCTTTGTCAATTGAGGATGTGTTTGAATCATGAGAGTTTTGTTCCACATCGGTGTCCTGTCCAGTTGTGATTTGTTGGCCAAAGTCAAGATCACTTCTTGTCCATCGACATGATTACGAAACTTTCCTCGTCAATGGGTCCCGCTTCCACTTAACTGGAATCATTAGGTTTTGTTGTGCCAAAGCCAAGGCTTAGTTGATTCAGAGGAAATGGTTAGGAAAATGTATTGGATACATTGACATATGTATTAGATATATATGTTTCGGACTTGGATGTCCACCTACCGGATCTAGGAATTGGATGGGATCCATTGATCTTCGAGATCTACCTAGTTAAATATCATACAACTTGTTGGCCAAAGTCAAGGTTGTGTGTTATTTAACGGGATCCTAGCCCACTAGGAATTGGATTTCCCGAGTACTCAACAGAGGGTTAGAGACTGTAGAAAATAGAGTGGGAGGCTAGTATTGAGTTTGCATTTATTTGCATTTCATTCAGATATCTTAGCTTTACACTTGCTTTCGAAAATTTATTTATTTCTAATTTTTGGACATAATTTATTTTTTTTTATGTTTTGTTTCTCTTGTATGTTTGACTGTTACTGTATCGTTTGTTATATCGTTAACTAGTAGTTGGACAGCGTAGTTAAGATGGCAAGCAAGGTAAATGTCCGAGACATCATCATGGGTGACAATGTCTTTAAGGGGATAAACTTTGCTGATTGGGAATGAACCTAAGGATAGTCCTTGGGGCGGAGAGGATACTGTATACGATACAAAGACCTCTCGGGCCTAAGCCACTGAGCCACTTGAGCTGGAGTTATGGAAACTCACAGTGATGATTGTGACACGGCTCAGTCGATCATGCTTGCTTCAATGACTCAACACTTTCGTCGCCAAAATAGGGACTTGGATCCTTATCATATGATGGCAAGATTGCAAGATCTTCATCACCGCACTAATAAGCGGATGGCGAGGTACGAGTTGGTGAAGAAAATCTTTCGCTCCGTATGACTGATGGTAGTTCTGTTGAGGTCCATTGGACTCAAATGATAGCCGATATTGATGAACTGGCTAATATGGGTATAGTCTTGGAGGCTGAGCTGGCTATAGATGTACTTCTACAGTCACTACCCGATACTTGGAAACAGATTGTCATCAATTACAAACTGATGAATTCGGATGACACTCTTGGAGAGTTATTGTCGATTCTCAAAGTCAGAGAAAGAACTTCTGAAAGGCAACAAGCGCGAGGCGCACTTTGCAACAACATCTCAAACGCCGAAAGCTGGGCTCAAGGCAACTGGGGGTGTTAAGAAGAAAAAGCATAAGAACAAAGGCAAGGCCAAGTCAACAAAGGCTTCTGGGAAGCCAAGGGACAAGTCTCAAGATGTTTGCCTGAAATGCGGCAAGAAAGGTCACTGGAAGCGTGACTGCCGCATGAACAAGGGACATAAGGAGGACATACAGGCGGGCAAGGCACCGGCCTCAGGTATGTTTGTTATTGAGATAAATATGACTACTTCTAGTCTTAATAAAAATTGGATTTTTGATTCTGGCTGTGGTTCTCATATTTGTACTGATGTGCAGGATCTGCATGATAGCAGGAGACTGGCTTCGGGGAGGTTGATCTACGAGTTGGAAATGGAACTTCTGTTGCTGTTTTGGCCGTAGGCACTTTTTGTTTTAGAACTGCCCTCGGGGCATGTACTTAAACTTTTGAACTGTTATTATGTTCCTAGTTTAACTAAGAATATAATTTTGTATCTTTGTTAACCCAGTATGGGTACACTTTTGTATTTAAAAACACCAGGTGTTATTTATATAAAATGATGCATTTGCAGTGCTGATGCAAATAATGGTCTTTATATTTTGATATAAATGAATCTCCAAAATGTAAAATAACAAACAAAAGGCTCAAAATGAGTAATCCAAAGGAAGAAACTTATTTGTGGCATTGTCGTCTGGGACACATCAACAAGACTCGCATATCCACACTTTCGAAGAGTGGGTACTTGGACGGATTTGATCCAAATTCATATGACGTCTGCGAATCCTGTTTATTAGGCAAAATGCCTAAATCACCTTTTAGTGGAAAAGGTGAACGCGCCACTGAACTGTTAGCCCTCGTTCATAGTGACGTTTTGTGGGCCCATGTCTAGCCAGGCTAGAGGTGGATATCGATACTTCGTAACCTTTACGGATGATGCATCACGTTATGGTTATGTGTATCTAATGATGCACAAGTCGGAAACTTTTGAGAAATTCAAAGAGTTTCGACACGAAGTTGAAAAACAAACAGGCAAGAGTATTAAAACATTACGGTCGGACCGTGGTGGCGAATACTTAAGTAATGAGTTTCAAGATTACTTGAAAGAATATGGTATCTTTCACAATGGACTCCTCCTGGAACACCACAATTAAATGGTGTGTCTGAACGGAGAAACCGTACCTTGCTTGACATGGTAAGGTCGATGATGAGTCGCACTGAGCTACCTATATCCTTCTGGGGACATGCATTAGAAAGTGCAATTCTTATTTTGAATAAGGTTCCGTCAAAGTCTGTTGAACAGACTCCGTATGAGATATGGACAGGAA
Organism: Zanthoxylum bungeanum; assembly: GCA_019454045.1. NCBI lineage: Eukaryota > Viridiplantae > Streptophyta > Magnoliopsida > Sapindales > Rutaceae > Zanthoxylum > Zanthoxylum bungeanum. The sequence goes on from SKCR01030507.1 coordinate 169,955, forward strand.
AGAACCAGGTTTCTCATTCCTAAAGATTGGGGTTGCTGGGCATACGTCAAACGTTTGGAAGGTACCAAACTTGAACCCAAATCAGATAAATGCCTATTTGTTGGATATCCTAGGGAAACCAAAGGATATTACTTCTATTACCCACAAGAGAACAAAGTATTTGTTGCTCTACATGCGGTTTTCCTTGAGAAGGAATTCATAAATGCAGTTTTAGTGGGAGGAAAGTAGAACTCGACGAAAATCGAAGTGATACTGTTCCTGGCAATGAATCAAGAACGGAACATGAACAGTCCATCCAGGATGAGACTGAACCACAATCTTCAATACACAAGGACTACGTAGGTCGGAGAGAGTCAGGGTAATACCTGAGAGGTATGGATTCCTGATCTCGCCTCATGTAGATATTAATCTTATTGAGGATACTGAACCGGCTACGTATAAGGAAGCGATACAAGGTATCGAATCCACTTTATGGCAAGAAGCCATGAAGGCCGAAATGGATTCCATGTATACCAACCAAGTTTGGACACTGGTTGATGCACCAGAAGGCGTAAAGCCTATTGGATGCAAATGGGTCTTCAAGAAGAAGACTGACATGGATGGCAACATACAAACGTACAAAGCTAGGCTTGTAGCGAAGGGGTATCGTCAACAACTTGGAGTTGATTATGACGAAACTTTCTCACCCGTTGCCATGATTAAATCCATTCGGATAATGCTTGCAATAGCTGCATATTACGATTACGAAATATGGCAGATGGACGTTAAAACCGCTTTCCTTAACGGAAACCTGTTGGAGGATGTTTATATGCAACAACCTGACGGTTTTATCGCACCAAGACTTGCAAACAAGGTTTGCAAGTTAAATCGGTCCATTTATGGACTGAAGCAAGCATCGAGGTCATGGAACCAACGTTTTGATGAGGTCATAAAAGAATATGATTTCATTCAAAACGTAGATGATCCTTGTGTATATAAGAAGGTTAGTGGGAGTGCACTGACTTTTATTGTCCTTTATGTCGACGATGTATTGCTTATAGGCAATGACATTCCCATGTTAACGTCGGTGAAAGCTTGGCTTTCATTGAAATTCTCCATGAAAGATCTGGGAGAAGCAGCTTTTATTCTAGGAATAAAGATCTACCGGGATAGATCTAGAAGGCTACTTGGACTCTCCCAGAGTACATATATTGATAAAGTGTTGAAGAGATTCAACATGGATCAGTCCAAGAGGGGACTGTTGCCAACATCACATGGCGTCTTTCTATCTAGGGACATGTGTCCTAAAACACAAGATGAGAGAGACAACATGAGTCGGACTCCGTTCGCCTCGGCAGTCGGATCGATCATGTATGCCATGATATGTACACGACCTGATGTGTCCTATGCTTTGAGCATGTGCAGTCGATATCAGGCCGATCCAGGACAGGATCACTGGATGGCGGTTAAGAGTATCCTTAGGTATCTTAAAAGAACTAAGGATGTTTTCTTAATCTATGGAGATGGAGAACTTGAGGTATCTGGATATACCGATGCAAGTTTCCAAACCGACAGAGACGACTTCAAGTCGCAAACCGGGTACATATTTTGCTTGAATAACGGAGCAGTGAGCTGGAAATCTTCCAAGCAAGATACTGTTGCCGATTCAACAACTGAAGCAGAGTACATTGCAGCAGCTGAAGCAGCAAAAGAGGCAGTTTGGATCCGTAAATTTCTAATTGGATTAGGAGTAGTTCCGTTAGCAGCTGAGCCCGTTCCATTGTATTGTGACAATAGTGGGGCTATAGCACAGGCTAAGGAACCAAGGTCTCATCAACGATCCAAACATGTTCTTCGACGATTCCATCTGATTCGAGAGATCATACATCGTGGCGATGTGAAGATCGAAAAGATCGCATCAGAGGATAATATTGCAGATCCGCTGACGAAGGCTATTCCTCGGGAAAAGTTTGAGCGACATGTACATAGTTCAGGTATTAGATGCTTGAGTGACTGGCTATAGGCCAAGTGGGAGATTGTTAGACAGTAATGACCCATAGCGTCACTATTTTGTAAATGATATTGTATTATTGTACAAAATTAACTATGTAGTAATGAAATTGCCTTTTACCGTTTTGTAATTTATTTACTTTGATATATAAATGGTAAAAGTCCCTATGATTAGTTCCGGATTGTGATGATATGAGACAGTATCAATCCATAAAGGTTTAATCATTAAATATCCCTAGTCGTAGTATTATCGAGATTGGACATCGATAATGCGGAATAGACTAGTACTGCACTCGTGCATGTTGTGAGGGCACAACGGCATAGTTCTCATATATTTAAGTATAGGATACTTATGCAAGTGCGGTAGGAGGTTGTGTTTTACCGATGGTACGGAAAACAGCTTCGCTCTGGATAGACCCCGCGGAGTCCCATTGGTAGTATGTCTGCGTGTCTATGGGAGTCCGCTTCAGGGTAGGTGCATATGATCTTAACCTGAGACTTGCATCGCTAGTACTTACGACAATCGGTAAACTTTAGTTTTGGTGGTCCAGGGCTTTAACGGGTTCTGTGTACACCTCTTCTGGGTTTATCGAGAATCGTAGTGTATTGGATGTGATGTCAAGATGGAAGTATCACTTCAGACATATGGAGAAGATGATCGCGAGGGATACAGAACTAGTACTCTATAATGGTTGCAACCATCGGGATAATATGACTAGGTCAGGATTATCCGATTCAAAGAGACTGGTTGCTTGATGTCCGATATGTGTATCGTACGGGGCAGACACATCTCCAGCCCCAGGCCTTACATGTGATCATCCGATACTGGTTCCATATACACTATACTACGGTATACTACGCCTGTTATAGATCTTATATTCCAATAAGAATATTTCTAGAGAATTGGGTAGACATGGCGTTTTGCTAGAGGCTAACCTTGTCTTGTAAATCGGAAAAACGTAGTACTTGGTACCGTACGTGTTCGGATAGTTGACAACCGGATTTACTGCCAACATATCTAGGGATCTCTTGGGTCGCTTCCCGAAGATTCACCAATGACGTATGATTCAAACTCGATTAATCTTGGATTAATTACGGAGAGACTTTATCTTGGATAAAGTACTATATAAAGAGAGAGAACGATTAATTTGGAATTAATCGTAAAATTATTATATTCGATATAATAATCGAAATTCGATTTCGACGCAAATTAAAATTAGATTTTAATTCGGGCAAACGAGTTAATTTAGAATTAATTCGTTAGCGACGTAAATAATAATTTCGCTAGGCGCAATTATTTATTTAAATTCGATTTAATTAACGTCGCGACGTAAGTTCGGTATTTCGGAAATATCGACCCGAACGCGTGAGTGCACGTGGGCCCACTTTCATTTGGAAACGTGTGGGGCCCACATGACACATGTCATTATATGCATTATTTTATTGTTGATGCATTGCATGGAGATAGTGTACAATGCACTCAAGGGTATTGCATGGAAATTGAGTGTTTGACACTCTAAGCCTTTGCATGGTTTGTGTCATAAGTTTATTATTATTTAATAAATATATATGGCATAAATATAAATTGATTTTTGTAACAAAAACGATCTCTTCTCCCTCTCAAATTACCGAAACATGAGCAAGTTTTGGCTCTCCATTTCTTCTCTTTTTTTTTGCAAGACTTGAAGAAAGTGTACAAGTTTGGAACATTAATTCACAACTTGGCTAGCACCATCAAGGGATCATACAAAGGTGTTATGGGAAACTCATCTTAGAGCTTGGAAGGATCAAACATTGCTTGGAGCTTCTCTTTTCTGCTTGGCCGAATCCTTCACTGCACAAAGGAGAAAGTTTTGTTTCATCAACGCATCCGCATTCCGATCTTTGTGAGTATGATTCCGCCATACTTCAATATTGTTCATTCTTTTATATATTTTGCTTGTGCTTTGATCTTGGGACATGGATTAATTTTTCCAACATACGTACCACCTTGTACTACGTTTTTACGTTTACAAGACCAGGTTGGCTTCTAGCAAAGCGCCATGCCTACCCAATTCTCCAGAAATATTCTTACTAAATATTAGATTATATCAAGCTTAGTATACCGTAAGTATCGCGTACATCGATCCAGTATCGAATCACATGTTAGCCTGGGGCTGGAAGTGTGTTTGCCCCGTACGAACATATATCGGACATCAAACAACTAGTCTCTTTAAAATCGGACAATCCTGACCTGTCATATTGTCCCGACGGTTGCAACTTTTAATAGAGTACTAGTTCTGTTCCTGCGCGATCATCACTCCATATGTCTGAAGTGATACTTCCATCTTGACATCACACCCAGTACACTATGATTCCTGATAAACCCAGAAGTGGTTAACACAGAACCGGTTAAAGTCCCCAACCACCAAAACCAAAGTTTACCGATTGTCGCAAGTACTAGCGATGCAAGTCTCAGGTTAAAACCAATACACCTACCCTGATGTGGCCTCCCATAGACACGCAGACATACTACCAATGGGATTCCGCGGGGTCTATCCAGAGCGAAGTTTTTCGTACCATCGGTAAAACACAACCTCCTATCGCACTTGCATAAGTATCCTATACTTAAAATATGAGAACTATGTCGTTGTGCCCTCACAACATGCACAAATGCAATACTAGTCTATTCCGCATTATCGATGTCCGATCTCGATAATACTCCGACTAGGGATATTTAATGATTAAACCTTTATGTATTGATACTGTCTCATATCATCTCAATACGGAACTAATCATATGGACTTTTGCCATTTATATGTCAAAGTAAATAAATTACAAAACGGCAAAAGGCAATTCTATTATTACATAGTTAATTTTGTACAATAATACAATATCATTTACAAAACAGTGACGCTATGGGTCATAATGTCTAACATCACCTGCCAATCGGACTCGTGCTTCAATGATCCAACGAATGTCACTAGGAATTCCTTTGATCATAAGAAGTCTCATTCGTTCCAAGCGAGCTTTGTAGACCTTCATCAGAGAGTTCTGAGGGAGAGAACGGAATTGCTAGTGAAGATTTGCGAGAACTTCTTCCATCTTGTCCTTTACTTTACCTACAAGAATTAAACACACAAAAATAAAACACACCAAGTCTCAATATATACAAAAATTACATGGGTTGCCACCCTGCTAGCGCCAAGTTTAACATCGTCAACTAGACATGACTGCCTGAATGTTAGGCTGGATCTGAAAGTGTGACACTTTCTTTTTGTCGCTCAAATGACTCTCCCCAATAGTGCTTGACACGCTTGCTTTTAACTTTGAATGTTTTGTTGGAGTTGGGATCATGTAACTCAATTGTTCTATCTGGTAAAACTTGGGTGATTAAGAATGGACCTGACTACCTTGATTTTAGCTTCCTAGGGAAGAGTTTCAACTTTGATTTGCTGAACAATACTCGCTGCCCCGGTTCCAGTTGTATGCGCACTAACTTCTCATCATGACTCTTCTTGGCCTTTTCTTTGTACAGTTTGGCATTCTTAAAATGCTGTATGTGAAATTCCTCCAATTCGTTGAATTGGTGAAGCCGTTTCTCTTCAGTTGTTTGTAGATCAAGATTTAATTTCTTCAGTGTGCAACACGCTTTATCTTCAAGCTTCACAGATAGATGACATGCTTTAAGTTTGTTAGTTGAGCTTTGCATTTCATCAAATTCTGGATGGTACTATCTATCACATCAAGTCTGAAACATTCCTCCTTCTTTTCGTCATTCGCGAATTCCATGGCTTTGAAAACATTGAATGTTACTTCTTGGTCTTGTACCCTCATGGTTAGTTCACCTTTTTGTACATAAATAATGGTTTAACATGTAGCCAAGAATGGTCTCCCGAGGATGATGGGCACGTCTTCGTCTTCCTCCATGTCAAGGATAATAAAATCTGCTAGGAAAATGAATTTTTCGACTTTGACCAGCACATGCTCAACTAAACCTCTCGGAAATGTGAGCGTTATATCAGCAAGTTGCCGAGAGACTGAGGTGGGCATTGCTTCTCCAATTTATAGTTTCTTGTAAATAGAAAAAGGCATCAAGTTAACACTAGCACCTAAATCACACAAAACCTTACCGAAGTTATGTTCTCCTTTGGTGCAAGGGATGGTGAAACTGTCAGGATCTTTTATCTTTGGGGGAAGCTTCCTCTGAATGATGGCGCTGCATTCTTCTGTCAATGATATTGTCTTGTAATCTCCCAATCTTCGCTTTCGCGATAGAATGTCTTTCATGAATTTGACATAGCTGGGCATTTGTTCCAACGCTTCTGCAAATGGAATGTTGATATGCAACTATTTGAAGATCTCTAGGAATCGAGCAAACTACTTCTCTAGTTTGTTTTTCTAGAGACGCTGTGGAAAAGATGGAGGTAGAGTGGATCTTTCTCGATCATTTTCTTTTGTATATTTTTCCTCCATCTATTGATCTGATTTGATGTTTTCTTTTGGAACTTCCTCAACAGTTGCCTTGACTCCAATATTTTTGTTGATCTCAATACCGCTTTTCAAGGTGATGGCATGAGATTGCTCATTCCCCATGTTCTTTGGATTTGGTTCTGTGATGCTAGGATTGATACCTTGCGGTCTGTAACTTTGAACATTGGCCAGTTGTCCTATTTGATTTTCCAGTGCTTTAATAGAAGCTGAATGGCTTTGAATTAATGCTACTTGGGATTGAAACATAGCATCAAATTTGGCTGCTTGAGAGTCATATTTTGCTTCTAGCTTTTTGAACATCTCTATAAGTAAATCTTATATTTCTGGTTTCTTTTCATACTCATGGCCCTTGTTCTGCTATTGGAATCCTGGTGGTGGATTGTTCATTTGCCATTAATTGTTGCTCCATGTGAAATTGGGATGATTCCTCTACCCTGGGTTGTAGGTATTGGAATATGGATTGTTCCCTTTCTGTCGAAATTGCTGACATAGTTCACCGTCTCATCATGTTGGTTTGCCTCTGGTGCTCCTCCATATGGTGAACTTATGGAACCGTCGATGTTCACAACTTTCGTGCTAAGTGTTTCTATGAATTTTCACATCTGATCCAGCTTGGCATCCATGGCTGTGTTGGCTCCAACTTCATAAATTCCTGCTATTCGTTGGATTATGCTCCTTTCTTTTGGCCACAAAGAATTGTTGTTAACCATTTCTTCAATTAGGTTACAGGCTTGATCTTCTCATTTTGCCATTAAAGCTCCTCCAGCAACAGCATCAATTATAGTTCTCATTGGTCCAGAAAGTCCATTTTAGAAGGTTTGAACTTGTAGCCACTCTGCAATCTCATGGTGAGGAAATTTCCAAAGCAATTCCTTGTACCTTTCCTAAGCTTCGCAGATGGATTCTGAGTTATGTTGTACAAAAGATGTAATGTCATTCCTCAGCTTTGCAGTTCTAGCTGGGGGAAAGTACTTTGTAAGGAATTTAGTGGCAAGAGTGTTCTAAGTTATGATGGAACCTGCTGGTAGTGAATGTAGCCAAGTCTTAGCTCTGTCTTTCAAAGAATATGGAAAAACACGCAGTCTTATTGTAACATCCCAGATTTTCGGGACAGATCTGGATAGTTCCCGGACTGAAGTTATAGTCTCGGAATATGATGATATTAAAGAATAAGAGTTCAAACGATGTTATGTGGGTCGGAATAATATTAACTGAAGATTTGTCGCATTAGAAGATGCATCCTCTCGAAAATCAGTTACGCGATTTTTATTATATGCGTAAAGTTTACAGTTTTGGTCATGGAAATAGTAAACGAACTCCGATTGGATTTATTCTTGGACCATCGGACTCGTTCTTCCGAGACGAATAACTTCCGCGTTGAACACGTTTCGAAAATCCTGCCAGAAGGGCTTCCAAATCGTAGATTTCCGAAAATACCCTTTCAAGTGGGGGCATTTTGGTAATTTTTTGTTGGAGATATTTGTTTTACCATTATTTAATTCAAAAAGAAAACAAAAAGAAAAAGGAAATACAGAAAACGAAATAGAGAAAGGAGAGAAACACGCGCAGGAGAGAGAAAAGGAAAGAAGACTCGCGCCGGTGGCCTTCGGCCGGCATCACGCCGGCGGACCACAAGCCGACGATGCGTCCGGACACGGCGCACCTGCTGATGGCCAGCGCCGTCGCAGGAACCGCCGGAAACGGCGAGAAAATGGAAGAGAAGGGCGCGAAATTGGTTTGACGTATCCGGCTCGTCAGTTCGTTTCACGGCCCGAGCCACCTACCAAATCGAAGCCCTCGACGAGTCCTACGAGTATGCGGAGTCGATTTTTCCGAACAGCTGTCGGTTGCACGCAAAACAAGGAGGGAAGCAGCGTGTGTACTGTAGCACCCAGATGAACAGTAGCTCCAATCGGAATTCCGACGACACTAGCCCGTTCTTATGGCCGTTAGGAGTCCGAATATGCCTTCGGAATTTCGGTACGGCTCTCTGTTAAAAATGTGTTATTTTAAAGTTTATCGTTATATATTCGGATGCTTCTAGTAGTTCCGTAGTGTAGTGAATTGACATGAAATGAATTGGATGTGATATAATATGTTAAAACGATGCATGTGGTAGAATCCGGGCAGAAGTGGAATAAATTAGATCGATCCGGGAGAATTAGCGAGTTTCCGGTAAAATGAAGTTTCTCGCGCGATTGAGCATAAATGACCGTAATTATGAAGATGATATAAATATGGTATTGCGAGAGTAATTAAGTAATTTTGGATAAGCTCGGAGGGTTCAAGATCCTTCCGCAGCGTTTGCGGAAACCTTTCCTCAAGATTTACCGCAAACGTGTAAAATGAGAATCTAAGTTACCTGGCTAGTGTAGAATGGTATAGAAAGATATATTAGAGTAATAAAGTTTGAACCGTAGTATCAGAGATGATTCGTGTATTCCGGGAAGGTCCGGAAGTTTATTATAGATGAGTTGAAAGTTCCGTAAATAGCGGTTCTGACCTTGTGTTGTTATTTATTTTGACAGATCGGACCAGGATTATGAGTGTCCGCCTAGCCAGGTAAGTAATCCATGTGATGATTACTTATGACATGTTATGTTTTGAAAATAGATAATAAAGTAATTTTATAAATATATGTATAACCATAAACATGAAGTATATATATATATATTTATATAAGAATATATATACGCAAATAAGATATTAGTAAGCCTAAGATTGAAAAGTATAAGAATGATAAAGTATATGTATATACATGAAACGTGAGTAAAATACTTATGAGTCTAATACAATGATACTTGGGATTGGGGGTTGTAGAAACTACACCCTAGGGAATGAGATTAAAGTTTAAATAATGAAAATTGTAAGAAATTAACTATATATGTTCAGTGTATATAGAAGGATACAAAAACAAGATCACGAGTAAACACATAGCTAAGTATAAGTATTTATGATTAAATATGCACTTAAGCAGGCAGAAATGAAGAGTATGTTTGTATAAGCAAGAGGTTGTGTGTTTTAAAGTACAAGAAGTAAGTAAGTTGCATAGAGAGAAATAAATAAGCATGTATCTTATATGCATGTAATTTGTATACAGGTATTTTGAGGCATGACTAAGTGAGCACAAAGTGTATGTGTATATGAACATATGTAAATTAGATCTTTGAGCATGTTGATTTAAATGTATGAAAGTATGTAAATAAATATGACTATATCAATATAAGTTTGTGTGAGCATAAAGGGTGCATGTAAATGAATAGTCTCAATGTATCATAAATATGTAAGAATGAATGCATGTACATGTATAATAGTATAAGAAATGCATATGCATACCTATATGTTATGGTTTTCAGAAGTTAAGTTAACGCTAAGAATGTTTTTAATTTTCAAAGTATTACAAAGAATAGTTTTCAAATGTTTTTTAAAGAGATGTATTTCAGAAGATGTTCCTTACAGTTTGGGATTTGGTTTAAGTTTTTAAAAGTTTATCAGCAGTTTTCTTTACATGATTTTCGGGGCATGAGGTAAAACCTCACCCCAATATATAACTATTATAGATGGAATTGACGGATACAGAGAACATGTGCACATGTAGGGCCAGGATGGCGGCTTAGGATCGTGTACCTGGTCCCTAGTTTAGAGCTTGGGCGCGCAGTAGCATTGATCCGCACCCACAATTCTAGTAGTGCCAGTTGAGCTGTTGTCCTGGGTGTAGAGCTCTACGTTGCCAGTTGAGCTGTTGTCCTGGACGTAGGGCACCACCAGCCTCAGAGATGCCGCAGTTGAGCTGCTGTCCTGGGCATCGAGTACCATCAGTTTTCAGAGATGCCGCAGTTGAGCTGTTGTCCTGGGCATCGAGTATCATTAGTTTTCAGATTTTCAGTACATATTGTTCAGATCATCAGTATATAGTTTTCAAAAGTCAGATTTTAGTAAACAGTTTTCAGAAAATAGATTTTAGAAATAGTTTCCAGAAACAACAGTTTTATAAGAGATTCAGAATTTAAAGCAAAAACTAGTTTTCAAGTAAAGTTTTCAGCAAAGAGTTTCATAAAGAAACTTTCAGAAAAGAGTTATTCAGAAGGGTTTTCAGAAATATTTTCTAAAGGCATAGCATGTTAAAGTAAAGTATAGCTTACAAGTATACATGTCTCATATATTCTAGTAATCATTTGAGATGCATTAGCTGATATCAATGCATGATAGCATCATTACATTTATATGTGATGAATAATAATGCGTGATAACATGACTGCATATGCATATATATATATATATATATATATATACAATTGATGAATGTTAAATAGAAAGAATATTTTTATTATTATACCGATTTGATGATATTTCAAAAGTATAAAGGAAAGAAAGTTATAATGAATACCTAATCTAGTCTAGCATTAAGCGTACATGGAAGTAGAGAGATATCAGAGTAGCGCAGCAAAAACGTGATGGGTTTTGATATGGTTATTAATAATATATAGGCTTGATGTGTATGTTATAGATGTGTGAAAATATAAATAGTAAACAGGATTTAAAGTATGAGTAATCAGATAAAAGGATCAATAACAAGTAATATATTTGTAAATGGATAAGAGCTAAGTAGTTAACTCAGACCGAATACATAATTGCTTGATCACATATAAAACTCAGGTTAACACATAAAAGAAATTCAGACTTTGTGTGTGTTTGACGCTCAAGTTATGAGTGTAGGGGTTTTTAGGGGGTGAGTCCGGTAACGCAGCGGAAGCGGTGAAAATCCAATTTTCAGATTTCAAAACTTTTTCTCGGATTAATTAAATAAACATATTTATTTAACATTCCAATAATCAAATTATGAAAATAAATTCAATAAAACATTTTTAGGAGATTTACCGAAATACCCTTGCTTTGTATTTTTGTCCATTTTAGTCCGAAATTGATCTAATCAATTTTGAATGATTCTAAATCATTTCTAAGATGAACTTATGATGTTCAAAACATCAAAACACCAAAGCAACCAAAATCCCCAATTTTCTATGCCAAAGCCGGAATGCACCATTTGGTGTCCAATTTGGCCATTTGGTCATTTCATGTCTCAAAACTCATCCAAATGAAATCCAATCAACATGAAACTTTATATGCATCATATACACACACTAATACAAAACATATATGAAAACCCCCAAATTTGGAATTAGTCATGAACCCTAATTTTTCAATTTCCTCAAATTGGACAAATTAGACCAAATAGTTTAAATCAATTACTTTAATCATCATTCTTCCATCCAATCCAAGTCTCAACACAATGAAACAACTCAAGATAAAATCTAGGTCATTTAAGAGTGGGTCAATAACTCTATATTAGCAACATGGTTTCCAAAAACCTTAAAAGAATCCTTACAACTACAATAGTCACAAGTTTCCTTCACCATACATCCTCAACACTTCTATCAAACTTCCACCAACAAAAACACAAAGAAATAAAGAAAGAAATAATCTAAGAACATCACATGTTGAAGCCTTGAACCTAAGGAACATATTCCTCTCTAATAGTAAGTTTGAAAAACTTACTAAATTCCAAGCTATCTTTGATTTTTGTCTTTCTTTTCTCAAGCTTCCTTTGTCTCTCTTCAATGGAGTTTCGTTTTAGTAAAGTGTATTAGGTTAACCAAATGAAATGAAATGAAAACAATTTATATTAGGGCAAATTATGCCTTGGCCGAATTTGGCTAAACCAAATACAAAAATATAAATATAATTTCATTTGCAATTTCATTAAATCAACTTGCATAAATATCTTAATACAACTTTATTAGATATTTATTTAAGTCAACAAAGCAACTAACATCATTTACTTTAAATATCCTAACATAAGATATTTATATTTTAATTAATTTAATCATTTAACAATTAAATAATTAATTAATTAATCGAATACAAATATATTAAATATATGTATAATATTTACATTAAATATTAAAAACATATATTCATTTAGGAAAAAAATCAAATAACTCATTTTGACTATTAATTAATGTGTATTTAAATTAATCAAGTATTAAATGTAAATACACAATAATTAGGCAAATGACTATCTAGTCCTTTTAGCACGTATCTTGCGTTTAACCGTTAAACGACTTTATAAATAATCAATATTATTTATTATGTTGCTCTAGTGCTCTACGAGTATGTTTCATTATTGAGACTCTCTAGATTCATGTATATCCGTCACGAAATCAAATTTCAAGTCCATAATCTATCCACCCGTAGATTATGACGATCACGGATAATCTCGCTGAACCATACAGGTCGAGATCATGGCAAATGTATAATTCCTCCGTCACAGGTATCCGGATAAATCCCAGAGATAAAGATGTAAACGTCAAATCTCTATCGGGATTATCCAGTCGACTATTCTATTAGCAATCTCAAAAAGAATGTTTAGAACTAGCTTCTAAACTTTACCACGGGCCCATGGTTTTATCTGATTGCTAATCATATGGACTACCTATGCTCTGATACACAGAACTGACGGATCCTATCTTGATACACATAGGACACCCTGAGGATCTGTCTACACCCAACGAACAGGCGGAGGTCTGATCTAAATAGATCGGTGACGTGACTGCCGTCTAAGTGTAGAAGATGTCTCATGTGCCCACAATGGCATCTCAAGTCTAAGAATCACAAGTGCTACTCAACCCAAGAAGATTCTTATTGACGCTGGTGTACCATCCATTAAGAATCTTCGGTGAGTCGTTCAGTGTTTATCCGCTATAAACACCTACACGTCTATACTAGTCTCCAAGACTAATGGTTCATTGAGAAACCATTGGAATCATATATTCCAGTATACGACATGTACCGGTCTCAACGGGTTTACTATACTGACCAAGTAGTGTAAACCTTGACCAGGAACTGTCTGAGAATGACAACGTCATGATACTACTCAATGTCCGTTGCGACGCTTTTGCAACTGTATCATGACTAATCATTCTAGGGTCATTACGTCTTTACCATATAGAAATATAGATTATATTATAGAAACTGCATATATTATTCATAATAATAATGTTTTACAGAAGTATTTAACAGAAATACAACCGGGAATTGGCGCTCTGAGCACCAACCCCAACAAAATCTCCCACTTGCTCTAGTGCCAATATCGATTGTATCTAATACCCATCGACTCTACGTGTTTATCAACAGCTTCGGAGGTATGGCCTTCGTCAGCGGGTCTGCTACATTATCTTCACTCGGTACCTTGCACATGACAATATCCCCTCGCGACACGATCTCTCGAATGATGTGGTACTTGCGTTCCACATGCTTCGACTTCTGATGCGCCCTCGGTTCCTTTGCTTGCGCAATGGCTCCAGTATTATCACAGTATAACGGAATCGCATTCTCGATACTTGGGACAACTCCCAATTCTGTGATAAAGTTCTTTATCCACACAGCCTCTTTTGCAGCTTCAGAAGCTGCAATATATTCCGCCTCAGTGGTGGAATCAGCTGTCGATCCCTGTTTGGAACTCTTCCAACAAACTGCACCTCCGTTAAGGGTAAAGACAAATCCAGATGTAGACTTTCTATCATCGGGATCCGATTGGAAATCGGAGTCTGTATACCCATTAACCTGCAGTTCGTTTCCTCCATATATTAAACTTATCCTTAGTACCTTTAAGATACTTTAGGATATGTTTAATGGCCATCCAATGGTCATTACCTGGATTGGACTGATATCGACTAGTTACGCTAACAGCGAAACTGATATCAGGCCTCGTACATAACATGGCATACATTATGCTACCCAACATGAAGCATAAGGTTGGTTAGACATTCTAACCTTCTCATCTTCTGTTGTGGACACATCTTCTTGGAAAGATGAATCCCATGTCTGAACGGTATGTTTGCTGTCTTACAGTTACCAAAGCTATACCGTTCCAAGATCTTATCTACGTACGTTGATTGGGATAACCTAATCAGCCTCCTTTGTCTATCTCTATAGAGTTTTATCCCTAAAACATAGGAAGCTTCACCCAGGTCCTTCATGGAGAAATTCTTACAGAGGTACGCTTTCACGCTTTGCAACATACCTAAATCATTCCCAATGATTAGGATGTCATCAACATATAGGACTAAAAATACGACCATGCTCCCACTGGCCTTCTGATACACACGGGATTCTTCCGAATTCTTGAGAAAACCAGACGATCTAATAATCTCATTGAATCGAAGATTCCAACTTCGTGAAGCTTGTTTAAGTCCATAAATGGACTTCTTAAGCTTACATACCATGCCCGAGGTTTCGCTGGATGTGAAACCTTCCGGCTGTTCCATATAGATTTCTTCATCAAGAAATCCATTTAGAAAAGCCGTTTTGACATCCATTTGCCAAATCTGGTAGTCATGATACGCAGCTATAGAAAGCAAAATCCGGATAGACTTAAGCATTGCTACCGGCGAAAAAGTTTCATCGTAGTCGACGCCAGGTCGCTGCGTGTAACCTTTTGCTACCAGTCGGGCCTTGTAAGTTTCAACCTTACCGTCAGGCCCGCGCTTCCTCTTGTAAACCCATTTAACACCGATAGGAACAATTCCTTCGGGAAGCGGAATCAAGTCCCAAACTTGATTTTCATGCATTGAGTCAATCTCGGATTTCATGGCACTTTGCCATTTCACGGAGTCGATGTCGAACATCGATTCTCTATAGGTGAAATGATCTGTCTCTTCAACTAAGAGAACATCTAGACTCTTTTCTTGTATCAAATACAAGCGTTCAGGAGGTCTAGATACCCTTTCCGACCTACGGAGTGTGTGTGTTGAAGGTCCTTCATCTACTTGAACTTCAGGTTCCTCCGTTGGCTCGTTGTTTTCAGGTTGGACTTCATCAAGCTCAACCTGTCTATGATTACCACCTTCTGACAAAAATTCTACTTCTAGAAATTTTGCGAAGCGAGCTACGAACACATTTCGATGCTCGGTATCATAGAACAGATATCCCCTCGTATTCGAAGGATATCCAACAAACCTAAACATTTGCCCTCGAGGCGAAAGCTTATCTTGCTGAGTCACCCTGACATAGGCATGACAACCCCAAACCTTAATATAATTAAGATTTGGTCTCCTACCGAACCATATCTGATACGGTGTCGTTGGAACAGCCTTTGAAGGAATCTTATTCAAAAGATGTGCGGCTGTTAAGAGAGAGTAACCCCATAAGTAATAGGGCAAATCTGTGAAACTCAACATCGATCGGACCATATCCAATAAAGTCCGATTTCTCCTTTCAGATACACCATTGTGCTGTGGTGTACCTGGAGGAGTATATTGAGCGAGAATCCCATTCTCCTTCATATAATCCATGAACTCACCACTCATATATTCACCGCCTCGATCTGATCGAAGGCATTTAATATATTTACCAGTTTGTTTTTCTACTTCATTTCGGAACTCTTTGAACTTTTCAAAGGTTTCCGATTTATGTCGCATCAAATACACATAACCGTACCGTGATAAATCATCGGTAAAGGTAACGAAGTACGAATAACCACTGTGAGCAGTTTGACTTAGTGGACCACATACATCAGAATGTACGAGTTCCAGTAAGTTAGTGGCACGGTGTCCAACACTAGAAAATGGGGCTTTGGTCATCTTACCCTGAATACAGGATTCACAAGTTGGATAGGATTCAATGGTAAGATCTGATATCAAACCATTCCTAACCAATTGGGTAAGGCGTTTAACGCCAATGTGACCAAGTCTCATATGCCAAAGTTCAGTATTAATAATTACAGGTAAACTACGTTTATTAACTCCAGTATTTAATATATCTTTTGAAGTTTGCAATGTATAATGACCATGCTGGTTTGGACAACTAAGGATCTGAATATTATTTTTATCATATAAATACAAAGAACTATTCTTAATATTAATACAAAAGCCTTCTGTATCCAATACAAAAAGTGATATAATATTAGCAACACATCCCGGTACAAAATGACAGTCATATAACAAAAGTGTCCCATTCGGCAATGAGATCTCGCATACTCCCACTGCAACTGCATCCAAAGAGTCTCCACTCCCGAACCGCAACTGCATCTCCCCGGCTTCAGCCTCCTACTTTCCTTCAGCACCTGCAACAATTGCAAATGTGAATGGGACAAGCAGAATCTAAAATCCAGCTGGATGTAACGGCTTCACAAGCCAAAGATAAATCAATAACTGGAAAAATAAAAGTACCTGATGTAGAAGCTCTGTCTTTCCTCACTTGGGCAATGTAATCAGGACAGTTCCTTTTCCAGTGCCCGACTTTGCCGCAGTGGTGGCATTTGTCTTCAGAAGCCCTTTGGGCTTTGCAATCTTCGCCTGTTGTTGAGGACCAAAAGCCTTCTTCTTCTTCTTGCCTTTCTTGTTCTTTCCCTTGGACCATCCTTGGGAAGAAGCCGAAAGAGAAGTAGTTCTAGGAGGGCGAGTCGGTACTCCCTTCTTAAGGTCCTCTTCTGCCGTGAGCAACATCCTATGTAGCTCCTGGTAGGTACAGACAGTCCCGTGCATGTTGAAGTACATCACGAACTGGCGAAATGAAGCTGGTAGCGAACCAAGAATGAAACTCCTACCGAGAATGTCATTCAAGATGAGATTATGTTGCCTCAATTGATCGATCAAATCGATCATCTGAAGAACATGTGGGCTAACACTTTGCCCCTCATCCAGACGCACATGGAACAGTTCCATGGCGACTTTGTGAACAATCACTTGTTCCTGGTTCTCAAACGATTGTCTCAATCGCGTCATCATACTATAGGAATCTAACATACCATAGTACTGTTGCTTGAGTTTCGAAGACAGTGAACTAAAGATGTATGATTTAACCCTTAAGTCATCATCCTTCCAAGTTTCAAAAACTTGGCGTTCCTCCTCCGAAGCATCCGCACCCACTGCAAGGGGCAACGGACCCTCAAGAACATAACCCAGCTTTTCGGAATCGAGGACAATCCTCAAATCCAATTCCCAGTCTGCAAAGTTCTCAGTGCCTTTCAGTTTGTTCGCATCAAGCATACGCGCAAACTGATTTGTGGATTGTCCCGCCATCGCCAATCATAATATATAGAAAACGAAAACGGCTAGCAGAAATAAAGCAGTTTCATATAATATCAAAAGCATAAACTAGATCATGGATTTTTAATCTAATATGCCCCTCCCACTAAATCATGCAATACTGTAATCCCAAAACAGAATACAAATATTTAATAATTAAATTAAATACTAATAGTGAAAAGTGGATCCCGTGAATATATTTCGGCTCACAGCAGAGGCACGGTCTCGCCTACGTATA
Source organism: Zanthoxylum bungeanum (assembly GCA_019454045.1). Classification (NCBI taxonomy): domain Eukaryota; kingdom Viridiplantae; phylum Streptophyta; class Magnoliopsida; order Sapindales; family Rutaceae; genus Zanthoxylum; species Zanthoxylum bungeanum. The sequence continues at coordinate 187,742 of SKCR01030507.1, forward strand.
TTCATCAGGTAGACAACTCATTTGTCAATCATTCACTAATGACTCCTAAGTATCCGGTCCTGGCCGTTTCTCGTTGTCGCTGCGAAGGCAGGCCCACAAGGAGACGTACCAAGGTTAAACTCGTCAATGGTAAACTCAAGTTACTTACGTAATCCTGACAGCTAGGGCACGTTCAGAATTCCGCTTTTACTTGAATTTACCTAGTATCTGATATACTTCCGGTATAAATAAATCTTTATCGGCTACATCCTCACAGCAGAGGCACGGTCTCGGATGTAGTCACAAAGAAGTATTCATAAACCGTATTGACAAGACGGACCATATAACATGCATCAAATACAAAATTACATTTAAACCTTATTATATAGGGATTTTCCGCTAAGTGTCATACACCCTAAATCTAACCAATTTAGATCCTAATAAGCATGCATAAAGTCTAGAAAACATGATTAAACATTGATTCAATGAAGGCTAATCATATTAGGTGGCCTAGAATCAGACTTGCTCTGATACCATTTTGTAGGGGTTTTTAGGGGGTGAGTCCGGTAACGCAGCGGAAGCGGTGAAAATCCGATTTTCAGATTTCAAAACTTTTTCTCGGATTATTAAATAAACATATTTATTTAACATTCCAATAATCAAATTATGAAAATAAATTCAATAAAACATTTTTAGGTGAATTTACCGAAATACCCTTGCTTTGTATTTTTGTCCATTTTAGTCCGAAATTGATCTAATCAATTTTGAATGATTCTAAATCATTTCTAAGATGAACTTATGATGTTCAAAACATCAAAACACCAAAGCAACCAAAATCCCCAATTTTCTATGCCAAAGCCGAATGCACCATTTGGTGTCCAATTTGGCCATTTGGTCATTTCATGTCTCAAAACTCATCCAAATGAAATCCAATCAACATGAAACTTTATATGCATCATATACACACACTAATACACAACATATATGAAAACCCACCAGCCTCAGAGATGCCGCAGTTGAGCTGCTGTCCTGGGCATCGAGTACCATCAGTTTTCAGAGATGCCGCAGTTGAGCTGTTGTCCTGGGCATCGAGTATCATTAGTTTTCAGTTTTCAGATTTTCAGTACATAGTTTTCAGATCATCAGTATATAGTTTTCAAAAGTCAGATTTTAGTAAACAGTTTTCAGAAAATAGATTTTAGAAATAGTTTCCAGAAACAACAGTTTTATAAGAGATTCAGAATTTAAAGAAAAAACTAGTTTTCAAGTAAAGTTTTCAGCAAAGAGTTTCATAAAGAAACTTTCAGAAAAGAGTTATTCAGAAAGGGTTTTCAGAAAATATTTTCTAAAGGCATAGCATGTTAAAGTAAAGTATAGCTTACAAGTATACATGTCTCATATATTCTAGTAATCATTTGAGATGCATTAGCTGATATCAATGCATGATAGCATCATTACATTTATAAGTGATGAATAATAATGCGTGATAACATGACTGCATATGCATATATATATATATATATATATATATATATACACAATTGATGAATGTTAAATAGAAAGAATATTTTTATTATTATACCGATTTGATGATATTTCAAAAGTATAAAGGAAAGAAAGTTATAATGAATACCTAATCTAGTCTAGCATTAAGCGTACAGGGAAGTAGAGAGATATCAGAGTAGCGCAGCAAAAACGTGATGGGTTTTGATATGGTTATTAATAATATATAGGCTTGATGTGTATGTTATAGATGTGTGAAAATATAAATAGTAAACAGATTTAAAGTATGAGTAATCATATAAGGATCAATAACAAGTAATATATTTGTAAATGGATAAGAGCTAAGTAGTTAACTCAGACCGAATACATAATTGCTTGATCACATAGAAAACTCAGGATAACACATAAAATAAATTCAGACTTTGTGTGTGTTTGACGCTCAAGTTATGAGTGTAGGGGTTTTTAGGGGGTGAGTCCGGTAACGCAGCGGAAGCGGTGAAAATCCGATTTTCAGATTTCAAAACTTTTTCTCGGATTAATTAAATAAACATATTTATTTAACATTCCAATAATCAAATTATGAAAATAAATTCAATAAAACATTTTTAGGTGAATTTACCGAAATACCCTTGCTTTGTATTTTTGTCCATTTTAGTCCAAAATTGATCTAATCAATTTTGAATGATTCTAAATCATTTCTAAGATGAACTTATGATGTTCAAAACATCAAAACACCAAAGCAACCAAAATCCCCAATTTTCTATGCCAAAGCCGAATGCACCATTTGGTGTCCAATTTGGCCATTTGGTCATTTCATGTCTCAAACACTCATCATCAAATGAAATCCAATCAACATGAAACTTTATATGCATCATATAACACACTAATACACAACATATATGAAAACCCCCAAATTTGGACTTAGTCATGAACCCTAATTTTTCAATTTCCTCAAATTGGACAAATTAGACGAAATAGTTTAAATCAATTACTTTAATCATCATTCTTCCATCCAATCCAAGTCTCAACACAATGAAACAACTCAAGATAAAATCTAGGTCATTTAAGAGTGGGTCAATAACTCTAGATTAGCAACATGGTTTCCAAAAACTTAAAAGAATCCTTACAACTACAATAGTCACAAGTTTCCTTCACCATACATGCTCAACACTTCTATCAAACTTCCACCAACAAAAACACAAAGAAATAAAGAAATAAATAATCTAAGAACATCACATGTTGAAGCCTTGAACCTAAGGAACATATTCCTCTCTAATAGTAAGTTTGAAAAACTTACTAAATTCCAAGCTATCTTTGATTTTTGTCTTTCTTTTCTCAAGCTTCCTTTGTCTTTCTTCAATGGAGTTTTGTTTAGTAAAGTGTATTAGGTTAACCAAATGAAATGAAATGAAAACAATTTATATTAGGGCAAATTATGCCTTGGCCGAATTTGGCTAAACCAAATACAAAAATATAATTTCAATTTCATTTGCAATTTCATTAAATCAACTTGCATAAATATCTTAATACAACTTTATTAGATATTTATTTAAGTCAAAAAAAGCAACTAACATCATTTACTTTAAATATCCTAACATAAGATATTTATATTTTAATTAATTTAATCATTTAACAATTAAATAATTAAATAATTAATCAAATACAAATATATTAAATATATGTATAATATTTACATTAAATATTAAAAACATATTTCATTTAGGAAAAAAGTCAAATAACTCATTTTGACTATTAATTAATGTGTATTTAAATTAATCAAATATTAAATGTAAATACACAATAATTAGGCAAATGACTATCTAGTCCTTTTAGCACGTATCTTGCGTTTAACCTTTAAACGACTTTATAAATAATCAATATTATTTATTAATGTTGCTCTAGTGCTCTACGAGTTCATTATTGAGACTCTCTAGATTCAGGTATATCCGTCACGAAATCAAATTCATGTCCATAATCTATCCACCCGTAGATTATGACGATCACGGATAATCTCGCTGAACCATACAGGTCGAGGTCATGGCAAATGTATAATTCCTCCGTCACAGGTATCCGGATAAATCCCAGAGATATAGATGTAAACGTCAAATCTCTATCGGGATTATCCAGTCGACTATTCTATTAGCAATCTCAAAAAGAATGTTTAGAACTAGCTTCTAAACTTTACCACGGGCCCATGGTATTATCTGATTGCTAATCATATGGACTACCTATGCTCTGATACACAGAACTGACGGATCCTATCTTGATACACATAGGACACCCTGAGGATCTGTCTACACCCAACGAACAGGCGGAGGTCTGATCTAAATAGATCGGTGACGTGACTGCCGTCTAAGTGTAGAAGATGTCTCATGTGCCCACAATGGCATCTCAAGTCTAAGAATCACAAGTGCTACTCAACCCAAGCAGATTCTTATTGACGCTGGTGTATCATCCATTAAGAATCTTCGGTGAGTCATTCAGTGTTTATCTGCTATAAACACCTACACGTCTATACTAGTCTCCAAGACTAATGGTTCATTCAGAAACCATTGGAATCATATATTCCAGTATACGACATGTACCGGTCTCAACGGGTTTACTATACTGACCAAGTAGTGTAAACCTTGACCAGGAACTGTCTGAGAATGACAACGTCATGATACTACTCAATGTCCGTTGCGACGCTTTTGCAACTGTATCATGACTAATCATTCTAGGGTCATTACGTCTTTACCATATAGAAATATAGATTATATTATAGAAACTGCATATATTATTCATAATAATAATGTTTTACAGAAGTATTTAACAGAAATACAACCGGGAATTGGCGCTCTGAGCACCAACCCCAACAATGAGCATGGTTACTTACTGAGTCTTATGACTCACACCACAACAGTTTATTAGTTTTACAGGTCAGTAGCAGTCATACTTAGCCAGCAGAATTTAGTGAAGACTTTGAAGACAGTGGATCGCCCCAATTGCAGTCAAGGAAGTCATTGAGTCCTGGGTCGAGTTATGGGTCATCACGACTCATTGTTTTGTATTTGTACTTATATTGCATATGTAATAGTATAGTTTTATTTTGAGTTCTAGCCGGAGGCCAAGTGATTTACTTTTGTTCATTGAGTTCGGGCCTGAGGCCTAGTTGATGTTTGTATATGTTTTGAGTTGCTTAACAGGTTGTCTTTGGGTGCTGGCTATAAGCCAGGTTGCATGATGTTCTGCATACATCATGCCGAAATTTCGTCTGAATCAGAGGCTTATGGAGGCATGATTAGCCTGTCTCCTACCGGTAACATCCTGGCTCAGGCGGGATGTTACACTTATTGCTTTTTCAACCGCTAGGTTGTAATTGAAAGTGACACAAAGTTTCAGGAAGTTGCTGATGTGGGCATTAGGATCTTCAGTTGCATTCCCCCCAAACTGAACTGATTATTGTGTCATCGGAATGTATGTTTTGATGTCACACGTATTTACTGGTAAGGGAGGAAGTACAATGCATGATATGAAGCCGTCAACCACCGAATTGTTTTGTCTCGAATGAGAATTGGTGGTGCAATTTCTAAAGGTTCAGGTTCCATGTTGATCAGTGCTTCTTGGCCTTCTCGCCTTTCCCTACTCAACTGTCTGATGGTTCTTTCAATTTCTGGGTCAAGCGGTCGGATTTCAAAGCTTCTGGTTCGTCTCATGTAGTATCTGAGAACCTGAAACACAAAAAAATAAAAATAAAAAGTAAAACAAATTAGACACAGGTAAAACTATCTAACCCTAAAATTAATAGTGAAAGATAAATAAGTCCCCGACAATGGCACCAAAAACTTGATCGGTGAAATCACACACGTAGCGCAAGCGCACGTATCTCTCAAGTAGTATAAAATGTATCGATCCCACGATGAGTTAATACCTTAGCTATTAATTTATGACATTAAATATTTACAAGTATCTAATAGATTGATTAGAGGGTAATTTTTGTCTGAAAATAAGTAAATAGAACAGTGCGAAAGTAAATTTAAGGAAAAATCAATATTATAAAACTATCTAGGGTTGTGAATCATTCCAATATATTTTAAAGATGAAATTGTTATCTCATGTTTGTGTAATATTTTGGTTTATTAACCTGGAACACGAAATTATGCAAAAGCCTTTTCCGATGGTCAGATGCAAATACCCAGTGTAACCCAATTAATCATATTCCTATGTTAACCAAGTTATCTGAATTCATTAAGATTAAGTTTCAATTATGACTACCCCGCCCGACAGGTATATTCCTATCCTGTAAGGAAATCTATTAAGGATTATCTATCCTTAAGTGAGATCGTGAGCTATTGAGTCTAAGGCTAAAACCTAAAATCCATTTTCCAAGTTCATTTTAAGTTTACCAAATCAATCTTATTAATGGCCAGTTAACAAGAAGCATTAAACTTAAGACTCAATAAATAAACTTTTATATTACCCATGACATAAAATTTACCACTTATAAACTAGTGATATTGGAATTCATCACAATCCCAGATATGGTATTTAGTTACAACACATATCTAGGACTAGTAAAGACATAAATAAAGTAAATGACATAAAGTAAAACTGGAAATTAAAAAGTTAAATAAACAATAAAGAAAATACTGGGGGTTAGAGGATCAACATTTATTACTTCTAATTTAGATATCTCCATTATTATAATATATAAACTTTGCATGATATTACCAACCGATCATATATGTGGTATCATGATTAAGTCAAATTTATGATTAATTCTAACCGACCATAAAAGTGGTATCCAATTTAGTCAGGTTAAAATTAATTTAATTAAGTCCAACCGACCATAAATGTGGTATCCCATTAAGTCAGGTTTTAAAATAGTTTATATATTATAATTAAGGGAGATTAATCTAAATATTAGTAATAAAAAATTTACCCTTTACCCCAGTAGAGTGGAGTTACCTCCTCATACTGAAAAATAAAAATAAAGACTGAAAAGTAAAGTAAAGAAAGAACTATTGCGTAAAATAAAAAATTAAATACAGAAAGCCGTAAATAAACAAACAAGATACAATCTTCTTAGTATTCTTAAGGAAATCCCCAGAAGAAGGTATGAATTGGAATTCTGATTTCGGCCTCAAATTATAGGGAAAATTTGTTGCCACGCATCGCGACATGTTCTTTATTATCTTTGAGATATTAAGAACGAGTTTCTAATTAATGGAGAATAAAGTTCGCAACCATTAGGGTCATATTAGTTTTGAGTCTAATTATGACGTTAGACAGTCTACATCATAAAGAGTCAGAAAAGATGCAGTAAGAGTGTCACAGAAGATTCTACTGTATGAGTGGAATTAGTTGCAACTTATAAAGTATTGACATATGAAGTTGCATAGTGGCCTTGTAGATTAGAAGTTTGTTATTAGTGTTGTGTTTGCGGTTGTCTACATAGTATTTTGGATTTGATCCGTAATTACTTAGACAACTTAGTAGCTGAAGCATAATATTGATGTGGCATCTGAGTCATATTAATGTAGAACTTAATTTCTACAAAAAAATATGAATGATGTTGGCTAAGGGAAACAATTGGGTTTGTTTAAAAAACTCAATATGTTATAGCGGGCTTACTTGTTGTTGCCTTCCTTTTGAGCGCTAAGTGAGTTCTTGAGGGCCATGCGTATGTGTTACACATTAAGATGTGTATATGATACTGTGGATTGGCACTAGAGAAAGTGAGAGAAATTGTTAGGGTTGGTGCTCGGAGAGCCAATCCGGATCGTATTTATGTCTGATTCATGAATACAAGCAATATATTTTTCCATAATATTACTTATTTATGGTTGCACCTCTTGTCTTTTATTTTATATATATTCGATCTAATTCATTAGATTGAAACTAAATCGTGTTTAGTGATATATATTAGACAAAGACCCGATAATATAAAATGTAGTGCGTAATTACAACGTAGCTTGTAATTGACATTGGGAAGTATCAATATTAGAAATATATTATCAAATTAAGTTCCTAGTCAAGATTTACTGACACGGGTCAGTTAGTAAAATCCGCTGAGACCAGTACATGTCATATATCAGACTTGGTATGATGGTTTATCCCAATGAACCATGAGTCTCGGGGAGACTCGTATAGACGTGTAGATGTTTATTTGATAAACACCGAATGACTGACCGAAGATTACTTAATAGATGATACACCAGCGTCAATAGGAATATTCTCGGGTTGAGTAGCATATTGATTCTTTGACTTGAGATACCACTGTGGATATATGAGTTATCCTCCACACTTTGATGGCAGTCACGTCACCGATCTATTAAGATCAGACCTCCGCCTATTCGTTGGGTGTGGACTTATGCTCATGATAACCTGTGTGTATCAAGATAAGATCCGTCAGTCATGTGTACAGGACATAGGTATTCATTATAAGATTAGCAATCTGTTAAATCCATGGCCGTGGTATACTTCGGAAGTAAGTTCCGTGTGTTATTTAGAAGATTGCTAATAGAAACGTCTACAGGATTATACCTATAGAGATTTGACGTTCATATCTATATCTCTGGGATAATCCGGATACCTGTGATGGATGGATTATATGTATGCAATGACCTCGACCGTATGATTCAGCGAGTTTATCCGTGGTCGTCATAATTTACAGGTGGGTAAATTATGGAACGAAATTAAATTTCGTGACAGATATGCCTGAATCTAGAGAGTCTCATTAATGAAATATACTCGTAGAGCACTATGACAACTTTTATGAATAATGGAGATTATTTATAAATCGTTTAACCGTTAAACGAAAAATACATGCAAAGAGGCCTAATGGTCATTTCCTAATTAATGTGTATTTGTATTTAATATTTGATTTTATTAAATACACATTAATTAATTGTCAAATTATGATATTTGACATATATCATTAATATATGTATTTGATATATTTAATGTAAATATAATACATATATTTAAGATATTTGTATTTAATTATTTAATTATTTAAATGTTAAATGATTAAAGTAATTATTTTATAAATATCTTTTACCATGATTAAGGTTAGGAAATGGCATGTTTTGGTTGGATACACTTGTTGATTTACTTTTTGGTAATAGTTACCAAATGGAACAAGTAACTTAGTAATTGAAATTGAAATTAAAATCTTATTTTTGATTCATACTCATTCACGCCCATTTGAGGAAAATATATAAGATTTTTTTTGTTTCAATTTTTTTTATCAACACAAGTTACCAAATAAAATACAAGTAAAGTTTGAGAGAAAAAGCTTGAAGAACAAAGGAAAAAGCTTATGGAAAATTTGATTTTGTAACTATTTTCCAACTTTCTTCGACTAGAAAAATGTTTCCATGTTTCTAAACTTCAACATGTGTTGGTTAGAATTTTCTTTACTCTTTAAGTATGTAATTAAATTGGTATGAGACTTGTTGGAAAGATGTTTGCATGTTTATTAATAAAGTATGCTTATAATTAGTTATTAAGCATTCTTTTGATTAATTAGTAATCAAGTTGCCATTCTAGAGTTTTAAGACCACTCATTTATGACCTAGAATTGTTCTTGAGTTATTTCAAGTGGCGAGACTTATTTGGTGTGTTAAATAATTGATTAAAGTATTGAATTTATTCAATTTAGTGTAAATTGATCAATTGAAGTAATTTGAGAAATTAGGGTTCTTAACCTATTCAAATTTTGGGGATTTTCATATATGTGAAATATTATGATGTATATATGATGTATAACAAATTTGGGATTAATTGGATTTGATCTTGACTTGTTTTGAACAAGATTGGACTAAATTGCAAAATTGAAAAAATCTTAAGGGGCTCTCGGTAATTTTGTCTTTTAGTGGGGATTTTGTTGCAATTTATATTTTGATGTGTTGGACATGTTGAAAATCATTTTAAAACTGATTTGGAATCATCCAAAATTATATTTGACAATTTCAGGACTAAAATGAACAAAATGCAAAGTTTAGGGGTCAAACAGTAATTTTCAAGATATATAATTTCTTGGGAAAAATTTCAGTTAAGTATTGAGTAACTAAAATAAATAAGTTTATTTTAATTGCTCAAGAAAGATAATTACGGGAAATTATTTCAGAGTGAAAATACGCGAAAACGGTGAAAAACGGCTTTACCGGTTAACGGCTATCCAAACAGTGAGTTAGTCACTGTTCGGGCAGCCCATGAACTGTCCAAATATTTTTGGGGCTGACCTAGGCAGTCCCCATGTACATTGGCCGGTCAGTTCGGTCGGAAACACGTTTTATGCTATTTTGCGGAAAAATATTTTTCGTAAAAGTTTCGCGGTGTTTCTATATTATTTATGTCGTTATTTGATATCTGACCGGTGCGTAATCACACGCGTATAACGTAAGCGCACGTATCATTCAAGTAGTATAAAAAGTATCGATCCCACGAGGACTTAATACCTAATCTATTAATTTTATGAGGTCAAATGATTACTAGTATCTAACAGGTTGATTGATTGATTTGAAAATGTGAATAAGGTTCCGTGAAAGTCTGTTCAACAGACTCCGTATGAAATATGGACATGAAAGAAACCGGGTTTCTCATTCTTGAAGATTTGGGGTTGCTGGGCATACATTAAATGTTTGGATGGTACCAAACTAGAACCCAAATCGGATAAATGTCTATTTGTAGGTTATCCTAGGGAAATCAAAGGATATTACTTCTACAACCCACAAGAGAACAAAGTATTTGTTGTTCTACATGCAATTTTCCTTGAGAAGGAATTCCTAAATGCAGTGGTTAGTGGGAGGAAAGTATAACTCGATGAAAAGAAGAGTGATATTATTCCTGGCACCAATTCCTTAACGGAACATAAACAGTTCATCAGGGATGAGACTGTACCATAATCTACGAATACACAAGAACCGCGTAGGTCAGAGAGAGTCAGAAAACAACCTGAGAGGTATGGGTTTCTGATCTCACCTCATGTGGGTATTAATCTTATTGAGGAAGACGAACCGACTACATATGAGGTAGCGATACAAGGTATCGACTTCGGTTTATGGTAAGATGCCATGAAATCCGAAATGGATTCCATGTACACCAACCAAGTTTGGACACTGGTTGATGCACCGGAAGGCGTAAAGCCTATTGGTTGCAAATGGGTCTTCAAGAAGAAGACCGACATGGATGGTAACATACAAACGTACAAAGCTAGGCTTGTATCGAAAGGGTATCATCAACGACATGGTTTTGATTACGACGAAACGTTTTCACCTATTGCCATGATTAAATCCATTCGGATAATGCTTGCTATTGCTGCATATTTTGATTACGATGAAACTTTTTCACATGTTGCCATGATTAAATCCATTCGGATAATGCTTGCTACTGCTGCATATTTCGATTACGAAATATGGCAGATGGACGTCAAAACCGCTTTCCTTAACGGAAACCTTTTAGAGGATGTTTATATGCAACAGCCTGACGATTTTGTCATACCAAAACATGCAGACAAGGTTTGCAAAATAAATCGATCCATTTATGGATTGAAGCAAGCATCGCGTTCTTGGAATCAACATTTTGATGAGATCATAAAAGAATATGATTTCGTTCAAAACGAGGATGATCCTTGTGTATATAAGAAGGTTAGTGGGAGCGCATTGAAATTCATTGTCCTTTACGTTGATGATGTATTTCTTATTGGCAATGACATTCCCATGCTACAATCGGTGAAAGCTTGGCTTTCATTAAAATTCTCCATGAAAGATCTGGGAGAAACAGCCTTTATTCTGGGAATAAAGATCTACCAGGATAGATCTAGAAAGTTGCTTGGTCTCTCCCAGAGCACGTACATTGACAAAGTGTTGAAGAGATTCAACATGGAACAGTCTAATAGGGGGATGTTGCTAGTGTCACATGGTGTCACTCTATCTAAGGACATGTGTCCTAAAACTCAAGATGAGAGAGACAACATGAGTCGGATCTCGTTCGCTTCTACTGTCGGATCGATCATGTATGCCATGATATGTACGCGACCTAATATCTCATATGCTTTGAGCATGTGTTGTTGCTATCAGGTTGATCCAGGTAATGGTCACTGGGTTGCGGTTAAGAACATCCCTAAGTATCTTAGACGAACTAGGGACGCATTCTTAATCTATGGAGATGAAGAACTTAAGGTAACTGGGTTTACCGACGCAAGTTTCCAAACCGGTAAAGATGACTGTAAGTCGCAATCTGGGTACATATTTTGTTTGAACAACGGAGAAGTTAGCTGGAAATCTTCCAAGCAAGAGACTGTTGTCGATTCAACAACAGAATTAGAATATATTACTGTAGCAGAAGCAGCAAAAGATGCAGTTTGGATCCGTAAATTCCTAATTAGATTAGGAGTAGTTCCGTTAGCAGCTGAGCCCGTTCCTTTGTATTATGACAATAACAGGGCTATAGCGCAGGCTAAGGAACCGCAGTCTCATTAACGATCCAAGCATGTACTTCGACGTTTCTATTTCGTGAGATCATACATCGTGGTGATGTGAAGATCGAGAAGGTCGCATTAAAAGACAACATTGCAGATCCGCTGATGAAAGCTATTCCTCAGCAAAAGTTTGAGCGACATGTACATAGTTCAGGTGTTAGATACTTGAGTGACTGGCTATAGGCCAAGTGGGAGATTGTTGGACAATTATGACCCATAGCGTCACTATTTGTAAAAACATTGTGGTTTTTGTACAAATTAACTATGTGACAATGTAAACTGCTATTTTTTCATTTTGTAATTAGATTACTTGAATATATATAAATGATAAAAGTCCTTATGATTAGTTCCGGATTATAAGATATGAGACAGTATCAATCCACGAAGGTTTAATCATTAAATATCCATAGTCGTAGTATTATCGAGACTGAACATTGATAATGCAGAATATACTAGTATTGCACTTGTGCGTGTTATGGAAGCGTAACAACATAGTTCTCATGTATTTAAATATTGGATACTTATGCAAGTGTGATAGGAGGTTATGTTTGCCGATGGTACGGAAACAGCTTCGCTCTGGATAGACCCATCGGAATCCCATTGGTAGTATGACTATGTGTCTATGGGAATCCGAATCAGGGTAGGTGTATTTGGTCTTAACCTGAGACTTGCATCACTAATACTTACGACAATCAATACGTTTTGGTTTTGGTCGTCCGAGGTTTTAACAGGTTCTGTGTACGCCTCTTCTGGGTTTATTGAGAATCGTAGTTTATTGGGTGTGATGTCAAGATGGAAGTATCACTTCAGTCATATGGAGATGATGATCACGTAGGGATACAGAACTGGTACTCTATTATGTTGCAACTATCGGGATAATATGTCTTGTAAATCAGTAAGGATGTGGTACGATGTACGCACGTGTTCGGATAGTCCGACAACCAGATTTACTGCCAACATATCCAGGGATCTCATGGGTCGCTTCCCGAAGATTCACCGATGACGTATGAATCGAACATAATTAATCTGGGATTAATTAGAAGAGAGATAAAATTAATCTGGGATTAATTACAGCGAGAATTTATCTGGGATAAAATTAAAATAGAAGAGAAAGAACGATTAATTTGGAATTAATCGATAACATAATATATTCGATATATTAAATGAAATTAGATTTCATAACAGAATTAAAATTGGATTTTAATTCGGGTGAACGAATTAATTTAGAATTAATTCGCGTGTGACTTTAATAGTAATTTTGCTAGGCATATTATTTAATTAAATTTGATTTAATTACGTCGCAACGGAAAATTCGTTAATTCAGAATTAACTAACCCGAGCCCGGAATGTGTTTTGCGGGCCCACTCGGATTTAGAATTAAGTGGGGCCCACATCAAGTCACATCACTTCTCATTCTCATCACTTTATGTTGATGGAAGTTAGTAGTTGTTGATGGCTTGTTTCTTACACAACCATTATTTTATTTTTGATTTGTGAAAGACCTTTACTAACTTAGATTTGGTATATGGCATTATTGATTTTAGAAATCAATTACACAAATTTGAAAAACACATCTCTCTCTCCCAAGGCAAAAACTGTGACTTCTCTCGCTCCCCTTGGAAGTTTTGCTTCAAAATTTCTTAAGTACTAGCACATAAAAGAGTCTACAAAGGTGATAGGGAAACTATTCCCAAGAGTTTGGAATACAAGGAGAAGCTTGGAGCTCTTCATCAACATACAATCAAATGAGATCTTGGAGCACTTCTCAAAGGAGGAAATTTTTAATATTCTCTACATCCACTTATCCGATCGTTGTAAGTATTTTTCCGCTATCTTACTTCGAGTATTCACATGTTTTATGCTTAAATAGATCTTTGGCATGTTCTTAGAGAACCCAACACTTTCGACCTTATTCCTCCCACACTCATGGTAAGTCCATTTCTGCCCTAGGTATGGCTCATTTTATGCACCAATGTGAGGTACACAAAATCGTTCTCTCCTACGCTACATGGGTGAACCTTGGCTACATCAGTCCTTTTTCATCGGTAAAAGACAAAGACAGCCCATTTACAAAATTGACTAAGCCTATTATGGGGATTGTGCCATTGTCTAGAAACAACGAATTGGGCCCTCGGTAATCACGGTTGTGGTGGGGATGGACTTGGAGATATCCAAAAGTATACAAATATGCCATTACAAGGCGTATCCTTCCTGGATGAAAGCGAGTGCGGATATCGGACTCATGCATCTGGAATATTCGGATCATGTTTGGACCTTCTAAGCCCATCAAGGTTTTCATACAAGTGGCCCGTTATCATTTTAAAGCATTCAATCAGATTATCACGAGGTGCAAACTTGTCCTAGTTGAAAAGGCCCTACAGGTTTACACTTTTGCGATAAGGTGGCTAAATAACTTCAAATGATAGGGGGGCCAAACACAAGGTGGTGTTGGATAATTATGACCCATAACATCACTATTTGTACAAAACATGGTGTTGTTGTACAAATTAACTATGTGACAAAGGAAATTGCTCTTTTATCATTTGTAATTAGATTACCGGGATATATAAATGATAAAAGTCCATATGATTAGTTCCGGATTGATAAGATATGAGACATTATCAATACATGAAGGTTTAATCATTAAAACATCCCTAGTAAGAGTATTATCGAGATTGGACATCGATAATGCGGAATAGACTAGTATTGCACTTGTGCGTGTTATGGGAGCATAACGACATAGTTCTCATATATTTGGGTATTGGATACTCATGCAAGTGTAATAGGAGGTTGTGTTTACCGATGGTACGGAAACAGCTTCACTCTGGATAGACCCCTCGGAATTCCATTGGTAGTATGACTATGTGTCTATGGAAGTGTTGGGTTTCTAGATTAGTCCCAAGATCGATTTCAAGCAATGAAACATGCGTGAATACTCATAAAAGAAGTATGGCGGAATCATACTTACAACGATCGGCTTTTGCGATGCGAGGAACAACAAAAATCTTCGAGCTTTAACTCCAAGAGGCTCACGGCTTTGCTCCATTTTTGTGCTCCAATTTTCGGTCCTTCAAGCTCCAAGCTTGGTGTGCATTCCATGCCCACGGGTGGGTTTCCTTATCACCTTCGTAAGACCCCGAATGTGTGCTAGCACTCTTGAAATTTTGCCACAAAACTTCCTAAGCTTCTCCTTCATCTCACGGCATTTGCAGAAAAATGAAGGAAGAAAATGGCCCAAGGCTGAGAGATAGAAGGAGGGAAAGAGAGAGAGTGATATCTTGTTGGTTTGTGTATGTAATACACTTAATTGATTTCAAAAAAACCAATAAAAATGATATACCAAAATTTTGTAAATGCCTTTCAAAAGGTCAACAAAATTTGGAACCAAATTGGCAATAAATGCCTACAACAACTCACATCACTATTCATATCAATCAATGATGACAAGCATCACTTCACTTAAAGTGATGTGACTTCCATCACTTGATTGACTAGTGATTTGACGCTTGATGTGACTTGTGGGCCGCACTTGAATTCGAAATGCGAGTGGGCCCGCAAACACTCCCGGGCTCGGGTTCGCTAATTCCGAATTAACAAATTTTCCGTTGCGACGTAATTAAATCAAATTCAATTAAATAATTTTACCTAGCAAAATTACTATTCACGTCGCTAGCGAATTAATTCTAAATTAACTCGTCTGCCCGAATTAAAATCTAATTTTAATTCCGCGTCGAAATCCACATTCGTATAATATATCGAATATATTATTTTATCGATTAATACCAAATTAATCATTCTCTCTCTTTAAATAATATTTTATCCCAGATAAAATATCTCCGTAATTAATCCTAGATTAATTTTCTCTCTCTTATAATTAATCCCAGATTAATAAAGTGCGAGTCATATGTCATCGGTGAATCTTCGGGAAGCGACCCATGAGATCCTCGGATATGTTGGCAGTAAATCCGGTCGTCGGACTATCCGAACACGTTCGTACCTAGTACTACATTTTTACCAATTTACAAGACATGGTTGGCTTCTTGTAAAGCGTCGTGCCTACCCAATTCTCAAGAAATATTATTAAAGGAATATGTGATCTATATCAGGCGTAGTATACGTAGTATTGCGTATTACGATCCAGCATCGGATGTCACGTGCTAGGCCTGGGGTTGGAAGTGTGTCTGCCCCGTACGAAGCACATATCGGATCTCTGGTAACTAGTCTCTATAATCGGATAATCATGACCTAGTCATATTATCCCGATGACTGCAGTACATAAGAGCACTAGTTCCGTATCCTACGTGATCATCATCTCCATTATGACTGGAGTGATAATTTCAACTCGACATCACACCCAATACACTATGATTCTTAATATATCCAGAAGAGACGTACACATGACCTGTTAAAGCCCTGGACGACCAAAACCAAAGTATATTGATTGTCGCAAGTATTAGCGGTGCAAGTCTCAGGTTAAGACCAAATACACCTACCCTGATTCGGACTTCCATAGACACATAGTCATACTACCAATGGAATTCTGAGGGGTCTATCCAGAGCGAAGCTGTTTCCATACCATCGGTAAACACAACCTCCTATTACACTTGCATGAGTATCCTATACCCAAATATATGAGAACTATGTCATTATGCTCCCACAAAGCGCACAAGTGTAATACTAGTCTTTTACGCATTATCAATGTCCAATCTCGATAATACTCTGACTAGGGATATTTAATGATTAAACCTTCGTGGATTGATACTGTCTCATATCATCTCAATCCGGAACAAATCATAAGGACCTTCTATCATTTATATATCTTGGTAATCTAATTACAAATGATAAAAGTGCAATTTCTTTTGTCACATAATTAATTTGTACAACAACACCATGATCTGTACAAATAGTGATGTTATGGGTCATAATTGTCCAACAATCTCCCACTTGGCCTATAGCCAATCACTCAAGTGTCCAACACCCGAACTATGTACGGTTCGCTCAAACTTCTGCTGAGGAAAGGCTTTCGTCAGCGGATTTGCATGATTATCATCTGATCCGATTTATTCGATCATCACATCGCCACGATGTATGATCCGAACGAATCAGATGAATATTTGAAGTATTTATCTGGATCGTTGATGAGACCATTAATTCTATAGCCTGTGCTGTAGCCTAGCTCAGCTGCTAACAAAACTACTCCTAATCTGATTAGGATTATTATCAATCCAAAAGGCTTCTATTGCTGCCTCAGCGGTAGCAATATTCCTTTTTTGTTCTTTATTCGGTAACAGTATCTTGCTTGGAAGATTTCCAGCTCACTGTTCCGTTATTCAAACTGTATAGTACCTTTGTTACGACTTATAGTCATTTTTATCGGTTAGGAAACTTGCAACAGTTAACCCAGTCACTTCAAGTTCTCCTTCTCCATATTTTAAGAAAGCATCATTAGTTCGTCTAAGATACTAAAGGATGTTCTTAACTTCAATCCAGTGACTATCACTTGGATTGGCCTGATTGTGACTCCATATGCTCAAAGCATATGAGAGACCAGGTCGCGTACATTTTTCAATGTACGAGTGATGAGCGGAAAATATATCAATATTTACCGTCCATTTTACTTAATATTTTCTTTAGTTTCTCGGGTTTGATGAACGTTTTGATATGTTTTATTTTATTTTGCAGATAAAATAATATCGGGACTCAATGAAATCATTTAGGACGAAATATGGATCAAATAGGGGCAATTATTGGACTTGATATATTAATTTTGGAGATTGGAAATTTGAAAGGGCGTTTTTGACGAAGTGCAGTTTTGGAAATTCCAGTTTTGCGCATCTGTCGTATTTTGGGCATAACTGTTTACTCAGATATCGGATTGAGCTGATTCAAGTTCCAGATTAAAGAAGACTCAAAGATCTACAACTTTGAAAGAGAACATATTTTCAAATTCGGATGATTTCATGACCGAAATTGATGAACCATCCAGAAGTGTGTGGAGTGTAATTATTAAAAGTCATTATCAATCATTTTCAAAGCAAAATATTAATTAATAAATAATTAATAAAAATTATCAAATCACCACAACCACAAGATAAGCAATTAGTGGAGCAATTATGGATTTGGTGTTGAGTAATTAGTGGAGAAATTAATAATGGATTTGGTGGAGTTTGATGGATGATTTGATGGAGGCAAAATTTTGCCTATAAATACCAAGCCATTTCATTTGTAAAATTCATACTTTCTTCTTTGAAATCCTTAATGAAAAAATAAAAAGATTGTATCTAGTTTGTTTATTTTTAGTTTTCAGTAATTAATTTTCAATTTCGCACTTTCTTTTCTTTACTTTTCAGTTTTACTTTCCGTAATTTACTTTTATGCATAACACTTTCCTTTCTTTACTTTTTCAGTTTTTATTTTTCAACCATGAGGAGGTAACTTCCCTCTGCCGAGGTGAAAGGTAATTCTTTTACTGTTACTATCTTAAATTAATCTCCCTTAGACACAACATATTCACTATTCTAAAATTTGACTTAAAAAGGAATACCGCTATATTGGTCGGTGGGCTATTTAATTTAAACTGTTAAACCTGACTAAGCAAGGATACCGCCAGATTGGTCGGTTGGTAATTTAATTTTGGTTCCGCCTTTATGGCTGGTTATTTCTTTATCGCCTACATGGCAGGTTCATGGACAAATTTTACCGCCTTTATGGCTGGTCGGACTTAACTTGACTTAATCAGGGTACCGCCTATATGGTCGGTTGGTTTTAATCTCACAAGTGATTATGTTATACTAAGGGAGATATCTAAGTTAGTAATTAGTAAAAGTAATTCCTTTTATCTTCGCAGTTTATTTTCATTTACTTTCCCGCTTTTACTTTCTCTCAGTTACTTTTTAGCATTTTTATTTTATGTCTTTTAAGTTTTCATTAGCCATAGCTATGTATTGTAACTAAGTTAGTATCTAGGGTTGTGATGAATTTCAATATAACCGGTTTATAAGGGGTTAGATTATAGGTTGGGTAATTTAAAGATTTATTTCTGAGTCTTAATCTTAATGCTTTTTATTAACTGGCCATTAATAAAATTGATTAGGTAAACTTAAACTGAACTAGACATAGGGATTTTAAGTTTAAGACCTTAGACTCAATAACCCACGATCTTCCTTGAGGATAGATAACCCTTTTAATAGATTTCCTTACAGGATAGGAATATACCTGTCGGGCGGGGGTAGCCATAATTGGAACTTAATCTTAATGAATCTAGGTAATTTGGTTGACATAGACATATGGTTCAATTGGATTATACTAGGTATTTGAAATTGACCATCGGAAGAGGCTTTTACATAAATTAGTGTTCCAGGTTAATAAATCAATATATTACCCAACTTTAAGATAACCACTTCATCTTCTAAATAATATTGGAATTAATCACAACCCTGGATAGTTTTTATAAATTTGGATTTTTCTCAACCTACTTTTAAGCAATTTTATTTACTTGTTTTAAATTTAGAATCATCGTCATTTCAAATCAATCAATCAAACAACCTGTTAGATACTGGTAATCAGTTGGCCCTATAAATTAATAACAAAAAGGTTTTAAGTCCTCGTGGGATCGATACTTTTTATACTACTTGAACGATACGTGCGCTTGCGTTATACGTGTGTTATTACACCGGTCAAGTTTTTGGCGCCGTTGCCAGGGACTTATTTATCTTTTACTATTAGTTTAGGGGTTAGATTTGTTACTTGTATCTTATTTTTCTTTTTACTTATTGTTTTTGTTTTCTTGTGTTTAAGGTTCTCAGACATTTAATTAGACGAGCCAGAAGCTTTGAAATCCATCCGCTTGACCTGAGATTGAAAGAACCATCAGACAGTTGAGAAGGGAAAGGCGAGAAGGCCAAGAAGCAATTGTTAACATGGAACCTGAACCTTTGGAGGTTGCACCACCAATTCCCATTCGAGACAGAACCATTCCGGTGGTAGATGGCCTCACTTCCTGTATTGTACTTCCTCCCTTACCAGCAAATGCAGGAGATATCAAAACTTGCATTCAGATGATTCAACAGTCAGTTCAGTTTGGGGGGAATGCAACTGAAGATCCTAATGCCCACATCAGCAACTTCCTGGAAGTTTGTGGCACTTTCAATTACAACTGAGGAGCTGAAGAAGCAATGAGATTGCGGGTTTTTCCATACTCTTTGAAAGACAGAGCAAAGGCCTGGCTACATTCACTATCAGCTGGTTCCATCACAACATGGAACGCTCTAGCCACCAAATTCCTTGCAAAATACTTTCAACCAGCCAGAACTGCAAAGTTGAGGAATGACATCACATCCTTTGTGCAGCAAGATTCAGAATCCCTGTACGAAGCTTGGGAAAGATACAAAGATCTGCTCCGGAAATGTCATCACCATGAGATTCCAAAATGGCTTCAAGTCCAAACTTTCTATAATGGACTTTCTGGATTGATGAGAACCACTATTGATGCTGCTGCTGGAGGAGCTTTGATGTCAAAAGGAGAAGATCAAGCCTGGGACCTAATCGAAGAGATGGCCAATAACAATTCCTTGTGGCCAACAGAAAGGAGCTTGATTCAAAGAATTGCTGGAATTTATGAAGTTGGAGCCAACACAGCAGTTAGTGCCAAACTGGACCAGATATGCAAATTCATGGAGACTCTCAACACTCAAAGCAACATTGGAGCAACAAGTTCAACATATGGAGGAGCACCAGAGCCAACTCAACCTGAAGAAACGGTGAATTATGTCAACAATTTCAACAGACAGGGAAACAATCCATATTCCAACACCTACAACCCAGGTGGAGAGAATCATCCCAATTTTTCATGGCAGCCAACATTCTGGGCACAAAGGAACAATCCCCACCAGGATTTGAGCACAGAAACAATCCACCACCTGTATTCCAGCACATAACAAGGCCAGGAGCATGAAAAAAACCAGTAATGGCAGAAGTGCTGGCTCAGTTTTAAAAAAATACGATGCTATGATTCAGAAACCAATCAGCTTCATCAAAGCACTGGAAACTCAGACTTGGACAACTGGCCAATGCTCAGAGTTATAGACCACCAGGAAATCTTCCAGCAACACAGAACCGAATCCAAGGAACCGAGGGAATGAGCAATGTCAAGCCATCATCACCTTGAAAAGTCGTACTGAAATCAAACAAAGATGTTGGAAAAAGGCACCATTGAAGATGTTCCAAAAAAGCAGGAGCAACCGCTGAGGAAAAACGAATCAAAGGAAAAGGAACAGATTACTCCACCTCACCTTTTCCTCAGCGGTCTCATGAAAAAACAAACTGGACAAGCAGTTTCTCGATTCCTGGAAAAGTATTCAAAAAGCTTGCACATCAATATTCCATTGCAGACGCCTTGGAACAAATGCCCAGCTATGTCAAATCATGAAAGAGTTATTCTTTCACGAAACGAAGATTGGGAGATGACGAGGACAGTTCATTGACCGAAGACATAAGAATGCAGTGCATCATTCAGAGCGAAGGCGCTACCCCAGAAGTTGAAAGATTCCTGGCAGTTTCCACGTCCCATGCACCATTGGAGAACAATTACATCGGTTAAGGCTTTATGTTATTTAGGTGCCTAGTGTACACTTGATGCCTTTTTCTAATTTACAGGAAAATATAGATTGGAGAAGCAGCCTGTTGGATAATATGACCCATAGCGTCACTATTTGCACAGATCATTGTGTTGTTGTAGCAAAAATAAACTATGTAACAAGGAAATTGCACTCTCATCATTTGTGATTAGATCACCATAGATATATAAATGAAGAGAGGTCCCTATGATTAGTTCCTGGATTGAGATGATATGAGACAGTATCAGTCCACGAAGGATTAATCATTAAATATCCCTAGCCGTAGTATTATCGAGACTGGACATCGATAATGCGGAATAGGCTAGTATTGCACTTGTGCGCGTTGTGAGGGCACAACGGCATAGTTCTCATATATATAAGTATTGGATACTTGTGCAAGTGCGATAGGAGGTCGTGTTTCACCGATGGTACGGGAAACAGCTTCGCTCTGGATAGACCCTTCGGAATCCCATTGGTATTATGACTAGGTGTCTATGGGAGGCCGAAATCAAGGTAGGTGTGTATAGTCTTAACCTGAGACTTACATCGCTAATACTTACGACAATCGGTAAACTTTGGTTTTGGTGGTGGGGGATCTTAACTGGTTCTGTGTTCACCTCTTCTGGGTTTATCAGGAATCGTAGTGTATTGGATGTGATGTCAAGACGGAAGTGTCACTCCAGTCATAATGGAGATGATGTCACGCAGGATACGGTATTAGTGCTCTTAAGTGATGCGCATCCAATCGTGATATTATGACCAGGTCATGAATATCCGATTATAGAGACTAGTTACCAGACATCCGATATGTGTTTCGGACGGGGCAGACACTTATCCAGCCCCAGCCCTAGCACGTGATTATCCGATACTGGGCCGATATGCACAATACATTAGTATACTACGCTTGATACAGATCTTAATATTCTTAATGGATATGTCCGGAGAATGGGTAGACTTGGTGCTTTGCTAGGAGTCGACCTTGTCTCGTAAATCGGTAGAACGTAGTACTTGGTACGTACGTGATTCGGATACTCCGACGACCGTATTTACTGCCAGATTATCCGGGGATCTCATGGGTCGCTTCCCGATAATCCACCGATGACGCACAACTCGCACTCTTGAATAATCTGGGATTATATAGAAGAGAGAGAAAATTAATCTAGGATTAATAACGGAGATATTTTATTCGGGATAAAATGTCGTCTAAGAGAGAGAGAACGATTAATTGGAATTAATCGATGAATTAATATATTCGATATATTAAACGAAATTAGATTTCGACGCGGAAATAAAATTAGATTTTAATTCGGGCAAACGAGTTAATTTAGAATTAATTCGTTAGCGACGTAAATAATAATTTCGCCAGGCGCAATTATTTATTTAAATTCGATTGAATTAACGTCGCGACGTAAGCTCGGTATTTCGGAAATATCGAACCCGAACGCGTGAGTGCACGTGGGCCCACTTTCATTTGGAAACGTGTGGGGCCCACATGACACATGTCATTCTAATGCTTTGCATGTAGATTGTGTACATTGCACTCAATGTCATTGCATGGAGTTTGAGTGTTTGACACTCTAAGCCATTGCATGTTTTGTGTCATAATTTTATTATTAATTTAATAAAAATTATGGCATAAATATAAATTGATTTTTGGTAAATCATTTTAATAACACAAAAACTTCTTCTCTCTCATTCTCTCTTCTCTCACGCCCAAATGAAGAAAATCTTCACTGGTTTGGAACCAGAAATGGCGTGAACAAAGGGAAGCCAAGAGTGGTTTCTCATGGTGAGAAATCAAGTGCTAGCACACTTACAAGTCTTGCGAAGGTGGTAGGGAGGTTCGACCATGAGGCGGGACTCATCGATGGAGTTTGGAGCTTCGTTTTGAGACCCGAATTCTGTTTTGCAAGGACAGTGGACTGTTGCAGTTGGCGTGAAGGGCAGTACGTTTTTGGCCTTGATTCGTCTTCAAATCGACATAACCGATCAATGTGAGTATTCCGCTACCTCCGTTGATGTATTCACGCATTATTTCATGTCTTGATTGTTTGATCTTGGGACCTTAGAAATAACCAACAATGGCATCATGAGCTAATGTTGCAAGCATGAAATTTGTAGGGTTTAAAATTTGGGTAAATGTGATTGAGCATGATTTGAATAAATTGCTTGTTTGAGTATGCTTATAACATGTTTAAATTCATTTTGGTTGGACTAATTTGATGAAAAATGATTTGGAATTATTTCCCCAAAATTAATGCCTTGGCCGAATGGTTTGTGATTTTTTGGATCTTGGATTTTTTGATTTTTGATTCATTTGATGAGTTAGAATCGATTAGGTTGATGTTAATTTGAATCGAATTGGATTGGATTTCGAATTGGACAAAAACCCCAAATTCCTTACCATTGGCCGAATGGTGTGTGTAATGCTAATGTCTTGGTTTTTTTGATTTTGTAACATTGGATGTGTATGAAATCATTCGGGAAGTTAATACGTTGTCGATTGTGTAATTAATCGGATTGAATTCAAATCGGACAAAATAACCTTCCTTGGCCGAGAGCATTAAAGCATGTTTATGGGTTTGATTTTTCATTTGTGTGTTGGACATGATAATGAATTAAGCATGATTAATTGGACTAATTTGGTGTTCGGAAATATTGATTTAGTCGATTAATCATATAATGCACTTTAGGTAATTAAATTGCGTAATTGGATTAGTGTAATTTAATTATTTAGGCCTTAAATGGATTTGGGCTTGAATTGTTGTAATTGGGCCTATTGGGCTTGATTTATCAAGTTTGGTTTAGGCCAAGTGGATTGGATCCAATTGGGCCCAAAACCTTAACCATAAAGCCCAATTGCGACTAATGAACCTTTAAAGTTCAATTGGGCCTAATGGGCCAAGATTGATTTATGGGCTTATGGGGTAAATCCCGGATTGGACTTTGGTTATCGGTTTGACCCGAGTTGACCAAAAGTCCACGCCTTAAGAAATCAATCAAAAGCCCATTGGACTTTAATTGAATTGACGTTGGACGTTAATCGGTCTTTGAGACGCGTTACGATTAGATTTGGAATTTAAATCGTAAAAGGTTTATTAAATAAAAGTGTAATATTTAATTTGGAATTGAATAGTGAATTAGTATTAAATACATGTTAAATTAGATTTAATGATGTAGTTTAATTTAATTCATGAATTCGTACTTTAAGTACTTATTCGCAAAAACGAGTTTGACTCGAACAAAATCAAATCGTTGTTTGAACATTGGATGATCACTTAATTATCAGATTAATTAATTTGATTAGATTGATTGATAGCATGCTTATGTGTGTGAATACGTGGTTGTGTTGAATGAATAATGTATATCGGATGGATATTAGTCGGGTGGGCAATTTTAGAAATTGTTGTAATAAATTCGATTTATTAAATTGGACCTGCGTGTCCAGCCTTATCACCTTCTTTCTCTTTGTATTCTCTTCTCACCTATTCCCCTCTATGTATATGAGGTTTCTTTAGAAGTGTAGTGTAACGGGTAGAAGTTGTACAAGTGCTAGCTTGAGTGAGAAAGGGAGAGATTTGATCTAGGATCAATGTGTTAAGTATCCATCCGCATATCATTATTTTATTTTATTTCATACTCGCTTTATTATGTATTTAGAATGCATGTTTAAGGGTGTATGATGATGAGACCTTAACAAAGATAATTAAATTGGTAGCCAATTTGCACGCGAAAAACCCTCGTTTTATATTAAGCAAATATCCTTCCATTGAATGATTCTTGTTCAAGATCCGAAGTTGGCATTGGTTTGTTTTTGACCAAAGTCAAGACCTTTGTCAATCAAGGATGTACTTGAATCATGAGAGTTTTGTTGCATATCG
Organism: Zanthoxylum bungeanum; assembly: GCA_019454045.1. Classification (NCBI taxonomy): domain Eukaryota; kingdom Viridiplantae; phylum Streptophyta; class Magnoliopsida; order Sapindales; family Rutaceae; genus Zanthoxylum; species Zanthoxylum bungeanum. The sequence continues at coordinate 213,184 of SKCR01030507.1, forward strand.
GTGTCTTGTCCAAATCGTGATTTTTATTGACCAAAGTCAGATCACTTTTGTCCAATGACATTGATTACGAAACTTTCCTCGTCAATGGGTCCCGCTTAACTGGAATCATTAGGTTTGTGTTTGGCCAAAGCCAAGGCCTAGATGATTCAGAGGATATGGTTAGGAAAATGTATTGGATACATTGACATTATACATATGTTTCGGACTTGGATGTCCACCTAACCGGATCTAGGAATTGGATGAGATCCAATTGATCTGTGAGATCTACCTAGTTAAATAGCATACAGCTTTTTATTGGCCAAAGTCAGGGTTGTGTGTTATTTAATAGGATCCTAGCCCACTAGGAAACACGGTTTCCCGAGTACTCCACAGAGGGTTAGAGGCTCGACGAAAAATAGTGGGAGGCAAGTATTGAATTTGCAACATTCGTTCGAATACTCGCTAAACACGCTCATTTTATTTTACTCGTCATATTAATTAAAAGTATTAGTCGGACTAATATTTTATGTTGTTTTAAATATATATATAGTTGGACTATATACAAACTCATTCAATATATAGTTGATTTTATAATTGGATTATAGTAATCAATATAATTGAATTAAATGATAGTTGATTTTATAAAGGGATTATAGTAATCAATATTAAAATTATAGTTGATTAAATAATTGGATTATTGTAATCATTATAATAAATAGTACCTTATTAAAATTGATTAAATAGTTGGACTATTGAAATCAAAAAGAATTGAAAAGTTGAATATTTAAAATATATAATCCTTGGATTAAATGTTTTAAATGATTTAATTTTCAATTGGGAATTAATAATAGGTTAATTTATTTGATAAAATAACTTATTATGACTAAGCCCATAATTAAGCAAATAGTAGAGCATAAAGTCTTTGGAAGATTTATGTGATGATGACTTTAGTGCTTAATTAATATACTTATAATAAATCTATCTTTAGATTTAAAAGTATTAAAATTGCAATTAATAATTCTTGGAGAATTAATTGACTATTCTAGTGGAGAAAAGTCAAAGTTTGCAATTGGGCATGTAGCACAAGGTGCACATCATTTCGATATTCTAAAACCCAAGTGGCCAAAGGTTTGTGAAATATTGAAAAAGATAATTGACATATCCCAAAGTGACTACCATTTGGATATGGAAGACACGAAGGAATTAAAGAAAGGGCGAGGCTCTAACTTTAAAAATATTTGTCAAAGTTATGTTTACTACTAGTATTAAATTTATTTTAAATACTTAGTGTGGTACATAATACATATATGTATTGACGTTCAGAATCCGCTGTGAGCTGGATACTGGCTTCAAGCCGAGATTTCTCTGCGAATTGGAAACGGGACGAAAGTCGCTGTTTCGACCGTAGATACCTAAATTTAGGAACTACCATTTGGGTATGTACTTAAATTAGGAAATGTTATAATGTAACTAGTTTGACTAGAGACATTATCTCTATATCAGTGTTTAATCCATGCGGATAAAACCTTTATATTCTAGAACACTAAAGTGTTTCAATATATAAAGATGATACTGAGATAAATACATTGGATGTAAATAACAGAATTTATATTTTGAATATAAATAAAATCTCAAACATATAAAATGACAAATAAATAGCTCAAATTGATTTGATCAATGGAGACTTATTTGTGGCATTGTTGTCTAGGACACAATTAAACAAGACTCGTATATCCACACTTTTGAAGAGTGGGTACTAGGACTGATTTGACTATTCAAATAAGGTCTACGAATCTAGTTTATTAGGTTAAATACCTAAAATACTATTTACTTGGTAATAGTAAAAGGGCCACCGATCTGTTAGCCCTATTCATGGTGAATGATTAAGTGGGCCCATATCTAGCTAGGCTAGATGATGTGAACATGAATATTTCGTGACCTTAACGGATGTAGCATCACGTTGTGGTTATGTGTTTCTTTTGAAGAACACAGATCGGAAACTTTAGAGTTTCGACACGAAGTAGACAAACAGATCGGCTGTAGTATTATTCCGCCACGGTAAAACCGTAATGGAAAATACTTAAGCAGTAAGTTTCATACGTAAATGAAAGAGTACGGTATTCTTTCATATGAGGACTCCTCCGAGACACGTTAGTTAGACGGTGTGTCCGAACCAAAAACCGATTTTGTTGGACATGATAAGGTTTATCACGAGTCGCTCTGAGCTACTATTTCCTTCTACAGGATATGTATTAACAGTGCAAAACTTATTTAGAATAAGGTTCCATATAAATCTGTTTGACAGATATCATATAGGATATGAACAGGGAAGAAACGGGGTTTCTCATTCCTGATAATTTGGGTATGCCAGGCATAGCGTTTGGATGATACCAAACTAAGGACCCAAATTGGATAAGTGCCAATATAGGTTATCCTAAGGGAAACCTTAAGTATAGTACTTATAAATCCCACATGAGAACAATGTAATTGTTGCTCACCATGCGGTTTTCCTGAGAGGAATACCGATATGCAGTGGTCAGTGGGAGGATAGTGATACTCGATGAAAATCGGAGTAATACTGTTCAAGGCACGAAGTCCTTAATGGAACACAAATAGTTCATCTATGATGAAACTATACCATTAATCTTCAAATACACAAGAACCTAGTAGATCGGATAGAGTCAGAAAACAACCTAGGGTATGGGTTCCTGATCTCACCTCATAAAGATGTCAATCTTATGGTGGTGTACCATTCGACTACGTTTAGAGGAAGTGATACGAGGTATCGACTCCCTGTTATGGCAAAGTGCCATGAATCCGAAATGGATTCCATGTATAACAACTATTTGGATACTAGTTGTTGTACCACAAGGCATTGTGCCTATGGTACATTAACGTCTTCAAGGAAGACATACATGGATGGCAACATACCAACGTACAAAGCTAGGCTTTTGACGGAAAGGTATCGTTATCAACATTGTGTTAATAACGGTTCAACCTTTTACCTGTTGCCATGGTAAATCCATTTTGAAAATGCTTGAAAATAACTATATATTTCATTTATGAAATATGTCAGTTATAAATCAAAATCGCTTTCCTGAAAAGGAAACCTTTTGGAGGATGTTTACAACATCCTGACGATTTTATATAACCGACAAACAAGGTTTGCGGGTTATTCGATCCATGTTTGATTGGGATGCAGCATAAGGTTCTTGGAACTGACGTTTTGAATAATCATAATGGTTATGATTTGACTCAAAACGAAATAATTCTTGTGTATATAAGGAGGTTAGTGGGGAGAGCGCACTGACAGTGAATTCCCATATAGCTATTGTTGAAAGCTTGGCTTTCAATAGAAATTCTCCGTAGAATTCTGGGGAGTAACAACCTTTATTCAGGAATAAAGATCTATTGGGATAGATTTGGAGTTGTTAACACTCTCTGGGAAATTGTACATTTAAAATGTACTTGATGGGTGTCTCATACGCTTCGAGCATATGGAGTCACAATCGGGTCAATCCAAGTGATAGTCACTGGATTGAAGTTAAGAACATCTGTTAGTATCTCTGAGAACTAAAGATGCTATCTTTTACTATGGAGAAGGAGAACTTGAAGTGACTGGGATCACTGCAGCAAGTTTCCAAACGATTATATACTGCGGTACTATAAAGTTTGAATAACGGGACAGTGAGCTGGAAATCTTCCAAGCAAGATAACTGTTGCCGAATAAACAACAAATGCGGATTATTGCTGCAGCTGAGGCAGCAATAGAAGTCTTTTGGGTCGATAGTAAATCTAATTAGATTAGATATAGTTCTGTTAGCAGCTGAGCTAGGCGTCAGCACAGGCTAAGAAATTAAAGGTCTCATCGACGATCCAGATATACTTCTCTATTCATCTGATTCGTTCGGATCATACATCGTGGCGATGTGATGATCGTATAAATCGCGTCAAACAACAAATCCGCTGACGAAAACCTTTCCTCAGCAATTTGAGCGAACCTTACATAGTTCGAGTGTAGGACACTTGAGTGACTCGCTACGTGCCAAGTGGGAGATTGTTGGATAATATGACCCATAGCGTCACTATTTGCACAGATCATTGTGTTGTTGTAGCAAATTAACTATGTAATAAGGAAATTGCACTCTCATCATTTGTGATTAGATCACCATAGATATATAAATGAAGAGAGGTCCCTATGATTAGTTCCTGGATTGAGATGATATGAGACAGTATCAGTCCACGAAGGATTAATCATTAAATATCCCTAGCCGTAGTATTATCGAGACTGGACATCGATAATGCGGAATAGGCTAGTATTGCACTTGTGCGCGTTGTGAGGGCACAACGGCATAGTTCTCATATATATAAGTATTGGATACTTGTGCAAGTGCGATAGGAGGTCGTGTTTCACCGATGGTACGGGAAACAGCTTCGCTCTGGATAGACCCTTCGGAATCCCATTGGTATTATGACTAGGTGTCTATGGGAGGCCGAAATCAAGGTAGGTGTGTATAGTCTTAACCTGAGACTTACATCGCTAATACTTACGACAATCGGTCTTTGGTTTTGGTGGTGGGGGATCTTAACTGGTTCTGTGTTCACCTCTTCTGGGTTTATCAGGAATCGTAGTGTTGGATGTGATGTGTCAAGACGGAAGTGTCACTCCAGGATTCATATGATGAGTATGATGTCACGCAGTGTTACTAACGGTATTAGTGCTCTTAAAGTGATGGCGCATCCAATGTGATATGACCAGGTCATGAATATCCGATTATAGAGACTAGTACCAGACATCCGATATGTGTTTCGGACGGGGCAGACACTTATCCAGCCCCAGCCCTAGCACGTGATTATCCGATACTGGGCCGATATGCACAACCATTAGTGATACTACGCTTGATACAGATCTTAATATTCTTAAATGGATATGTCCGGAGAATTGGGTAGACTTGGTGCTTTGCTAGGAGTCGACCTTGTCTCGTAAATCGGTAGAACGTAGTACTTGGTACGTACGTGATTCGGATACTCCGACGACCGTATTTACTGCCAGATTATCCGGGGATCTCATGGGTCGCTTCCCGATAATCCACCGATGACGCACAACTCGCACTCTTGAATAATCTGGGATTATATAGAAGAGAGAGAAAATTAATCTAGGATTAATAACGGAGATATTTTATCCGGGATAAAATGTCGTCTAAAGAGAGAGAACGATTAATTTGGAATTAATCGATGAATTAATATATTCGATATATTAAATGAAATTAGATTTCGACGCGGAATTAAGGCAAACGAGTTAATTTAGAATTAATTCGTTAGCGACGTAAATAATAATTTCGCCAGGCGCAATTATTTATTTAAATTCGATTGAATTAACGTCGCGACGTAAGCACGGTATTTCGAAATATCGAACCCGAACGCGTGAGTGCACGTGGGCCCACTTTCATTTGGAAAACGTGTGGGGCCCACATGACACTGTCATTCTAATGCTTTGCATGTAGATTGTGTACATTGCACTCAATGTCATTGCATGGAGTTTGAGTGTTTGACACTCTAAGCCATTGCATGTTTTGTGTCATAATTTTATTATTAATTTAATAAAAATTATGGCATAAATATAAATTGATTTTTGGTAAATCATTTTAACTTAACACAACACTTCTTCTCTCTCATTTCTCTCTTCTCTCACGCCCAAATGAAGAAAATCTTCACTGGTTTGGAACCAGAAATGGCGTGAACAAAGGGAAGCCAAGAGTGGTTTCTCATGGTGAGAAATCAGTGCTAGCACACTTACAAGTCTTGCGAAGGTGGTAGGGAGGTTCGACCATGAGGCGGGACTCATCCGATGGAGTTTGGAGCTTCGTTTTGAGACCCGAAATTCTGTTTTGCAAGGACAGTGGACTGTTGCAGTTTTGGCGTGAAGGGCAGTACGTTTTGGCCTTGATTCGTCTTCAAATCGACATAACCGATCAATGTGAGTATTCCGCTACCTCCGTTGATGTATTCATGCATTATTTCATGTCTTGATTTGATCTTGGGACCTTAGAAATTACCAACAATGCCTACCTCTGTCTCTTTGCAACTTTCCGATCGGACACTCGTATTTCCAAGAGGAGTGGTTGAAGATGTGTTGTGTTGGTGAAAGTTGACAAACTCATTCTCCCAGTTGATTTCATTATACTTGACATGGAAGAAGACAAAGATGTTCCTATCATTCTTGGGAGACCATTCTTGGCTACAGGGAGAACTGTGATTGACGTACAAAAAGTAGAGAACTAACCATGAAAGTTCAGGACCAAGAAGTTACTTTCAATGTTTTCAAAGCCATGAAATTCCCGAGCGATGAAAAAGGAAGAATAATGTTTCAGAATTGATGTTGTTGATAGTATCATTCAAAGATACTGATACAATTCCCACAGACAAACTTGAAGCTTGCATCACCAAATGTCTGACAGTGAGCTTGATTGCTGAAATTATGGAATGTATCAACTATCTTGACAAGCCGTTTCGTTTCAAAGTGACACAACCAATTGAAAGTTTGGAACTTCCAAAGACAGACCGGATCAAACCCTCGATTGAAGAACCACCACAGTTGGAGCTGAAGTTACTTCCGAGCCATCTCAGGTATGCATTTCTTGGAAACTCTTCTGAATTACCTGTTATTATTTCTTCTTCACTAACATTGGAGCAGGAAGAAAAGTTGGTGAGAGTATTGCGAGAGCACAAGAAAGCCATTGGTTGGACTATAGCAGACATTCGAGGCATTAGTCCATCATTTTGCATGCACAAGATCCTGATGAACGATGAGTACAAACCCACAGTGGAACATCAACGGAGAGTCAATCCAATCATGAAGGAAGTCGTGAAGAAAGAAATCATCAAATGGTTGGATGCTGTCATCATTTATCCCATTTCAGACAGCAGTTGGGTGAGTCCAATGCAATGTATGCCGAAGAAAGGAGGAATTACTGTGATCACCAATGAAAAGAACGAGTTAATTCCGACAAGAACGGTGACTGGATGGAGAGTATGCATGGACTACAGAAAGCTGAATAAAGCCACGAGAAAGGACCATTTTCCGCTACCATTCATTGACCAGATGTTAGACAGATTGGCGGGACATAAGTTCTATTGCTTTTTTGATGGATATTCAGGATACAATCAGATTTCCATTGCACCAGAGGATCAGGAGAAAACCACATTTACATGTCCTTATGGTACTTTTGCTTTCCGCAGGATGCCATTTGGACTATGTAATGCCCCTGCCACATTTCAGCGTTGCATGATGGCCATCTTCTCAGATATGTTGGAGCAGAGTATGGAGGTTTTCATGGATGACTTTTCTGTATTGGAGATTCATTTGATCATTGTTTGCAAAATCTTGAACAGGTATTACAAAGGTGTGAAGACACAAACTTGGTACTCAACTGAGAGAAATGCCACTTTATGGTACACGAAGGCATTGTTCTTGGACACCGGATCTCACAAACGGGAATCGAGGTAGACAAAGCAAAGATCGAGACAATTGAAAAAACTACCTCCTCCAACATCTGTCAAAGGCATTCGGAGTTTTCTTGGACATGCAGGTTTTTACAGGAGATTTATCAAAGACTTTTCCAAAATTGCAAAACCTCTTTGCAACCTTCTGGAAAAGGATGTGCCTTTTAACTTCACCAAAGAATGCCAGGAAGCCTTCGAGATCTTGAAACAGAAGCTGGTTTCTGCCCCCATCATTGTAACACCAGACTGGACCCTTCCATTTGAAGTAATGTGTGATGCTAGTGATTTTGTTGTAGGTGCAGTTTTGGGACAACGCAAAGCAAAGATTTTCCACACCATATACTACTCTAGCAAAACTCTAAATGAAGCTCAACTCAACTACACAACCACTGAAAAGGAGTTGCTTGCAGTTGTGTTCGCTTTTGACAAATTCCGTTCTTATCTGTTGGGTCCCAAGGTGGTAGTCTACACAGATCATTCAGCAATCAAATATTTTATCGCGAAGAAGATGCCAAACCCAGATTGATCCGTTGGATACTTCTTCTGCAAGAATTTGACGTGGAGATTCGAGACAGGAAAGGAACAGAGAACCAGGTGGCAGATCACTTATCGAGGATCGAGAATGGAGAAACAGCTGGCAAGAACTGTCAATCAAAGAAACTTTTCCAGATGAACAGCTGTTTGCCATGAAACAACAAGATACCCCTTGGTATGCTGACTATGTCAACTATATTGTGTCAGGAAAATGGCCGTTGGAATGGACAACTCAACAATGGAAGAAATTCTTCAAAGAAGTCAAGCACTATGTCTGGGATGAACCGTACCTGTTCAAACGGTGTGCTGATCAACTACTGAGACGGTGTGTTCCACAGGAGGAGGTCAACAGTGTTCTGCAACACTGTCATTCATCACCATACGGCGGACACTTCAGCGGAAACAAAACTGCAGCAAAAGTTCTTCAATCAGGTTTGTTCTGGCCCACACTTTTTAAAGATGCTTATCTTTTTGCTTTTCAATGTGACAGGTGCCAGAGAATGGGGAATATTTCGAGAAGAAACAAAGGACCATTGCAAAACATTCTGGAAGTTGAGATATTTGATGTGTGGGGTATTGATTTCATGGGACCCTTTGTTCCATCATTCGGAAACATGTACATCCTGGTTGCTGTAGACTACGTCTCCAAATGGGTTGAAGCAAGCACTACCTTCAATGATTCAAAAGTGGTGATCAAATTCTTGAAAAAGATACCCAACATTTTCACTTGGTTCGGAACACCTCGAGCAATCATCAGCGATGGTGGCTCTCATTTCTGCAATAAATACTTCGATGCACTCCTATCAAATACGGAGTTACTCACAAGGTTGCCACTGCTTACCATCCACAGTCAAATGGACAGGTTGAGGTTTTCAAACAGAGAAATCAAAAGAATCTTGGAAAGAACCGTTGGATCAACAAGGATGGACTGGTCTACAAAACTGGATGATGCATTATGGGCCTACCGTACAGCTTACAAGACACCCATTGGTATGTCACCATATCGATTGGTGTTTGGGAAAGCATGCCATCTGCCAGTTGAGCTTGAACACAAGGCGTACTGGGCACTGAAGAAGTTGAATTTTGATCCACAAGCTGCAGGAGAGAAAAGACTTCACCAACTCAATGAATTGGAGGAATTTCGCCTACAGGCTTATGAGAATGCCAGACTGTACAAAGAAAAGACCAAGAGATGGCATGACCAAAAAATAGTGCACAGACAGTTGGAACCAAGGCAACAGGTGTTGTTGTACAACTCGAGGTTGAAACTTTTCCCTGGAAAGTTGAAATCAAGGTGGTCAGGTCCATTTGTGATCACTCAGGTTTTACCACATGGAGCTGTTGAGTTACTGGATCCCAATACCAACAACACATTCAAAGTTAACAGTCAGCGGGTTAAGCATTATTGGGGAGAACCGTTGGAGCGACAAAAAGAAAGTGTCACACTTTCAGATCCAGCCTAAACGTTCGAAAAGTCACGTCTAGCTGACGACTTTAAACTTAGCGCTCGCATGGAGGCAACCCATTCAATCTTTGTATATATTGTGATTTGGTGTGATTTAATTTTGTGAGTTTAGTTTTTGCAGATTTAGTCATTACAAGATGGAAGAAGCTCTCACAAATCTTCACAAGCAATTTCTTCTCTCCCTCCCTCAAAATTCTCTGATGAAAGTTTACAAAGCTCGCTTGGAAAGGATGAGACTACTGACGATCCATGGTATTCCTAATGACATTCGTTAGGTAATCGAAGCACGAGTTCGATTAGCAGGTGAATATTCTGATCTTGTACTTCTTATTTGCCTGGATTTGGAAGAAGCACATATTCAAATAAACGTAGAGCAAAGAAAATGGGTGTTTGTTTCAAATGTGCACGTTGGAATTGTAATACTCGTTGTCGTTATTTAGGAATGGTGTCTGATAATCGCGAAGACAAAATTAAATTCATTAGGGATAGCTTGAGTAAGGAGTCTTTAGATGATCTATCTTCGACTCTTGAGACGCATCCCAGTGGATATGTTCACATTGCCATTCGCAAATTACATACACAATTCCAAAAAGAAAGACAACAATTAAGTCTCGGGAATCTGACTCAAAAAGACCCTGTTTGCCAATTTATAAGAAAATTGGATGGGAAGCTTGTCCCTGACGCATAGACGTCAATCAAGCCGTTACTTTTCTTGTACATATTATATCTCTTTGTCTTTTTCTAATAATTCTGATTTGTTTTGTTGTTTTCTTTTATTTTCTCCGACAGGATCCAGACTTTTTTTTTTTTTTTTTACTATCACGATTTATTTTACTATTTTGCTACTAATCGTCCTCTGGAAGATACTTGTGCTATTTTTACTCACCCTTTTCAGGTACTATAAATTCAGCTCGTCAATGCACTTTTGAAGGCATCCTGATTTGAGAAAGAAATACATAAAAACATGGAAGCCACTTCAAGAAGACGAGTTGAAAACATTTGTGTGTTTTGCGGTAGTAGTGTTGGTACTAAACCACAATACATAGAAGCAGCACAGGAATTGGGTCGAGTCTTAGCTGCAAGGAATATGCACTTAATATATGGCGGAGGCAATCTTGGACTTATGGGGATCGTTTCAAACCGTACAGGAAGGAGGTAGTAACGTTTTAGGAATCATCCCAAAGCCCTTGGCAGAGGCAAATCTTATTGGATCATCAAACGGAGAGGAACTGATCGTGCCAGGTATGTCTAAACGATGGTAGAAATGATTAACCGTGCTGATGCTTTTATTGCTTTGCCAGGTGGCTTGGGTACACTGGAGGAAATTTTATAGTTCTATCTTGGGCGAACCTGAACATATACCAGAAACCGCTTGGACTGCTCAATTTGATGATTTTCTTTTCTTTGTGTGTTTCTTGATGATGCTCGGAGAAATGGGTTCGTGTCAAAACCTTTGAAAGAACTCCTCTTTACTGCTAGAACTGCTCCGGATCTAATAGACCAACTCATAGCCTATGAACCACAAGTTGACCCTATCCTTTCAAAGATAAATTGGTCGGAGGACGATCGTGGTAAGAGGCGTCGGATTAATCTGGATCTTAACCTTTAATTTCCTGTAGATTTCAGCTAACCAGGTACACCTTCTTAACTCTCTCTTTTACTGTTTAAGACATTAGGGACAATGTCTCATTTAGGTTTGGGGGAGGAAATAGTTGATCAGTACCTTGTTTTTTTTAGTTTGTGTGTTATTTTTATTTTTAGTCAAAATATTTCGAAAAATACAAAAAAAAAATTGAAAATTTTTCAAAAATTATAAAAAATATTTTGTGTTTTTATATTTTTATTTTGACTAAAAATGTGAAATTGGTAAGATATAGCTGAGTAAGGAGTTTCCACTCCTGAGATGTATCTCAAACCTAATTCGAAACAAGTTAATTTTTGTTTATTTCCTTTTGAATTATTTAATTTGTAAATTCTCCATAAAATTGACTAAAATGAATCTTCATATGCTCAGTTGACAGATATTATCAACATACATGGTAACATACGGACATGAGCTAAAATTGAAAAGTTTGTAATATTCAGTGCTCTAGTTTAATTGGAGGAAGCATCTATAAAAGCAATGGAGAAAAAAAAAAAAAAAAAAACGTCCGAGATCCGAGTTATTAAGTCTGTAAGGGTGTTTTGACACCTAGTGCCCTAAAACCAACTGGTTTGGGAGTCATTGGCCCAAAGCTCGCTACATGGATCAAAGATGCTGCAAAAATATATATATCTGAAGTCTGAGTAATTAAGTCCGTAGGGGTGTCTTAACACCTGGTGCCCTAAAGCCAACTGGTTTGGGAGTTACCGACCCAACACTCGCTACATAGATGGAAGATATTGTATATAAATAAAAAATCAAAGAAAAAAATCAGAAAAATGAGAAAAATTATTCCATTGCTACCAAAAGGTGTTAAATCTGATAGAACTTTAGGACAAAAATATTACTCTCTTATCAACTGCACTTATGACTGTTGTGGGAAAAAATGAGATGTTTAATATTTTGTTGGCTGTGTATATGAAGAATGGTAAAAATAATCGGAGAATTTACTTATTCTGTAATTTAGAATGAAACAAAACAACTATTGACTTGGAGTAGAAGTTTCACCTGATTAGTCACTAACTTCTTTATTCTATTTTCTCTTGTCTTTTTGCTTTTGTGTGCATTAGTTTTATTATCTTTTTACTTTTGTAAAACGTTTGTGGGTATCGTTGCTGTAAGCCCTCACGAGACTACAACTCGTCCACTAGGGACACCTAGGGGTTTAAAGGCTTGTTGCATATGCTAAATGCAACCGTGATCCCTACGAAAGTGGCTTAGTTTAATTTTAATTTTATTTTGTTGTTTTGCTCGAGGACTAGCAAAATGTTAGGTTTGGGGGTGTGATGAGCGGAAAATATATCAATATTTACCGCCCCTTTTACTTAATATTTTGTTTAGTTTCTCGGGTTTGATGAACGTTTTGATATGTTTTATTTTATTTTGCAGATAAAATAATATCGGGACTCAATGAAATCATTTAGAACGAAATGTGGATCAAATAAGGGCAATTATTGGACTTGATATATTAATTTTGGAGATTGGAAATTTGAAAGGGCGTTTTTGACGAAGTGCAGTTTTGGAAATTCCAGTTTTGCGCATCTGTCGTATTTTGGGCATAACTGTTTACTTAGATATCAGATTGAGCTGATTCAAGTTCCAGATTAAAGAAGACTCAAAGATATACAACTTTGAAAGAGAACATATTTTCAAATTCTGATGATTTCATGACCGAAATTGATGAACCATCCAGAAGTGTGTGGAGTGTAATTATTAAAAGTCATTACCAATCATTTTCAAAGCAAAATATTAATTAATAAATAATTAATAAAAATTATCAAATCACCACCAAACAAGATAAGCAATTAGTGGAGCAATTATGGATTTGGTGTAGTAATTAGTGGAGAAATTAATAATGGATTTGGTGGAGAATTTGATGGATGATTTGATGGAGGCAAAATTTTTCCTATAAATACCAAGCCATTTCATTTGTAAAATTCATACTTTCTTCTTTGAAATCCTTAATGAAAAAATAAAAAGATTGTATCTAGTTTGTTTATTTTTAGTTTTCAGTAATTAATTTTCAATTTCGCACTTTCTTTTCTTTACTTTTCAGTTTTACTTTCCGTAATTTACTTTTACGCATAACACTTTCCTTTCTTTACTTTTTCAGTTTTTATTTTCAACCATGAGGAGGTAACTTCCCTCTGCCGAGGTGAAAGGTAATTCTTTTACTGTTACTATCTTAGATTAATCTCCCTTAGACACAACATATTCACTATTCTAAAATTTGACTTAAAAAGGAATACCGCTATATTGGTCGGTGGGCTATTTAATTTAAACTGTTAAACCTGACCAAGCAAGGATACCGCCAGATTGGTCGGTTGGTAATTTAATTTTGGTTCTGCCTTTATGGCTGGTTATTTCTTTATCGCCTACATGGCAGGTTCATGGACAAATTTTACCGCCTTTATGGCTGGTCGGACTTAACTTGACTTAATCAGGGTACCGCCTATATGGTCGGTTGGTTTTAATCTCACAAGTGATTATGTTATACTAAGGGAGATATCTAAGTTAGTAATTAGTAAAAGTAATTCCTTTTATCTTGGCAGTTTATTTTCATTTACTTTCCCGCTTTTACTTTCTCGCAGTTACTTTTTAGCATTTTTATTTTATGTCTTTTAAGTTTTTATTAGCCATAGCTATGTATTGTAACTAAGTTAGTATCTAGGGTTGTGATGAATTTCAATATACCGGTTTATAAGGGGTTAGATTATAGGTTGGGTAATTTAAAGATTTATTTATTGAGTCTTAATCTTAATGCTTTTTATTAACTGGCCATTAATAAAATTGATAGGTAAACTTAAAATGAACTAGACATAGGGATTTTAAGTTTAAGACCTTAGACTCAATAACCCACGATCTTCCTTGAGGATAGATAACCCTTTTAATAGATTTCCTTACAGGATAGGAATATACCTGTCGGGCGGGGGTAGCCATAATTGGAACTTAATCTTAATGAATCTAGTAATTTGGTTGACATAGACATATGGTTCAATTGGATTATACTAGGTATTTGAAATTGACCATCGGAAGAGGCTTTTACATAAATTAGTGTTCCAGGTTAATAAATCAATATATTACCCAACTTTAAGATAACCACTTCATCTTCTAAATAATATTGGAATTAATCACAACCCTGGATAGTTTTTATAAATTTGGATTTTTCTCAACCTACTTTTAAGCAATTTTATTTACTTGTTTTAAATTTAGATTCATCGTCATTTCAAATCAATCAATCAAACAACCTGTTAGATACTGGTAATCAGTTGGCCCCATAAATTAATAACAAAAAGGTTTTAAGTCCTCGTGGGATCGATACTTTTTATACTACTTGAACGATACGTGCGCTTGCGTTATACGTGTGTGATTACGCCGGTCAACGAGTACTCGGAGAGTGCGAACAACTTTTAGATCTATCCCATTAGATCTTAATGTTGGACAATTATGACCAATAGCATCACTATTTGTACAGATCATGGTGTTGTTGTACAAATTAACTATTTGACAAAGGATATTGCCCTTTTATCATTTGTAATTAGATTACCAAGATGTATAAATGATAGAAGGTCCATATGATTAGTTCCGGATTGAGATGATATGAGACAGTATCAATCCACAAAGGTTTATTCATTAAATATCCATAGTCGGAGTATTATTGAGATTGGACATCGATAATGCGTAAAAGACTAGTATTACACTTATGCGCGTTGTGGGAGCATAACGTCATAGTTCTCATATATTTAGGTATATGATACTCATGCAAGTGTAATAGGAGGTTGTGTTTACCGGTGGTAAGGAAACAACTTCGCTCTAGATAGACCCCTCAGAATTCCATTGGTAGTATGACTATGTGTCTATGGAAGTCCGAATAAGGTTAGGTGTATTTGGTCTTAACTAAGACTTGCACCACTAATACTTGCGACAATCAATATACTTTGGTTTTGGTCGTCTAGGGCTTTAATAGGTTATGTGTACGCCTCTTCTGGGTATATTGAGAATCGTAGTGTATTGGATGTGATGTCGAGATGGAAGTATCACTCCAGTCATAGTGGAGATGATGATCACGTATGATACGGAACTGGCGCTCTTATATGCTGCAGCGATCGGGATATTATGACTAGGTCATGTTTATCAGATTATAGAGACTAGTTACCAGAGATCCGATATGTGCTTCGTACGGGGCAGACACACTTCCAGTCCCAGGCCTTGCACGTGACATCCGATGCTGGATCAAAATACGCAATACTACGTATACTACACCTGATATAGATCATATATTCCGGTAAGAATATTTCTGGAGAATCGGGTAGGCACGGTGCTTTGCTAGAAGCCAACCATGTCTTGTAAATCAGTAAAATCGTAGTATTAGGTACGTACGTGTTCGGATAGTCCGACGACCAGATTTACTGCCAACATATCCGGGGATCTCATGGGTCGCTTCCCGAAGATTCACCTATGACGAATGACTCACACTTTGTTAATCTGGGATTAATTATATGAGAGAGAAAATTAATCTGGGATTAATTACAGATATATTTTATCTGGGATAAAATATTATTTAAAGAGAGAGAACGATTAATTTAGAATTAATCGATAAAATAATATATTTCGATATATTATACGAAATTGGATTTCGACGCGGAATTAAAATTAGATTTTAATTCGAGCGAACGAGTTAATTTAGAATTAATTCGTTAGCGATGTGAATAGTAATTTTGCTAGGCATAATTATTTAATTAAATTAGATTTAATTACGTCGCAACGGAAAATTCGTTAATTTGGAATTAGCGAACCCGAGCCCGAGAGTGTTTGCAGGCGCACTCACATTTCGAATTCAAGTGCGGCCCATAAGTCACATCAAGCTTCAAATCATTAGTCACTTTGATTGATGTGATGTCTAGTCACTTTGAATGATTGACAACATGTCACTATTGATTGATGTGAGTAGTTGGAAGTCATTAATTGCAACTTTTGGCTCCAAATTTTTGTTGACATTTTGAAAGCCTTTTACAAAATTTTGGTATATGTTTATTTTTGATTTTGGAAATAAAAAAACTAACACATAACTCACTTGCCTTTCTCTTTCTCAACTCACGGTTTGGAACCAATATTTTTCCTCCTCCCTCTCTCGGCTTTGAAGCCAATTCTTTCTCCATTTCTTGGCAAGGCCGAGACATATAAGAAGAACAAGGAAAGATTGTGATAATTTTTCCAATGCTAGCACATGAAGGGTCATCCTAAGGTGATAGGGAAACCATCTTGTGAGCATGGAATCACCACACTAAGCTTGGAGCTTGGAGATCCATCCATGGAGGTTGACCGAAAATGGAGGAGCACAAATGGAGCCATTGCCGAAAGCTTGAAGGATTTTTTGTGTTCAACGCATCACCAAATCCGATCAATGTAACTATGATTCCGCCATACTTCTTTTTGTATTCACACATGTTTCATTGCTTGAAATTGATCTTGGGACTTAATAGAAACCCAACAATGGTATTAGAGCCATTTTGAGCATGAAATTGAAATTAAGGTAAAAATTGGGCAAAATTGATTTGAGCATGTTTGAGTGAAATTGATTGTTTGGATATGCTTAAATGATGATAACACAGTGTTATGCATGATCAATTTGACAAAAATTGAATTGGATAAATTTTCCCCATTATGCTTGGCTTGGCCGAAACATATACTTGCCCTAAAGTCATGGTATTTTTTGATTTTGATCATTGGATGAATTGAAATCACTTGGGAAATGTTGATTTGTAATTCAATTGGATTGAAAACGAAATCGGACATAAAACCCCAATGAATGTCGTGACTACTATGCATGGAAAATGATTGATTTTTTGATCCAAATGTGTTGGACATGTGTTGATGATAATGAGCATAATTAATTGTGTAAATTGATGTTTTGGAAATATTAATTTGAGTAATTAATTATAGCATACACTTTAGGTTAATTAAATTATGAATTTGGAATTTTGGTAATTTAATTAATTGGGCCAAATTTGGAATTGGGCTTTTAAAGTTGTAATTGGGCTTAATGGGCTTGGTTGGGCCAAGTTTGGTTTAGGCTAATTGGTTGGATCCAATTGGGCCCAAACCCATATCCATAAAGTCCAATTATGACTTAATGGACCTTTAATTTTATTGGGCCTAATGGGCCTAAATTGGTTTCTTGGCAAATAAGGGTGATTCCTTAAATGGGCTTTGGTATTTGGGTTTGACCCATATTGACCAAAAGTCTATGCCTTAAGAAATTAATTGAAAGCCCATTGGACTTTAAATTAAATTGACATTGGATGTTAATTGGGCTTTGAGACCCGTAACGATTAGATTTAGAATCTAAGTCGTAAAGACATTAAAAAGTGTAATTATTTAATTTGGAATTAAATATAGAATTAGTATTAAATACAAATTAAATTGGATTTAATGTTGTAGTTTAGTATAATTCAAGAATTCGTACTTTGAGTACTTATTCGTAAAACGAGTTTGACTCGCACAAAATCAAATCGTTGTTTGAACATTGGATGGTCATTAATATTCAGATTAATTAATTGGATTAGATTGATTGATAACATGCTTGTGTGAATACATGGATGCGATGTATGAATAATGCTTATCGGATGGATATTAGTTGGGTGAGGGTAATTTTGGAAATTGTAGTAATAAATTAAGAATTTATTAATTGGACCTGCGTGTCCAGCCTATTACCTCTTGACTCTGTGTATTTCTCTTCTCACCTATTCCCCTCAATGTACATGAGGTTTCTTTAGAAGTGTTATGTAATCGGGTAGAAGTAATACTTGTGCTAGCGGGAGAGAGGAAATGGAGAGATTTGTTCTAGGAAAAATGTGTTTAAGTATCCATTCGCATATCATTATTATATTTATTTACGCACCTTATTATATGTTTAGAATGCATGTTTAAGGGTGTATGATGATGAGACCTAACAAAGATAATTAATTGGTTGCCAATTACGTGAAAAACCCTCACTACATATTAAGCGTTTTTCCTTCCATTGAGTGATTCTTACTCAAGATCCAAGACTGGCACTGGTTTGTCGGCCAAAGTCAAGACCTTTGTCCGTCGCGGATGTGTTTGAATTATGAAGGCTTTGTTCCATATCAATGTCTTGTCCAAGTTGTGATTTGTTGGCCAAACTTAAGATCACTTCTTGTCCATCGACATCGATTACGAAGCTTTCCTTAGTCAATGGGTTCCACTTAACTGGGATCACTAAGTTTGTTGTGCCAAAGCCAGGCTTAGTTGATTCAGAGGAAAAAGGTTAGGCAATATATTGGATATATTGGCATATATAAGATATATGTTTCGGACTTGGATGTCCACCTACTGGATCTAGGAATTGGATGGGATCCAATTGATCTTAGAGATCTACCTAGTTAATTATCATACAATTTGTTGGCCAAAGTCAAGATTGTGTGTTATTTAACGGGATCCTAGCCCACTAGGAAACAAGGTTTCCCGAGCACTCAACAGAGGGTTAGAGGCTCACCGAAAAATAGTGGGAGGCAAGTATTAAATTTGCAATATTCGTTTAGTTACTTGCCATACGCGCTCATTTCATTTTTCGTCAATATAAATTAATATATTAGTTGGACTAATATTTAATGGTTGTTTTAATTAAACAGTTGGACTGTATTCAAACTATTTCAATTAATAGTTGTTTTTATAATTGGATTATAGTAATCAATATAATTGAATTTAATCTATTAAATTATAGTTGATTATATTTAGACTATAGTAATCATTATAATCAATAGTACCTAAAATCGTTGATTCGATAGTTGGACTATTGGAATCAAGATAAATGAAAGATTAGTGTTTAAAACATAATCCTGGGTGAAAATGTATTTAAAAGGCTTTAATTTTCAAATTGGGAATAAAACTTCAGGATAGTCCTGAAAAACCCGAGAAGTTACTTTATTTGATAGAGTGACGTCTCGAGCCTAATCCCGGAGTTGAGCAAATAGTAGAGCATGATCTTTGGAAGATTCATGTGATGATAACTTTAGTGCTTAATCCATTAAGCTTGCCAAAAAGACTCATTAATTTCTTAGTCAGAACTAAGGATTAGATCCTTATAATATGATAATGAAATTGAAGGATCTTCATAGATCTATCCTTAGATCTTAGAAGTAAAATTGCAATAGTAAACTCTTGGAGAGTTAATGGCTATACTCAATGAGATAAAGCCGAAGTTTGCAATAGGGCAAGAAGCGCAAGGCGCATCTTACTTCGACATTCCAGAAGGCCAAGGCTTGGCCAAAGGCTTCTGAGGTGTGGAAAAGGGGCAAAGGCAAAATCATTATAATCTTCTGGAAGACATAGGACATATCCCAAGATGTCTGCCTAAATTCTGGCAAATGGGGTCACTGAAGCGTGACTGCCGTATGGATAAGGCATACATGAAGGAAGAGAAGAGGGGCAAGGATCCGACTTCAAATATGTATGTCATCAACATGTTCATTACTAGTATTAAAATTGGATTTTAGATACTGAGTGTGGTACATAAATATGTATTAGTGTGCAGTATCTGCTGATTAGCAGGAGACTGACTTCAGTTGAGATTTATCTACGAATCGGAAACGGGATGAGAGTCGCTGTTTTAACCGTAAAAACCTAAGTTTGGAAACTACCCTTCGGGTGTGTACTTAAATTAGGAAACTGTTACAATGTAACTAGTTTGACTAGAAACGTTATCTCTATATCAGAGTATAATCCGTTGCGGATACCTTTATATTCTAGAACACTAAAATGTTTCATTTTATAAAGATGATATTGAGATAAACACATTAGATGTGAATAACAGTATTTATATTTTGAATATAAATAAATCTCAAACGTATAACATGACAAACAAATAGCTCAACTGATTTGATCAGTTGAGACTTATAAGTGACATTGTTGTTCTGGGACACAATTAACAAGACTCGTATATCCACACTTTCGAAGAGTGGTACTAGGACAGATTTGATTCCATTCAAATAATGTCTATGAATCTAGTTTATTGGGCAAAGTGCCTAAAACACTTTTTACTTGGTAAAAGTGCAAAGTGCCACCGATCTGTTAGACCTCGTTCATAGTGATGTAAGTGGCCCATGTCTAGCTAGGCTAGAGCTGGATATGAATACTTCGAAACCTTTACGGATGTGGCATCGCGTTATGGTTATGTGTTTCTTATGAAACACGGATCGGAAACTTTTGATGAATTCAAAGAGTGTCGACACGAAGTAGACAAACAGATAGGCTAAAGTATTAAACCGTCATGGTTAGACCATGATGGAAAATACTTAAGAAATAAGTTTCTCAAATACTTGAAAGAGTATAGTATTCTTTCAATGAGGACTCCTCCCGGAACACGTCAATTTGACGGTGTGTCCAAACAGAGAAACCGAACCTTGTTAGACATAGTAAGGTTAATCATGAGTCACTCTGAGCTACCATTTCCTTCAAGGGATACACATTAATCAGTGCAAAACTTATTTTGAATAAGGTTCCATAAAAATCTGTTTGACAGACTTCATATTAGATATGAACAGGAAAGAAACCGGGTTTTCTCATTCCTGAAGATTTGGGAATGCTAGGCATATGTTTGGATGATACCAAACTAGAACCCAAATCGGATAAGTGCCTAATTTGTGGGTTATCCTAGGGAAACCAAAGTATAGTACTTATACAATTCTCTAGAGAACAATGTAATTGTTGCTCACCATGCGGTTTTCCTAAGAGGAATACCGATATGCAGTGGTAAGTGGGAGGAAAGTAAAACTCGATGAAAATCAGAGTAATACTGTTCCAGACACCGATTCCTTAATGGAACACAAATAGTTCATCAAGGATGAAACTATACCAATAATCTTCGAATACACAAGAACCGCGCAAGTCGGAGAGAGTCAGAAAACAACCTGGGGTATGGGTTTCTGATCTCACCTCGAAAAGATGTCAATCTTATTGAGGAATACGAACTGACTACGTATGAGGAATTGATACAAGGTATCGACTCCCTATTATGGCAAAGTGCCATGAAGTCCGAAATGGATTCCATGTATACCAACTCAGTTTGGACACTGGTTGTTGTACCGGAAGGCATTGTGCCTATTGGTACTATATAAGTCTTCAAGGAAGACATACATGGAAGGCAACATACCAACATACTAAGCTAGGCTTGTAGTAAAAAGGTATCGTTATCAACATTGTGTCGATTACGACGAAACCTTTTACTTGTTGCCATGGTTAAATCCATTTGGATAATGATTGCTAATGCTGCATGTTTCATTTATGAAATATGGCAGCTGAACGGAAAAATCGCTTTCCTTAAAAGGAAACCTTTTGGAGGATGTTTACAAAATCCTGACGGTTTTGTCGTACCAAAACAAGCAAACAAGGTTTGCAAGTAATTTTAATCCATTTATGGATTGAAGCAAGCATTAAGTTCTTGGAATTATCGTTTTGATGTAATCATAATGGTATATGATTTAATTCAAAACGAATATGATTCTTGTGTATATAAGGAGGTTAGTGGGAGCGCAATGACAATGTATGTCCTAACTAAAAATGATGATATGCCATTTCTTGGAAATGATATTCCCATAATAAAATCGGTGAAAGCTTGGCTTTCATGAAAATTATCTGTAGAATTCTTGGGAGAAACAACCTTTATTCTAGGAATAAAGATCTACTGGGATAGATCTAAAAGTTGTTGGTACTCTCCGAGAACTCGTATATTGAAATAAATGTACGCGACCTGGTGTCTCATATGGAGTCACAATCAGGCCAATCCTAGTGATAGTCACTAGATTGATGTTAAGAACATCCTTTAGTATCTTAGATGATCTAAGGATGTTTTCTTAAGCTATGGAGAAGGAGAACTTGAAGTGACTGGGTTCACTGCTGTAAGTTTTCTAACCGATAAAAATGACTATAGGTCGTAATAAGGATACTATATAGTTTGAATAACAGAATAGTGAGCTGGAAACCTTCCAAGCAAGATACTGTTACCGAAAAACAACAAAAAAGGAATATTGATGCAGCTGAGGCTGCAATAGAAGTCATTTGGGTCTTAATAATCCTAATTAGATTAGAAGTAGTTCTGTTAGCAGCTGAGCTAGGCTACAGCACATGCTAAAGAATTAATGGTCTCATCAACGATCCAGATATATACTTCAGATATTCATCTGATTTGTTCGGATCATACATCGTGGCGATGTGATGATCGAATAAATCGCATCAGATGATACCACTGTAAATCCACTGACGAAAGCCTTTCCTCAGCTGAAGTTTGAGCGAACCGTACATAGTTCGGGTGTATGACACTTGAGTGATTGGCTATAGGCCAAGTGGGAGATTGTTGGACAATTATGACCCATAGCATCACTATTTGTACAGATCATGGTGTTGTTGTACAAATTAACTCTGTGACAAAGGAAATTGCCCTTTTATCATTTTTAATTAGATTACCAAGATGTATAAATGATAGAAGGTCCATATGATTAGTTCTGGATTGAGCTGATATGAGACAGTATCAATCCACGAAGGTTTAATCATTAAATATCCCTAGTCGGAGTATTATCGAGTTTGGACATCGATAATGCGTAAAAGACTAGTATTATACTTGTGCGCGTTGTGGGAGTATAACATCATAGTTCTCATATATTTGGGTATAGGATACTCATGCAAGTGTAATAGGAGGTTGTGTTTACCGATGGTATGGAAACAGCTTCGCTCTGGATAGACCCCTCGGAATTCCATTGGTAGTATGACTATGTGTCTATGGAAATCCGAATCAGGGTAGGTGTATTTGGTCTTAACCTGAGACTTGCACCGCTAATACTTGAGACAATCAATATACTTTGGTTTTGGTCGTCCATGGCTTTAACAGGTTCTGTGTACGCCTCTTCTAGGTAGATTGAGAATCGTAGTGTATTGGGTGTGATGTCGAGATGGAAGTATCACTCCAGTCATAGTGGAGATGCTGATCACGTAGGATACAGAACTTGCGCTCTTATATGCTGCAGCTATCAGGATATTATGACTAGGTCATGTTTAACCGACTATAGAGATTAGTTACCAGAGATCCGATATGTGCTTCGTAAGGGGCAGACACACTTCCAGCCCCAGGCCTTGCATGTGACATCCGATGCTGGATCGAAATACGCAATACTACGTATACTACGCCTGATATAGATCACATATTCCGGTAAGAATATTTCTGGAGAATTGGGTAGGCACGGTGCTTTGCTAGAAGCCAACCATGTCTTGTAAATCGGTAAAAGCGTAGTACTAGGTACGTACGTGTTTGGATAGTCCGACGACCGGATTTACTGCCAACATATCCGGGGATCTCATGGGTCGCTTCCCGAAGATTCACCGATGACGAATGACTCGTACTTTATTAATCTGGGATTAATTATATGAGAGAGAAAATTAATCTGGGATTAATTACGGAGATATTTTATCTGGGATAAAATATTATTTAAAGAGAGAGAACGATTAATTTGGAATTAATCGATAAAATAATATATTCGATATATTATACGAAATTGGATTTCGACGCGGAATTAAAATTAGATTTTAATTCGGGCGAATGAGTTAATTTAGAATTAATTCGTTAGCGACGTGAATAGTAATTTTGCTAGGCAAAATTATTTAATTAAATTAGATTTAATTACGTCGCAATGGAAAATTCGTTAATTTGGAATTAGCGAACCCGAGCCCGGGAGTGTTTGCAGGCGCACTCACATTTCGAATTCAAGTGCGGCCCATAAGTCACATCAAGCGTCAAATCATTAGTCACTTTGATTGATGTGATGTCTTGTCATTTTGAGTGATTGACAACATGTCACTATTGATTGATGTGAGTAGTTGGAAGTCATTAATTGCAACTTTTGGCTCCAAATTTTTGTTGACTTTTTGAAAGCCTTTTACAAAATTTTGGTATATGTTTATTTTTGATTTTGGAAATCAAAAAACTAACATATAACTCACTTGCCTTTCTCTCTCTCAACTTACGGTTTGGAACCAATATTTTTCCTCCTCCCTCTCTCGGCTTTGAAGCCAATTCTTTCTCCATTTCTTGGCAAGGCCGAGACATAGAATAAGAACAAGGAAAGATTGTGGCAATTTTTCCAATGCTAGCACATGAAGGGTCATCCTAAGGTGATAGGGTAACCATCTTGTGAGCATGGAATCACCACACTAAGCTTGGAGCTTGGAGATCCATCCATGGAGGTTGATCGAAAATGAAGAAGCACAAATGGAGCCATTGCCGAAAGCTTGAAGGATTTTGTGTGTTCAACGCATCGCCAAATCCGATCAATGTAAGTATGATTCCGATATACTTCTTGTTGTATTCACACATGTTTCATTGCTTGAAATTGATCTTGGGACTTAATAGAAACCCAACACTTTATTCCCAGAATAAAGGTTGTCTCTCCCAAGAATTCTACGGAGAATTTTCATGAAAGCCAAGCCTTCACCAATTGTATTATGGGAATATCATTTCCAAGAAATTGTATATCATCATTATTAGGACAATCACTATCAGTGCGCTCCCACTAACCTCCTTATATACACAAGAATCATTTTTCGTTTTGAATTAAATCATATACAATTATGATTACATCTGAACGATATCGTTCCAAGAACGCAATGCTTTCTTCAATCCATTAATGGATCGAATTAACTTGCAAACCTTGTTTGCTTTTTTAGTACGACAAAACCGTCAGGATGTTATAAACATCCTCCAAAACGGTTTCCGTTTAAGGAAAACGATTTTGACGTTCAGCTGCCATATTTCATAAATGAAACATGCAGCATTAGCAAGCATTATCCAAATGGATTTAACCATGGCAACGGTTAAAAGGTTTCGTCGTAATCGACACAATGTTGATAACGATACCTTTTCGCTACAAGCCCAGCTTAGTACGTTGGTATGTTGCCTTCCATGTATGTCTTCCTTGAAGACTTATATAGTACCAATAGACAAAATGCCTTCTGATACAACAACTACTATCCAAACTTGGTCGGTATACATGGAATCCATTTCGGACTTAATGGCACTTTGCCATGATAGGGAGTCGATACCTTGTATCACTTCCTCATACGTAGTCAGTTCGTGTTCCTCAATAAGATTGACATCTTTATGAGGTGAGATCAGAAACTCATACCCCAGGTTGGTTTCTGACTCTCCCCGACTTACGCGGTTCTTGTGTATTCGAAGATTGTGGTACAGTTTCATCCTTGATGAACTGCTTGTGTTCCATTAAGGAATCGGTGCCTGGAACAGCATTACTTCGATTTTCATCGAGTTTTACTTTCCTCCCACTTACCACTGCATATAGGTATTCCTCTTAGGAAAACCGCATGGTGAGCAACAATTACATTGTTCTCTTGTGAGTTGTATAAGTACTATACTTTGGTTTCCCTAGGATAACCCACAACTAGGCACTTATCCGATTTGGGTTCTAGTTTGGTATCATCCTTGTTGGATAATATGACCCATAGCGTCACTATTTGCACAGATCATTGTGTTGTTGTAGCAAATTAACTATGTAATAAGGAAATTGCACTCTCATCATTTGTGATTAGATCACCATAGATATATAAATGAAGAGAGGTCCCTATGATTAGTTCCTGGATTGAGATGATATGAGACAGTATCAGTCTACGAAGGATTAATC
This sequence comes from Zanthoxylum bungeanum, assembly GCA_019454045.1. NCBI lineage: Eukaryota > Viridiplantae > Streptophyta > Magnoliopsida > Sapindales > Rutaceae > Zanthoxylum > Zanthoxylum bungeanum. The sequence continues at coordinate 239,009 of SKCR01030507.1, forward strand.
ATTAAATATCCCTAGCCGTAGTATTATCGAGACTGGACATCGATAATGCGGAATAGGCTAGTATTGCACTTGTGTGCGTTGTGAGGGCACAACGACATAGTTCTCATATATATAAGTATTGGATACTTATGCAAGTGCGATAGGAGGTCGTGTTTCTCCGATGGTACGGGAAACAGCTTCGCTCTGGATAGACCCCGCGGAATCTCATTGGTAGTATGTCTGCGTGTCTATGGGAGGCCGCATCAGGGTAGGTGTATATGATCTTAACCTGAGACTTGCATCGCTAGTACTTGCGACAATCGGTAAACTTTGGTTTTGGTGGTTGGGGGACCTAAACTGGTTCTGTGTTCACCTCTTCTGGGTTTATCAGGAATCGTAGTGTACTGGGTGTGATGTCAAGATGGAAGTGTCACTTCAGACATATGGAGTTGATGATCACGCAGGATACAGAACTAGTGCTCTATAAAAGGTTGCAACCGTCGGGACAATATGACTAGGTCAGTATTGCCCGATTTAAAGAGACTAGTTGCTTGATGTCCGATATATGTTTCGTACGGGGCAGACACATTTCCAGCCCCAGGCCTAACATGTGATCGTCCGATACTGGATCGATATACGCAATACAATACAATTGTATACTACGCTTGATATAGATCTTAATATTCTTATTAGGATATGTCCGGAGAATTGGGTAGACTTGGTGCTTTGCTAGGAGTCGACCTTGTCTCGTAAATCGGTAGAACATAGTACTTGGTACGTACGTGATTCGGATACTCCGACGACCGTATTTACTGCCAACTTAGCCGGAGATCTCATGGGTCGCTTCCCGATAATCCACCGATGACGCACAACTCGCACTCTTGAATAATTTGGGATTATATAGAAGAGAGAGAGGAAATTAATCTAGGATTAATTACGGAGATATTTTATCTATGATAAAATATCGTCTAGAGAGAGATAACGATTAATTTGGAATTAATCAATAAAATAATATATTCGATATATTAAACGAAATTAGATTTCGACGTGGAATTAAAATTAGATTTTAATTCGGGCGAACGAATTAATTTAGAATTAATTCGTTAGCGACGTGAATAGTGAATTCGCTAGGCGTAATCATTTAATTACGACGCGACGTAAAAATCGTTAAATTGGAATTAACGAACCCGAGCCCGAGTGTGATTGCGAGCGCATTCGTATTTCGAATTCGAGTGCGGCGACGCAAGTCACATCAAGCGTCAAATCAATCGTCACATCAAGCGTCAAATCAAAAGTCACTTTGAGTGATTGATTGATTTGATTAATTGATTGAGTGAAAGACACTCAACATGTCACTTTATTAAGTTGATATAACTTGATGGACATTGATATTTGAGTGTGGAACACTCAAGCTTATTACATTCAATTTATTTGACTTTTTTAAAGTTAAAATGAATTGGAAAATCATTTAATATTTTTTGAAAATATATAAACAAATGATTTACAACTTTTGTAATAACTTAACACATTTCTTTCTCTCTCATTTTGCTCTCTTCTCTCACGCCCAAAACAGAAACATTGGGACTGGTTTTGAACCAGAAAAACGTGAGCTTTAAGGGAAGCTAGAGTGGGTTTTCATGGTGAAAATTCAAGTGCTAGCACACTTACGAGTCTTGCGAAGGTGGTAGGGAGGTTCGCCCATGAGCCGGGATCCATCGGACGAAGCTCAGAGCTCCGTTTCTCAGCTCAAAATTCTGATTTGGTGGACAGTGGACTGTTGCAGTGGCGTGAGCAAGGCAGTGCGTTTTTGGCCTTCATTCGTCTCCAAATCGACTCAACCGATCGATGTGAGTATTCCGCTATCTCCATTGATGTATTCATGCATGATTTTTCATTGCTTGTTTGATCTTGGGACCTTAATAAAAACCAACAATGGCATCAAGAGCTTAGGTTCAAGCATGAAATTTGTAGGGCTTAAAATTTGGGTAAATGTGATTTGAGCATGATTTGAATAAATTGATTGTTTGAGTATGCTTATAACATGTTTAATTTCATTTTGGTTGGACCAATTTGTCGAAAAATGATTTGGAATTATTTTCCCCAAATACTTTACCTTGGCCGAATGGTATATTGATTTTGGATTCTTGGAATTTTTTGAATTTTGATTCATTTGATGAGTTAGAATCATTTAGGTTGATGTTAATTTGAATCGAATTGGATTGGATTTGGAATTGAACAAAAACCCCAAAATCTTCATGTTGGCCGAATAGGTTTATTGCCCTAATGTCTTGGTAATTTTGATTTTGTGATATTGGATGTGTATGAAATCAACTTGGATGGTGATTTAATGTTGATTATGGATTCGATTGGATTGAAACCGAATCGGACACAAAATCCCTCTTTTGGCCGAGACTAAAGAAGCATGTAAATGGGTTTGATTTTTCATTTTGTGTGTTGGACATATGATAATGAATTGAGTATGATTAATTGGACTAATTTAGTGTTTTGGAAATGTTGATTTAGTTAATTAATCATGTAATGCACTTTAGGTTAATTGAATATGAAATTGGATTTTGTATATTTAATTAATTGGGCCTAATTTTAGAAATTGGACTTTAATGTTGTATTTGGGCCTATTGGGCTTGATTTATCAAGTTTGGTTTAGGCCAAGTGGATTAGATCCAATTGGGCCCAAAACCTTAACCATAAAGCCCAAATGCAACTAATGAACCTTTAAAGTTCAATTGGGCCTAATGGGCCAAGATTGATTTATGGGCTTATGGGGTAAATCCCGGATTGGACTTTGGTTATCGGTTTGACCCGAGTTGACCAAAAGTCCACGCCTTAAAAATCAATTAAAAGCCCATTGGACTTTAATTGAATTGACGTTGGACGTTAATCGGTCTTTGAGATGCGTTACGATTAAATTTGGAATTTAAATCGTGAAAGGTTTATTAACAAAGTGTAATGTTTAATTTGGAATTGAATAGTGAATTAGTATTAAAAACATGTTAAATTAGATTTAATAATGTAGTTTAATTTAATTCATGAATTCGTACTTTAAGTACTTATTCGCAAAAACGAGTTTGACTCGAACAAAATCAAATCGTTGTTTGAACATTGGATGATCACTTAATTATCAGATTAATTAATTTGATTATATTGATTGATAGCATGCTTATGTGTGTGAATACGTGGTTGTGTTGAATGAATAATGAATATCGGATGGATATTAGATGGGTGGGCAATTTTAGAAATTGTTGTAATAAATTCGATTTATTAAATTGGACCTGCGTGTCCAGCCTTTTCACCTTCGTTCTCTTATATTCTCTTCTCACCTATTCCCCTATATGTATATGAGGTTTCTTTAGAAGTGTAGTGTAACGGGTAGTAGTAATACTAGTGCTAGCTTGAGTGAGAAGAGAGGGAGAGATTTGATCTAGGATCAATGTGTAAAGTATCCATCCGCATATCATTATTTTATTTTCATACTCGCTTTATTATGTATTTAGAATGCATGTTTAAGGGTGTATGATGATGAGACCTTAACAAAGATAATTAAATTGGTAGCCAATTGCACGCAAAAAAAAACCCTCGTTCTATTTAAGCGATTATCCTTCCATTGAATGATTCTTGTTCAAGATCCAATTGGCATTGGTTTGTTGGCCAAAGTCAAGACCTTGTCAATTGGATGTATTTGAATCATGAGGGTTTTGTTCCACATCGGTGTCTTGTCCAAGTTGTGATTTGTTGGCCAAAGTCAAGATCACTTCTTGTCCAACGACATTGATTACGAAACTTTCCTTGTCAATGGGTCCCGCTTAACTGGAGTCATTGACCGGCGTAAACACACACGTATAACGCAAGCGCACGTATCGTTCAAGTAGTATAAAAAGTATCGATCCCACGAGGACTTAAAACCTTTTTGTTATTAATTTATGGGGCCAACTGATTACCAGTATCTAACAGGTTGTTTGATTGATTGATTTGAAATGACGATGATTCTAAATTTAAAACAAGTAAATAAAATTGCTTAAAAGTAGGTTGAGAAAAATCCAAATTTATAAAAACTATCCAGGGTTGTGATTAATTCCAATATTATTTAGAAGATGAAGTGGTTATCTTAAAGTTGGGTAATATATTGATTTATTAACCTGGAACACTAATTTATGTAAAAGCCTCTTCCGATGGTCAATTTCAAATACCTAGTATAATCCAATTGAACCATATGTCTATGTCAACCAAATTACCTAGATTCATTAAGATTAAGTTCCAATTATGGCTACCCCCGCCCGACAGGTATATTCCTATCCTGTAAGGAAATCTATTAAAAGGGTTATCTATCCTCAAGGAAGATCGTGGGTTATTGAGTCTAAGGTCTTTAAACTTAAAATCCCTATGTCTAGTTCATTTTAAGTTTACCTAATCAATTTTATTAATGGCCAGTTAATAAAAAGCATTAAGATTAAGACTCAATAAATAAATCTTTAAATTACCCAACCTATAATCTAACCCCTTATAAACCGGTTATATTGAAATTCATCACAACCCTAGATACTAACTTAGTTACAATACATAGCTATGGCTAATGAAAACTTAAAAGACATAAAATAAAAATGCTAAAAAGTAACTGCGAGAAAGTAAAAGCGGGAAAGTAAATGAAAATAAACTGCCAAGATAAAAGGAATTACTTTTACTAATTACTAACTTAGATATCTCCCTTAGTATAACATAATCACTTGTGAGATTAAAACCAACCGACCATATAGGCGGTACCCTGATTAAGTCAAGTTAAGTCCGACCAGCCATAAAGGCGGTAAAATTTGTCCATGAACCTGCCATGTAGGCGATAAAGAAATAACCAGCCATAAAGGCGGAACCAGTATTAAATTATTAAACCGACCAATCTGGCGGTATCCTTGCTTAGTCAGGTTTAACAGTTTAAATTAAATAGCCCACCGACCAATATAGCGGTATTCCTTTTTAAGTCAAATTTTAGAATAGTGAATATGTTGTGTCTAAGGGAGATTAATCTAAGATAGTAACAGTAAAAGAATTACCTTTCACCTCGGCAGAGGGAAGTTACCTCCTCATGGTTGAAAAATAAAAACTGAAAAGTAAAGAAAGGAAAGTGTTATGCGTAAAGTAAATTACGGAAAGTAAAACTGAAAAGTAAAGAAAAGAAAGTGCGAGAGTGAAAATTAATTACTGAAAACTAAAAATAAACAAACTAGATACAATCTTTTTATTTTTTCATTAAGGATTTCAAAGAAGAAAGTATGAATATTACAAATGAAATGGCTTGGTATTTATAGGCAAAATTTTGCCACCATCAAATCATCAATCAATTTCTCCACCAAATCCATTATTAATTTCTCCACTAATTACTCCACCAAATCCATAATTTCTCCACTAATTGCTTATCTTGTTTGGTGGTGATTTGATAATTTTTATTAATTATTTATTAATTAATATTTTGCTTTGAAAATGATTGATAATGACTTTTAATAATTACACTCCACACACTTCTGGATGGTTCATCAATTTCGGTCTTGAAATCATCAGAATTTGAAACTATTTTCTCTTTCAAAGTTGTAGATCTTTGAATCATCTTTAATCTGGAACTTGAATCAGCGCAATCCGATATCTGAGTAAAATGTTATGCCAAAAATACGACAGATGCGTAAAACTGGAATTTCCAAAACTGCACTTCGTCAAAAACGCCCTTTCAAATTTCCAATCTCCAAAATTAATATATCAAGTCCAATAATTGCCCTTATTTGATCCACATTTCGTCCTAAATGATTTCATTGAGTCCCGATATTATTTTATCTGCAAAATAAAATAAAACATATCAAAACGTTCATCAAACCCGAGAAACTAAACAAAATATTAAGTAAAAGGGGCGGTAAATATTGATATATTTTCCGCTCATCACACCCCCAAACTTAACATTTTGCTAGTCCTCGAGCAAAATAAATTAAAATTAAACTAAGCCACTTTCGTAGGGATCACGGTTGCATTTAGCGTATGCAACAAGCCTTTAAACCCCTAGGTGTCCCTAGTGGACGAGTTGTAGTCTCGTGAGGGTTTACAGCAACGATACCCACAAACGTTTTATAAAAGTAAAAATTTAGTTAAAACTAATGCACACAAAAGCAAAAAGACAAGAGAAAAGAGAATAAAGAAGTTAATGACTAATCAAGTGAAATTTCTACTCCAAGTTACTAGTTGTTTTGTTTCTTTCTAAACTACCGAATAAGTAAATTCTCCGATTATATTTACCATTCTCCATATACACAGCCAGCAAAATATTAATCAACTCATTTTTGCCCACAACAGTCACAAGTGCAATTGATAAGAGAATAATATTTTGTCCTAAGGTTCTATTAGATTTCACACCTTTTTATAGTAATGGAGTAAAATTTTTTTTTTTTGATTTTTTTGACTTTTTTTTATTTTTTCTCTATTTTTTTATTTATATACAATATCTTCTGTCTATGTAGCGAGCTTTGGGCCAGTGACTCCCAAATCAGTTGGCTTTAGGGCACCAGGTGTTAAGACACCCTTACAGACTTAATAACTCGAATCTCAGACGTTTTTTTTTTTTTTTTTTTTTTTTTTTTTTTTTTACTCCATCACTTTTTTGAGATGCTTCCTCCAATTAAACTATAGCACTGAATATTACAAAATTTTCAATTTTAGCTCATGACCGTGTGTTACCATGTATGTTGATAATACCTGCTAACGGAGCATATGAAGATCCATTTTAGTCAGATTTATGGAGAATTCACAAATTAAATAATTCAAAAGGAAATAAACAAAAATTAACTTGTTTCGAAATAGGTTTGAGATACGTCTCAGGAGTGGAAATTCCTTACTCGGCTATCTCTTACCAATTTCACCTTTTTAGTCAAAATAAAAACACAAAAATGCAAAATATTTTTTTAATTTTTGAAAAAATTTTCAATTTTTTTGTATTTTTCGAAAAATTTTGAACTTAAAATAAAAACAACATACAACTAAAAACAAGATATTAATCAGCTAATTCCCCCCCCCAACCTAAATGAGACATTGTCCCCAATGTCTTAAATAGTAGAAGAATAGTTTAGACGATAATGCCTGGTTAACTGAAATTCTACAGGAATTTAAAGGTTAAGATCCAGATTAACCCGACGTCTCTTACCCGATCGTCCCCAGACCAATTTATCTTTGAAATGATAGGGTCAATTTGTGGTTCATATGCTATGAGTTGGTCAATTAGATCCGGAGCGGTTCTGGCAGTAAATAGAAGTTCTTTTAAAGGTTTTGATATGAACCCACTCCGTTGCATCATCAAGAAACACACAAAGAAAATCATAAAATCCATCAACATTGTACAGCCCAATTGGTTTCTGGTGTATGTTCAGGTTCGCCCAAGATAGTACAATAAAAATTTCTTCCAATGTACCCAAGCCACCTGGCAAAGCAATAAAAGCATCAGCACGGTTAATAATTTCTACCAGTCGTTCAGACATACCTGGCACGATCAGTTCCTCTCCGTTTGATGTTTCAATAAGATTTGCCTCTGCCAAGGGTTTTGGGATGATTCCCAAAACATGGCTGCCTCCTTCCTGTACAGCCTTTGAAACGATCCCAATTAATCCAAGATTGCCTCCGCCATATATTAAGTGCATATTTCTTGCAGCTAAGACTCGACCCAATTCCTGTGCTGCTTCTATGTATTGTGGTTTAGTACCAACACTACTACCGCAAAACACACAAATATTTTCAACTCGTCTTCTTGAAGTGGCTTCCATTTTTATGTTTTTCTTTCTTAACTTTGGATGACTTCAAAGGTGCAATGATGAGTTGAATTTATAATACCTGAAAGGGGTGAGTAAAAATAACACAAGTATCTTCCAAAGGACAATTAGTAGAACAATAGTAAAATAGATCGTGATAGTCAAAAAGGTCTGGATCATGTCGGAGAAAATAAAAGAAAACAACAAAACAAATCACAATTATTAGAAAAAGACAAAGAGATATAATATGTACAAGAAAAGTAACGGCTTGATTGACATCTATGCGTCAGGGACAAGCTTCCATCCAATTTTCTTATAATTGGCAAACACGGTCTTTTTGAGTCAGATTCCCAAGACTTAACTGTTGTCTTTCTTTTAGAAATTGTGTATGTAATTTGCGAATGGCTATATGAACATATCCACTGGGATGCGTCTCAAGAGTCGAAGATAGATCATCTAAAGACTCCTTACTCAAGCCATCCCTAATGAATTTAATTTTGTCTTCGCGATTATCAGACACCATTCCTAAAGAACGACAACGAGTATTACAATTCCAACGTGCACATTTGAAACAAACACCCATTTTCTTTGCTCTACGTTTCTTTGAATATGTGCTTCTTCCAAATCCAGGCAAATAAGAAGTACAAGAATCAGAATATTCACCTGCTAATCGAACTCGTGCTTCGATTACCCAACGAATGTCATTAGGAATACCATAGATCGTCAGTAGTCTCATCCTTTCCAAGCGAGCTTTGTAAACTTTCATCAGAGAATTTTGAGGGAGAGAAGGAAATTGCTTGTGAAGATTTACGAGAGCTTCTTCCATCTTAATATGCAAAAACTAAACACACAAAATTAAATCACACAAAATCACAATATATACACAAATTGCATGGGTTGCCTCCCTGCGAGCGCTAAGTTTAAAGTCGTCAGCTAGACGTGACTTTTCGAACGTTTAGGCTGGATCTGAAAGTGTGACACTTTCTTTTTGTCGCTCCAACGGTTCTCCCCAATAATGCTTAACCCGCTGACTGTTAACTTTGAATGTGTTGTTGGTATTGGGATCCAGTAACTCAACAGCTCCATGTGGTAAAACCTGAGTGATCACAAATGGACCTGACCACCTTGATTTCAACTTTCCAGGGAAAAGTTTCAACCTCGAGTTGTACAACAACACCTGTTGCTTTGGTTCCAACTGTCTGTGCACTATTTTTCGGTCATGCCATCTCTTGGTCTTTTCTTTGTACAGTCTGGCATTCTCATAAGCCTGTAGGCGAAATTCCTCCAATTCATTGAGTTGGTGAAGTCTTTTCTCTCCTGCAGCTTGTGGATCAAAATTCAACTTCTTCAGTGCCCAGTACGCCTTGTGTTCAAGCTCAACTGGCAGATGGCATGTTTTCCCAAACACCAATCGATATGGTGACATACCAATGGGTGTCTTGTAAGCTGTACGGTAGGCCCATAATGAATCATCCAATTTTGCAGACCAGTCCCTCCTTGTTGATCCAACGGTTCTTTCCAAGATTCTTTTGATTTCTCTGTTTGAAACTTCAACCTGTCCATTTGACTGTGGATGGTAGGCTGTGGCAACCTTGTGAGTAACTCCGTATTTGGATAGAAGTGCATCAAAGTATTTGTTGCAGAAATGAGAGCCACCATCGCTGATGATTGCTCGAGGTGTTCCAAACCGAGTGAAAATGTTCTTTTTCAGGAATTTGATCACCACTTTTGAATCATTGGATGGCAGTGCAATTGCTTCCACCCATTTGGAGACGTAGTCTACAGCAACCAAGATGTATAGGTTTCCAAATGATGGAACAAAGGGTCCCATGAAATCAATACCCCACACATCAAATATCTCAACTTCCAGAATGTTTTGCAATGGTCCTTCGTTTCTTCTCGAAATATTCCCCATTCTCTGGCACCTGTCACATTTAAAAGCAAAAAGATAAGCATCTTTAAAAAGTGTAGGCCAGAACAAACCTGATTGAAGGACTTTTGCTGCAGTTTTGTTTCCGCTGAAGTGTCCGCCATATGGTGATGAATGACAGTGCTGCAAAACACTGTTGACCTCCTCCTGTGGAACACACCGTCTCAATAATTGATCAGCACACCGTTTGAACAGGTACGGCTCATCCCAGATATAGTGCTTGACTTCCTTGAAGAATTTCTTCCGTTGTTGAGTTGTCCATTCCAACGGCCATTTTCCTGACACAATGTAGTTGACATAGTCAGCATACCAAGGGGTATCTTGTTGTTTCATGGCAAACAGCTGTTCATCTGGAAAATTTTCTTTGATTGACAGTTCTTTGCCAGCTGTTTCTCCATTCTCGATCCTCGATAAGTGATCTGCCACCTGGTTCTCTGTTCCTTTCCTGTCTCGAATCTCCACGTCAAATTCTTGCAGAAGAAAAGTATCCAACGGATCAATCTGGTTTGGCATCTTTCTTCGCGATCAGATATTGATTGCTGAATGATCTGTGTAGACTACCACCTTGGGACCCAACAGATAAGAACGAAATTTGTCAAAAGCGAACACAACTGCAAGCAACTCCTTTTCAGTGGTTGTGTAGTTGAGTTGAGCTTCATTCAAAGTTCTGCTGGAATAGTAAATGGTGTGGAAAACCTTTGCTTTGCGTTGTCCCAAAACTGCACCTACAGCAAAATCACTAGCATCACACATTACTTCAAATGGAAGGGTCCAGTCTGGTGTTACAATGATGGGGGCAGAAACCAGCTTCTGTTTCAAGATCTCGAAGGCTTCCTGACATTCTTTGGTGAAGTTGAAAGGCACATCCTTTTCCAGAAGGTTGCAAAGAGGTTTTGCAATTTTGGAAAAGTCTTTGATAAATCTCCTGTAAAAACCTGCATGTCCAAGAAAACTCCGAATGCCTTTGACAGATGTTGGAGGAGGTAGTTTTTCAATTGTCTCGATCTTTGCTTTGTCTACCTCGATTCCCTTTTGTGAGATCCGGTGTCCAAGAACAATGCCTTCATGTACCATAAAGTGGCATTTCTCCCAGTTGAGTACCAAGTTCGTGTCTTCACACCTTTGTAATACCTGTTCAAGATTTTGCAAACAATGATCAAATGAATCTCCAAATACAGAAAAGTCATCCATGAAAACCTCCATACTCTTCTCCAACATATCTGAGAAGATGGCCATCATGCAACGCTGAAATGTGGCAGGGGCATTACATAGTCCAAATGGCATCCTGCGGAAAGCAAAAGTACCATAAGGACATGTAAATGTGGTTTTCTCCTGATCCTCTGGTGCAATGGAAATCTGATTGTATCCTGAATATCCATCCAAAAAGCAATAGAACTCATGTCCCGCCAATCTGTCTAACATCTGGTCAATGAATGGCAGCGGAAAATGGTCCTTTCTGGTCGCTTTCAGTTACGGTATAGGTAGTCCATGCATACTCTCCATCCAGTCACCGTTCTTGTCGGAATTAACTCATTCTTTTCATTGGGGAT